>CM039680.1:77278921-77878921 GCA_022537955.1 Schmidtea mediterranea
ATAATTATAATAATAATATTAATATTAATAATAAAAATAATGATAATAAAAATAATAATAATAAAAATAAAAATAATGATAATAAAAATAATAATAATAATCATAATAATAATAAAAATAATAATATTAATCATAATAATAATAATCATAATAATTATAATAACAACAGTAATAATAATAATAATAATAATAATAATAATAATAATAATAAAAATAAAAATAATGATAATAAAAATAATAATAATAATAATAATAAAAATAAAAATAATGATAATAAAAATAATAATAACAATAACAATAATTAAAAATAATAAAATAATTATAAAAAATATTGATAAAAAAAATAATAATGATAATAAAATAATTATAAAAAATATTAATAATAAAAATAATAATAATAATCATAATAATAATAAAAATAATAATATTAATCATAATAATAATAATCATAATAATTATAATAACAACAGTAATAATAATAATAATAATAATAATAATAATAATAATAATAATAATAATAATAATAATAATAATAATAATAATAATAATAATAATAATAACAATAATAATAACAATAACATTAATAATAATAATATAATTTAAAAATAGTAAATAAATAATAAAATATTGACTTAATTAAAACAAAAAAATTAAAGTATATAACATAAATAAAATAAAATAAAAATAAATAAATAATATTATTGACTTGATTAAAACAAAAAATTATAGTTTATAAAATAAATAAAATAAAAATAAATAAATAATATTATTGACTTGATTAAAACAATATTCACTTCATTAAAACAAACAATATAATAATAATATTATTTAATAATAAAATAATAAAATAATTGACTTGATTAAAACAAACAATTTAAATATAATAATAATATAATTTAAAAATAAAATAATAAAATAATTGACTTCATTAAAACAAACAATATAATAATAATATTATTTAATAATAAAATAATAAAATAATTGACTTGATTAAAACAAACAATTTAAATATAATAATATAATTTTTAAAAAAATTATAAAATAATTGACTTGAATAAAACAAACAATTAAATTTAATAATAATATAATTTTAAAATAAATAAATAATAATATTATTGACTTGAATTAAACAAAAAAAATTATAGTATATAAAATAAATAAAATAAAATAAAAATAAATAAATAATGTTATTGACTTGATTAAAACAATATTCACTTCATTAAAACAAACAATTTAATAATAATAATATAATTTAAAAATAAAAAAATAAAATAATTGACTTTATTAAAATAAACAATTTAAATTTAATAATAATATAATTTAAAAATAAAATAATAAAATAATTGACTTGATTAAAACAAAAAATTAAATTTAATAATAATATAATTTAAAAATAAAATAATAAAATAATTGACTTGATTAAAACAAAAAATTAAATTTAATAATAATATAATTTAAAAATAAAATAATAAAATAATTGACTTGATTAAAACAAACAATTAAAGTATATTAAATAAAAATAAATAAAATTAAAAATATATGTTATAAAATTTAATGAGTCATCCAATGACCTTGAATGAGTCATGATCTTTTTTTAAATGACCTTGAAAAAATATGATGAGTCATCCAATGACCTTGAATGAGTCATTGTCTTTGTCTTAAAATTTTTTGTACTTTTGGACTTAGAAAAATTTTCTCTCAGCAGGGGGGGAAGGGTACTGTGCTGGATGTGACATGTGCTGGATGTGACACATCCCACTACTATATATAAACATCATATACAGCATCAATCATCAGATGAACAGCAAACTGAAAATATAATCACTAATAAAATCATATCAATATTAAAAATCATTAACTTCTTTTTGTATAATAATAATAATAATAATAATAATAATAATAATAATAATAATAATAATAATAATAATAATAATAATAATAATAATAATAATAATAATAATAATAATAATAATAATAATAATAATCTAAATATCGAAAAAATGATGCCCCATTACTAATAAAATCTTGAAAACGCCAAATAAAAGAAATATATTTGGAGGAAATTATCCTCATCTTCAGCCTGCCTTCATAATCTTTGTTAAATGTTATAAATGGAAACACTAATTATATAATAGTTATGATTTAATGATTTAATTTATATGTATAATGTTAAAATTGATAATAGAAAAATATATGACTTTGTAATAATTGTTTAAGATTAAAATATAAATGGAGTTTGATTTTTAATTAGAAAAGCGGATATAACACAAAAGTTAATTCCCTATAAGGTTGATAAGTATTTATACAAATGAGTTGTTTAAATTTCGCCAAAATCCAGAGAGGGACAAATATTTTTACTTCTATGAAATTTTATTTCAACTATTTTAATTCGAATAAATGTTATTTTGGACATTATTTTGGACTTTATTTTTTATTGATAAATTATTATTAAAATATTATGTTAAATTCTTTTCTGGCAACGCCATTTTTTCTGCTCCATTACATAGCATTTTATAAAATACATGATTTAGCGATCACTATGATAATATTCAACTAATTAATAATTAAAAATATTTATTATAAATATTTTAAATTTACTGAGAAATTTTTACTTTCGGTATTGCTTGATTTATTCTCGGTTTCATCCTTTTAATCTTTAGTATCTTTTTTCTCCAAACAAACCTTTAGTCAGCAACATTCCTCGAATTTGCCACATACTGAAAATTTTAAATAATTAAAATAAAATAAAAATCATTTCGCAATAAATAAATAGAATTAAAAAATAGTTTGTTACATTTCTAACAAAAGTATTTATCATAAAATTTATATTAAATACTCATGTTTATTAGTGTAATATTTAGAAAGTAATAATGATAATAACAACAATTATAATAATAATATAAAAATAATCACTAATTGTAAAAAAAATATTGTTAAAAATTTATAATGCACAGAAAATAATTATTACTCTATAATTAATCTCAATAAAATATTTTTTATATTTCATATTATGTTTTAATTCAAAAATACTGAAATCAAATACTTTCTGGATTGCACAATTTAAATTTGCAAGTATTATTCTGATCTTCATAGCCTTTTCGTTCCAAGCAAACTTTAATACTACAGCATTCTTCAAACTTGCCGCTGTCTAAAAATACGTATAATTAAAACTTATAATCTTTTAATTTTTTTAAATATATGTTAAAGTGGTAAAAATTATTAAAAAATTTCATTTTCTTTTTACGTCTCAATAAACTATTTATTAAATATCAAATTTCCAAAACCTTTTATTAAATAAAACAAATTTAATGATATTTAGATTGAAATAAATTAATCTAAAAAAGTTAATCAATTGAAAAAAAATTATAAAGTATTTTATTAATATTATAATAATTTCATAAATATTATTTGACAAATTATTTACTTTCTTTTTTGCAAACGGTAATACATCAGCATTCGTCAGATATGCCACAAACTAAAATAATAATTAATAAAATTAAAATTATTTTTTAGAATTTATTATTTAAATAAAAATATCATATCAAATTTTATAGGGAAATGATTGGTCAAGAGATGAATTTTATTTTAAGGGAATTTCAAGAAATTTATTCGGTTGAATATCGATATAAATCGGTGTTTTTATGAAAATAATGAATATAGCTGAGAGTGGAAATATTGTCATTTAAAGAGAAATGATTGCTTGAGAGTAAATTTTACTATATTTTAAAGGGAAATGATTGGTCGAGAGATGAATTCTATTTTAAAGGGATTTCTAGAAATTTATTCGGTTCAATAACGAAATAAGTCGGTGATTTTTATCAAAAATAATGAATATAGCTGGGATTATTGCCATTTAAAGAGAAATGATTGGTTGAGAGTAAGGGTTATCAAAATATACCAGTAAGATTTTGGTTAATTTTAATGATATTATTGGAATCTGAATAAAATATACTATACGTGTTTGGTTCTAAAAAAATGTTTGATTCATGTAATTATTTGTATTCAAGTATTTATTTGATTTTATTATTTGTAATTTAATTAAAAATTAAAATTGACTAGCATTTAAAAAATTTATGTTACCCATTACTTATGTTGTTATTGACAATTTTCTGAATAATTTAAATATATATGATTATTTCTACGAATGAAGAGAAATTGTACAATTAATTTTCATTGAATCAGTATCTACAATTACTTAACAAACTATAAAATTTAAAAAAATGATCTAACAAAATTTTTCAATTATTTTACAACTTAGTTAATTTAATTAATTGATAAGTACTATTTTCTTTACAATTTGCTACTATGTTGAAACTTTTTTTAAAATTTTTTATTCAAAGTACTAACAAATTTTATTAAAGATCTATCAAAACTTGTCAAAAATTATAAAACTTTAGTAATTTTAATAAGTATTACTCAATAACTAATATTTTCTTACCAATTTGCTGAAGGTCTTATTTTAAAATTTCTTCAAAGTACTAAGATTATTTACAAATTAAGCAGTTTTATTTCAAATTTAACAACTTTAATCAAATTCTAATCACATGATAATCAGAATTTAAGGATAAGTCTTATTTTTACAAAAACAAATATTTTACAACAATTAAACATGCATATTTGGATTTTTAGTAGATTTTATTGGTATCTATCAGTACCTGTTCCGTTAGTTTTTTAAGCTTTGATAGAAATTCAACTTATTTAGTGGTTGGTCGATAATCATTTAATTTCTAGTAATGTCGCAGATGATAATTATTTTATCTATTTACTTTATTTAATTGTGTTTAGAAACTTAAAAGTCTAATAATTTTCAATAAATATATGAAAATTTATTTCAATTACCGTGAAAGTTATATATATTTTGTGAAATTAATTTAAGAATATTTTTTTAATCAAGTTTCTTTTAACTATCAATTACAACCACTTATACGTACTAATTAATTTATCATTCAGTAAACAACAAGAGTTGGAGTGAATAGAAAATCCATAAAAATAAATTTAAGTATTTTTTTGATGTATTAGCAATTAATTTATTTAGGGGCATGTGAAAATTAAATGAAAAGGCTAACATTCATCTTAAAAAAATTTTTTTAGTAATTGATCATTGTTGGACGCAATTAAAAATATTACAAAAATAGTAGAAAAATTTCAAAGTTTTTTAACAAAACTATCAAGTTTTACAAAATAATTTCAATAAATCACATACAAAACTATAAACAAAGCAATAAATATTTATTCGGAGAAAATACAACAATTGATTGAGCTTTAATGATTAATAATTTCTTGATAGCAATTAGGTAACTAAGCAACCAAACAATTTGAAGACATCAAGGATTGATAAAAGAGTGGAGAAGTTAAAAAAATTGTAATTGAAATTGTATTTCTTTTGATTGTTCAAATTTTTATGTACTTTTATTTAAAGATTTCTTGGTCAGTAAACAATGTTTGATATTGATTTGTTCAGTAACTAGTTATTGATAACATGTTGTGAGTGTGTGTATAGTGAATAACCATGTATTTTAAGGGGAAATGATTGAGAGAAAATTTTATTTTATTTTTAAGTGGGTTAAGTTGATTAAATATCGGTGTTCAAAGGGTAAATATTATTTAAATATGGCATTTTAATGAATAAGTAAATTATTCAATGCCTAGCATGTATATAGTGAGTTGTACAGGACTCAGTTATTTGTATACAGTACCTAGTGATTGTTGTTCAGTTATTAATCAATGAATTATTCACTGTGTATGGGTTATCAGTATTCAGAAGTTGATATCAAGTAAATATAACAATGGATTTGGTTTCAATGAATTTGATTAATTATCGCTTGATAACAACAAGGTAACTAAGCAACCAAAAAATTTACCAATTTGGAGACCACTCTTTCCGAATATGAAAACAAACTTTCGTATTGTGACAGGAATCAACATCGAATAAATCGTACGGATGCACTACGAATCAGTTCAAGGATCTGGTTTGAAATGTTTAGACGACTGCATTGTTTGTGCAGATCCCTCAATGTTGACTTGTCCATTTAGATGCAGATGCTGCAGGGACTACAAGAAGAAAGAAGTTGTACATATTTTTTTGTCTGATCTAGGAAGAGCTTATTATAAGCAGATTTGTAATGATGTAAATTAAATAAATTTTGATCTTTTTACGTGTTTATTTTATGTGTTTATGTGTTGAGAATTAGTTTTTTATAAAGATTTTAATTGGTTGAATTATTATTATTATTATTATTATTATTATTATTATTATTATTATTATTATTATTATTATTATTATTATTATGTTAACACTAAATTTCTTTGAAAATTTGATCGTTATCAAAATGTATAAAAAAATATTCTTAGTAAAATTATACTAAAAATCATGCTAAAAATTTAATAATCATGTTAAAAATTTCACAATATATATAAATTTCTTTGAAAAATTATAAAATTTATTATTTTAAAAAATTATATTTTAAATTATATAATAAAAATCATACTAAAATTTTCATCTTAAAAAATGATAAATAAAAAATTCATTGATAAAATTTTACTGAAAATTCTATTTAGAAATCATATATAGTCTAAACTCAATTTTATCTTAAAAAATTTAACTTACATATAAAATATTTTACATTAAATTTCAAAAATTAATTACATAAAGTAAAACATAATCACGCCAAAAATTCGAAAAAAATACACAAAAATTTTTTCAAAAAATACACACAATAATTATCTTGATTACGTCATTATGTAATCAAGACACAACATAATTAATCAGTAATTAACCACCCCCTACTTATTATGCAATGGTGTGAGCGCGCAGTAAGCTCCTAACTACCTACTGGGGTTATAATGATTATTATTTAAAAATATTTTTTTTATGTATACTCACCATTAAATGTTTTCCAAATAAAAAAAATAATTAATTAGAAAAATCTATCTAACTAAAATCTAACAACCAATTTGATTAATAAACAAAAATATAATGACAGCTAATCGTTGTTTTTATTATTGTTTCTGTTTATTACTAACTATTTGTTACAAGGGAACAAATAGAAAACTACAACTGCAACCCATGTAATAAATAACAGACATCCCCAATAAGTACTTTTTGCTGGATTGAAACTTTGGATCTGTTTGGATCTGCGACCCAACAAGAATGAGCTCGCGACCTAAACTTAGGTATGCAAACCATAGTTTAGGAATCACTGATTTAATGCAAAATGATTTTTATTTTATTTATAATTTTCAGTATGTGGCAAATTCGAGGAATGTTGCTGTCTAAAGGTTTGTTTGGAGAAAAAAGTTAGTAAAGATTTAAAGGATGAAACCGAGAATAAATCAAGCAATACCGAAAGTAAAAATTTCTCAGTAAATTTAAAATATTTATAATAAATATTTTTAATTAATAATTAGTTGAATATTATCATAGTGATCGCTAAATCATGTATTTTATAAAATGCTATGTAATGGAGCAGAAAAAATGGCGTTGCCAGAAAAGAATTTAACATAATATTTTAATAATAATTTATCAATAAAAAATAAAGTCCAAAATAATGTCCAAAATAACATTTATTCGAATTAAAATTGTTGAAATAAAATTTCATAGAAGTAAAAATATTTGTCCCTCTCTGGATTTTGGCGAAATTTAAACAACTCATTTGTATAAATACTTATCAACCTTATAGGGAATTAACTTTTGTGTTATATCCGCTTTTCTAATTAAAAATCAAACTCCATTTATATTTTAATCTTGGCAAAGAATTTTATTTGAGACTTTGGTGATTAAATCAAAAATAAACGTTCAATCAGCAACAAATTTATTGAGATTATTTAATTAAATCATTAAATCATAACTATTACATAATTAGTGTTTCCATTTATAACATTTAACAAAGATTATGAAGGCAGGCTGAAGATGAGGATAATTTCCTCCAAATATATTTCTTTTATTTGGCGTTTTCACGATTTTATTAGTAATGGGCCATCATTTTTTCGATATTCAGATTATTATTATTATTATTATTATAAAACAAGAAATTAATGATTTTTAATATTGATATGATTTTATGAGTGATTATATTTTCAGTTTGCTGTTCATCTGATGATTGATGCTGTATATGATGTTTATATATATATATATATATATATATTATATATATATATATATATATATATATATATTGCTCAATACAATAACTTCCGATGAATTTACGATGAAATGTATCATTTTCATATCATTTATGTGTCATTTCTAATTAAAAATATTAATAAAATATTATTAATTGCAGTCTTGTGACTAATTTATTGCTATCTGATAATTTTGAGCCAAATGACAACTTCATAATTGACTGCATTATCTCTAAATAATTTGACAGAATTAAACACATCTTTAATAATATACCTTAATTCTATTACAATAATGAAAAGTGAACCATTTAGCACAAAAGTGTCTGATTGGCTGAATAAACGAATGAATTTGTCTTTTGTTTACCCTTTGGCGAAAATCATCTATCATTTGTTGTTGCTTATTCGCAACTTCTGGACGTGCCCAAATTTCTTCCAGGTTTCTGCATCAGGTACCTTCGCTGATTCCTTTTAATTGTCTCATCATGGTGTTTGGCGACATTTTTCCTAAATCTCTCTGATTGTATTTGATTCTGATCCACTAAAGAAAATTGATATTTACTCTTCTTACTTCTTGGTTCTTTTTAACCTGTATTTTCAATTTTCTGCTTTCAGATTATTATGATTATGTCAAAATTATATTTTTAGCATAATGGTCGTTAATTTTACCAATACAATTAATTAAAACGACAACAATTTCGTAATTACACAAGAATAACAATGATTCTATATGAGAATTAAAATGATAATCACGCTAAGAAAAGGGCTAGTATATACCGGGTGAACACATTATCGCAGTGGACAAATATATAACATTTTGATATGTATATAGATAATAACGGGCCCATAACATTAATAGAGATTAATATTTCTCAGGGAAAAGAGAATAATTATAATCAACTAAAATAGTAGTGAAAATAACAAATGACATAACACTCATACCAGTAATAAATTCTAACCATAATAACGATAATAATAATAATAATAATAATAATAATAATAATAATAATAATAATAATAATAATAATAATAATAATAATTATTATTATTATTATTATTATTATTACAAAACCAACTAAAAATATTATAATATTTTAGTTGGTTTTGTGTACCTGAAGATGACAGTTATGCTGTCAAAATTTATCGTACGAAGAGTTTTTTATTGGCTTTATCTTTTAATTAAATCGTTGCCAAATTTATTTAATTAATTATTATTATTATTATTATACTCAAATTTGTTTTTTTTATGTGCACTATTTATTCCTTTACCAGGGGGTCTGACGTTTAGATAAGTAGGGAAAGACTTAGGCTGCTAAGACTACCGCAGCTTTCCTGCCTCCAATCACATGTTTTATCAGAAGGCTAAATTCATTTTTATTACTTGGATGCATGTGATTTAGTTCTTTTAAATTATTTTAATATCATTGCAAATGAAGCTTCGATCATAGAAAAAATTTGTTTCTGTAAATTAAATTTTATCATTACAATTTGAATTAAAAAATAAATAAGTCATTTATAATTTCAAATTGAAAAGAAATTTTTACAATCATTAAAACATTACAATTTAATATATGACATAAAAGAAGATATAACAATTAAACAATATAAAAAATTTAGTTTCTCTAGATTCGGTACCAAAATTTAACAAATTTAATCTAAAAATCGTAAACGGTAAAACTTCTGGAAAACTGTTTTCAAATCATAAAAAATCTTATATGTTCCTGTTAAAAATAATTTAAACTGCTAGAGAAATTTCTCGAGTACATTAATTTTTTTTAAAAATGTACTGAATTTTGCTCGTCTAGCAACTCCTTATATAGTGCAAATTTCGTGTGTGTATTTTGATTCGATAAAAAAATTTTAATTATTTAATTAAAATCACATTTATTCCAATTTTTCGGTTTTTGTTGTTTGTTTTTGATTTTTTTTAATAATTAATTTGATTTTGTATTTAGGGTCGTTCATTAACTATGCCACCAATTATTAGGCAATTTTTAACCCCCCCTCCTTCTTGTTAACGAATGTCAAACTTCGAGCGACCCTTTTAATATAATTATGTCAAACAATATATACTCTTCTACAAAATATTAACATTTAATAGGACTGGCTTGCATGTTTAAAATAGAAAATATAGCGATTATATATAGCGATATATATCATTGAGAAGAATTTTGAATGCTTTTAACGATCGAAGTAGCATGTTATCAACTTTCGAAGAGTGGTTGAAGTAGGTAGTAGTGTGCACTACAGATATTTGGATTTTTGGAAAAAGGGAAAGGTCCTCCCTTGCATTTTCAAAATTTTCACGAAGACCCCCCCCTTTTTTTTAAAATATTTAATTTTTTTTATTTTAATCATTGATTTTTAAAAAAATTCTAAAATCGATTTTTCGGCGCGAATTTTTCCTATATGCGTCAAATTTGATCCTTGTTTTAATGAACCTATTTTATTGTTATATTTTTGCATTTTTAAATTATTTTACAATTTTTAAATTTACATATAGTTTTTAATCACACTCAATATTTTCAATCAAACAATGGATAGACAGAAATTGATTCTCTACAAAATTTTATTAAAATTTTCCAAAGATGATAATTATTACAGTGTCCAACTCAATGCTAAACTATTTACAACAAAACACATCTGTAGGTAGAACGACACTATCTATTAAAATTATAATACAACTAGCTTGTGGGAATTAAATTCTACCATACATGGTTATACTCAAAACAGTTCAATTCTCGTCAAAACATCTTTGAAAAAAGCTGTCAAGTAGAATAATGTTGGAGTTGTCGGTGAATTCGAATAGAAATTATTGTCAATCTGTCTCCAAGCGTGCTTTAAACAACAGTAACGAACTTCAAACGATATAAACTTTATTGATTAATACACTTTATCTCCACTTTAAAATGACACAGCGATTTATCAATCAATCACAATTTGGTGCTTATTACTACCCTTCGGGAAGAATAGCACTTTTCGGATTAATTGGCTTTACAATCACTTGACAACTGCGGTGGGTTTCTGAGATCGGTAACTCAGATTTAGTAGCTTCGCTTTGCTTTGACCTTGCTTAATTTCTGTTTCAAATTTCTGTTTAATTATTTTTGTCTTTCTTTGCCTTCTGTAATTCTTTGTCTCCTGCAAATTTCTTGTCTCTCGCAAATTTTGTCTTTCGTAGTTTTGGCCTTTCGCAAGTTTTTCTTAAAATTTTGTGTGTTTGATTTCAATTGTGCTTCCTTTTTATACTCCATCATCCAATAACACTTACTGATGTCGAATAGAATTTCTGATATCTTTGAACGCTAATTCCTTTTGGGCCTCCATAATCACTGACAGCTGTCCAGATAAATCATTTTTAGAGGTGCCCTTTCTCGGATTCCAAAACAACATTTCTTCCCTTATATTGAAAGAACTTTCGAAAAAACATGCAAATTTTCCTTTTGTTTTTGTTTTTCTAAATTTGGACATGTTAATTATAAATAACCTTCTTTTATTAATTGTCTGTTTTTATTGATTTTCTCTTATTCCCTTCTCGTTATTCGACATTTCTTTTTCATTCCCTTTTTATTAAGCTTCAGAACCACATCTTAATCACTTATGATTGTTTCCCCCAATCATTTTACATGTTTATTAAATATTTTACTCTATTATTTAGGTATCCTCAACAATTATATATGCACTCCAAAACAAAGGTATATCACATAACAAAGACATATTACATTATAATTTTCCCGAGACCTCCCCCTTTCAATATTAGCGGGCTGTATGTTGGACATGTCGGATAAAAGATTTAAATGATACTTTCTTCAATTATTTATCAAGTGAAATTAAAAATAGAAGAACTCAGAAGAGAAAACGAAAATTTAAAAGAACTTTAGGATGAAGAAGAATAGTATATATCTCTGTTATTCACTTTTATTTTATTGATGCCTCAAGTTATCCTAAAATTATTAAATTAGAAGTTTTTATGAATGAGGTATCATCAACTAAATTTTAATAAAATATTTACAAACACAAATAAAAATAATTAAAAATTTATAAGATGCATTTAAAAAACATTATTCTTTTTCTTTATCCAAAAGTTCTTTTAAATTTTCGGTTTCTCTTCCGAGTTTTTCTAACTTTTTACACCTTTTTTCTATATTTATTAATAAGAACTTCTTATTCTGCGAGATATTTCTCAAAGATTTTCACAAACTCTTCTCTCTGCACTTTCAGATGTTCCTTTAAAAATGTTTCTTCAATCATCTTTTTTATACCTTTTTCAATAGTTTTTCCTAAAAATAATATAACTTATATGACAATTTAAATATTATACTTATCGAGTTTTCTAGTCTCTTTGTTGATTTCAACTCCTTATTTTCAGTGGTTTTATTTTCTTTATTCATAATGTAATAAATGATTTATAATGAAAATATTAAGAGATAAATACTATCAGTCGTTAAGTTGAGGTATTTTAGGATTATTTTACATTGCAGTATTTTAAAATAACTTAACAAATATTGAATTTTTTTCATAAATCTAATATTGTTATTCACTAATTCAGCGCTTCTCAACCTAGCTGTTATTGCGACCCAGTTTACCAACGTAAATATTCTCGCGCCCTTCCCTTTTTGATATATTGAAAAATATAGTGTCATAATGAAAACGGTCCGATATTGGTACATTTAATTTAATTGGTAAAATGCGACTGTTTGCTATAAATTCATAGTAATGTATACGTCTATCCCTACCCTTTATACCAACGCCTAATAAAACACAGGCCTAGTGGGAGGTTTGGGTATTGTCCCGTCTGCTAATTCCGAATGCATTTTAGTTTTATTGATTTTACAACAAACAGTGAAATCAAAAGATATTTAATAAGAAATCGATTTTTGAATTTTGGGCTGGTTTGGATGACGAGTTTGCGACATTAAAACGAAGAGCTTTCCAAATACTTTTATCGTTTTCAACATCTTATCTTTGCGAAACCGGATTTTCTGCGGTGGCTTTGTTGAAAACAAAATACAGATCACAGCTAAATATAGAAAAAGAACTTAGGGTATCCATATCTGGTATTACTCCTTCATTTCAAAAACTTTGCAATGAGAAACAGGCTCAACTAAGTCATTAATTAATAACATAACATATTTAACTGGTATTTGTTTCATACTAATAAACTTAAATAATAAATTTATTGGTAATATATTAATAATAAACTGTATTCTTATTTTAAATATATATATATATATAAATTTTTTAATTATACAATTTCTTTTATTTAATCTTTAACAAAGTTTAATTTTGTTTTTAAATATACTCGCGTCACACTTGTAGAAACGCCCCACGGGTGAGAATCGCTGCACTAATTAATATATATTTTTAAATAGTCACTAAATGATAGCAAATATACCTTTATGTAAACTTAAGTATTTCACTTATCATACTAATAAATTATTAAGAAAGTTCAAAGGAAATATAAATAAATATTTAACAAAGCAATATTTGTCCATATTTACTAATAAACATTCAAAATCACCAAAATTAATTACATCTTATACATACATTCAGAATCATATTAATTAATAATAATAATAATACTGATTATTTTTAAATTTACGTAAAAGATGTTCATAGTTTCGATAGCATCAATCAAATGACATCCGAAATTTTGTAGAAAATAACTGTTAATTATTTATCAAATTAAAAATGATACTCAAATATATCTCTAAATATTTAAAATTCAAATAAAAAAATAAAATAATCTACATAAAATATTTAATTTTTATGCTTTCCATAATTGACATTAGTGACTCAATAATTCATTCCAAATCCAAATTTCTAAGCATGACTAACGATTCATGACAAAGCATCGTTAAATAAAAATATCATCTCATAGTTAATAATAAAATTAATCGACAAAAATATATTGTTGGGGTTAGTTGATTTTCAAAAATTATTATAATAAATAAAAAAATTTGGGGAAAATAAATAATTAATTAAAAATAATATAAAATTAAAATCAATATTTTCTGGGGGGATGGGTATGTGCCTATGCCAATTGACGAGACGAGTATGAAAATAATAATATAAAATTAATTTGGGACCCCTAGAAAAAGTTATTTAAAAAATACAAATTAATTAATTAATTAAAATGACGAAAACAAATAAATTAAATTAGGAAGAAATTCTCCGATTTGGATCCGAAGGGAACTGATAATTCCCTAATGTGATTTATTTCGTAGTCTTCTCCCGGGGAACGGCCGAAGTGAACACTTGATAAAAGTAAAGTATCTAAATAGTTTCACGTGAGTCCAATGTAAATTTCTGTAAATCAGATTAGTTGTTTGAGGAGAGATTCCCTATATAAGGGAGTCTCAAATCAACAACGGAGACACAAATAATTTTGAAAAATTGCGAGTAAAAAAAAAGTTAATAAGATTCGTGAGATTGAAAAAGAACTAGTCAGACTTGTCAAGGATATTTTAGTAGTTAATTGAAAAGGCGGCTTCCCGTGGGGATTCCTGTCATTATTGTAAAAGTAACATTCGAATCGTTGTGAAAATGTTAGTATCGAATAAACGTTTTCCCGCGTTGAGTTTTTTCAGTATCATTTAAAGAGCAGGTGGAGTCAGAGCAAACAGTTCTACCGAACCAAATAAAATTATAACTCAACAATATTTTGGATAATTTTGTGCAGAAAATGAAAACAAATAAAAGAATTATTTTATTTAAAGAAAATTAAATTTTTAATGGCAAACATTTTACAATACAATAAAGATATTTTGATCATTTTTTTAATTTTTCTTTGATTTTTTTTTGATTTTTTATCGTTTTTTCAGCAAATCTATCAATTTTTGGCATTGTTGGTTTTCATTGATCCTTGGAATTTTTTCGCTTTGAAAGATCTGAAATATAAAAATTATTAATATTATTAACAAAGAATACATACGTACATCGACCATTGAAAGTAATTTTCATAATCTGATCCCGAATTCTTCAAAATATATTTCATGTATGAAACAATTATAGGTGACCACTTCATGTTTTCATCATTTGAACACTAGACCATTTAACAATTTAATTGTAATTGTTTCTTGATTAATTTACTTGATCATCATATTTATCATGAATTGTTATACAACTTTGACACATAAAACATTGACTCGTACATAATTAACAAAACCTTATTCATTCATCGATTTGAACTTCACTAACTACATAAAGTATTCTAATTAAGTTATGTATTTGTTGTACTCCCCATTCTTCCCACTAACATATCTTGTTAATATCATCGGTTGCAACAACTTAATAACTATACCCCAGTATCAGAACTATTTCTGGGATATTTTTATCAGTAGAATATTTCATACATGATCATTTAAATTAAAATTTAATATTATTATTATTAGTATAATTTTTATTACTGTTGTTATTTAGATTATTATTATTATAAATATTATTATTATTAACTATTTTATAATAAACTCAGAGCACGAAGTCTTCTCCGATAGCTCATGGACCCAAAGAGAATATTAGGACATTGGCAGTATTTGTAAATGTTGGGCAAAAACTGATTAAGCCCATATTTGTTTGTCCAGCACGATAACGCCTGTGTGTTTTTGCGCGGAAAATTTAAATTTAGAAAAAAGGGAAAATGTAAAGAAAAATAAAATAAATAAAAATTAAATAAAATTTTTGTACACAAAAATATAAAAATTAATTTTAAATCAAATGGAACCAAAAAACTTTAATTTTGGAATATTCTGGAAAATTACTTTGTTTTACCATACATACACACGAGAAACAGTGGTATATAAGGCAGTGCTGGGCAGACGAATTTCAGTACATTTTATTATTTTTATGTACTCTCTCTCTTAAATTTGCTATTTCCATTTGTGCTATTAAATCTACTTTATTTTTTATTTATCAATCATTGTGAAGGAATCGGAAAAAAGTAAACCTTATTATTTGTCTATTTTAATGTCAATTTTTATTATTTTGCATTATTATTGTACGTCATTATTATGGTAGACAGCATTATGAATTTTGTTATTCATTAAATATTCTTTTGATTATCATTTTAATTATTTATGAATCGAAGAGTCCTGAAATTAAAGATTAATAAAATCAGCTTTAAATAAATCTACAAACCTCATGGAAAGTGTCCGCGTTGCTGGAGGGCGACTGAGTAGATCTGGATGCGTTAGAAAACCTGAAAATACATAAAATAATAATTAAAAAGTATCTAAAATACGATACTTACTTTATTATAGGAATTGGAAATTGTTTATTAAGTTGCCATGACAATAAGTGGCAAGCAAAATGGAATAGATTTAGGTAGTACGATATATATTTGAATACCTTTCAAACCATTGATTTTTAAGGGTTAGAATGAGAACAGGTAATATACAATAAGAAGTTTTTACTTACAATAAGATTAATTACGTTATATAAATTAAAATTTTATAATTTACTACTAAGTATATAGTAAATTAAATTAAATAATTTTATTTTTTAAAGTTAATAAATTAATATTTTAAGGATCAAAGTATAGTTCTTATTAGGAAAATTAGGGACAAATTTTTAACATTTTAAAAGTCAAGATTATTAATATTAATATTATTATTATTAACGTACTTATAATTATTATAAAAAATAATTATTATTTTAATTATTGTTATTGTTAATATTATTATTATTTATTTATCTATTGACATAAATGTAAGGTTCAAATTTTAAGTAATTAATAACCGCATTACCATTGTTCTCGATAGCATGTTGACCTAGTTAGTGCCGCCGCCTGGAACAAACCTGGCTCCGTCCAGGAGCAGCAGCTAAGTTAAGATCTGAAATGGAAGGATTGAAAGCCAAGCTGGATCAAAGGGATGAGGCCCTGAAGCTAGCGGAGCAGAAAGCCCAGGAGCTGGAGAAGCAAGTCTTCGAATTAAAATTGAGAGAACAAGAGGCAATAGTGATCAGAAATGTATCCGGAAAGGACATCGGGTAAAAATTCTCACTCCAGGACCCTCATGTTTGCCAGAGGAAGTGCCGAAGCTCAATCGAAAAACAAATCGGCCTGGTAAGAAGGAACGTGAGCGGTTGTTCAAGCTCCACAAAGCCCGCCTGTTGGGGCATATCCTAAACGTGAACGGTTTCTGAATACCGTGCGGATAATATGATGACAAACACTTGAACATTATATTAATTGTGAAAAACACTTTAATATTGTGTTTATCTGTTGACTTAAATAAGAATTGTATTGTTGTTTAATTTTGATCTTGGTAATAAAAATAATTTAAAACAGTTAAATATTAAAAGGTTAAAATAGTTAAATAGTTGAGTTATATATTGAAAATGTTAAAATAGATAAATAGTTGAGACGGGATAGTTGAGACGATAAAATTAGAGCACCAAGTCTTCTACGACAGCTCGTGAACTCATTTGAGTTTTAGGGCATTGGCAGTCTTTAAAAAGAGCCTCACCCATTGCTAATATTCAGCCCACTAGTTCACAGTACCAACGCCAATTTTGATGGGTGACTAGCGGTGGGAAGTAGTTACCCTTAGACAGGTTTGACATTTTGATTACCCATCAGAGCCCAGCATAAAGAGGCTCACCCTTTGCTTATATTCACACACTAGCACACAGTACCAACGTGGTTCTCGACGGGTGGCTAGCGGTTAACTTTTATGCAGGTGCTGGATGGGGATTAGTTAACCCTTATCAAATTTCTTGTTATCCATCAGTGCTCAGAAGTAGGAACACAACAATTAACCCATTTTTTTTTCTGATTTGGGCATGTTAAATTGATATCTGAATGTTTAATTTAATGTTATCTTATTACTGTGTTGAAGTTTTGTGGTACTGCTTCATTAAAACCAATTCTAGGTTGTTGTCTTTTTATCCCAACAATACTGTTTTCAGTATAAAAAAGATTTAACCACCTCATGCAAAGATACTCTAAAACTAATTTAACATACAAGTTGTCTTAAAATTTTTGTCGGAAGTTTTATTTTTTAAATAATAAGTCAAATGCTTTAAAAATTCAAAATTTATATTTTACGACAAATTATTGTAAAATTTACTTTTGTTAATATTAGGTAATTCATTAAATTTTGAATTAAATTTGAAAGTTGATATGAATATATTAACAAATATTTTGAAATCAGCTGTTGTGTTAAGGAATAATCGAAATTATTGCATTAGATTTATGCCACAAGTTATTGAGCAAACTAGTTTTGGTGAACGAAGTTATGGAATATTTTCTCGGCTTTTAAAAGACAGAATCATATGTTTAATGTCACCTATAAATGACGATGTTGCTAGTTTAATAATTGCACAACTTTTATATCTACATTCTGAGAATTCTAAAGCTCCTATTCAAATGTATATTAACAGCCCAGGTATGCCGAATTTATTATCATATAATGGTTTATACTTCATGAATTTTTATACTTAATTATTTTCCAAGTATACTATAATGATATCATTTTAAGGAGGTGCTGTACAAGCAGGAATGGCGATATATGATACAATGCAGCATATACAAAATCCCATTTCCACCTGGTGTATAGGCCAAGCTTGCTCAATGGCTTCATTTATTTTATGCGCTGGAAGTCATGGAAGTCGATATTCACTTCCAAATTCAAAAATTATGGTACATCAGCCTTCTGGTTCTGCTGAAGGTTGATTATTAAATTTAAATATTAATCTTATCAAAATCATATTAATTAAATATTTATATTGTTATGCTGAAATCATTTTCATCGCTGCTTCCTTAATTTTTGTTCACTTTGGATGCATTATTTTGATTTGGCCTATAAAGGGGTAGAAAAACGATGAGTCATCGTGAGCTTACTTCTACCTACTATTGAATGATTTTAAATTCTACATTTTAAGATTAAAAATTTCTTTAATTTTTCATTCAGTTTATGCTTTAAAATATTTTTTCGATTTTTAACAAAATTCTTCAATATTGTCATTTCCTTGGCGATAATTGAGTGCTTCATTGAGATCATTCTAATTTTGGAAAATGCTTTCCTTTAATCTTTCTGTATAGTGAAGATTTTCATATATTTCTTGGTGGCATTGATTTTGAGAAATGCTTTAACGAATCAGCAATATTTGTCATGTCAGAAAACTTTTTGTTTTTATAATAAAATCTTCTATATCTGCATCTATATCACATGTTTCTTGTGGCTTCATAAAATTTGCTATCGTGGTCGTCATGTTTGCCACAGAACTTCTGGTATTAATTTAATCCATTTAAAGTCAAGATTTCGAATCCAATGTTTATTTTTATAGTACAATAATATTTTAACAAATTAACTGTAAACATCAAATAGTAGGTGGGAAAATATTTTAAAATACTCCTAATATTTTATTAGATCTGCTTTTTTATGTCCACCTACTTTTTGATGTTATCCGTTAATAATAATTTGTTATAAGAGTTTGTATAAAAATAATTAATGCATAACTAAGGATTTCAACATACACGCAACATACAATAATAATTTATATTTTAAAACCTCAAATTAATTTAAGTCAGTTTCATTAGGTAAATTTTCAAATACCTATGTTTTCAATTTTACCTCATCCTTAGAAAATGATAGATGAATTGTGGAATTCTTTTCTATAGATGTTGTTTGATAAGTTATTTGATTGACTGATTGAGAGAAAATTAGAGAATTCAACTATTATTATTAATTTAATAGGAAATTTTAAGGATGACAAAAACCCAGACAAGCAATTAATTATTGAAAGTAAATTAGAATTTATAGGTGAAATTATTTAATAATAAAAATTCAGGATTTATATTTATTTTACTATTTGTATATATTTATCAGTGTATCACATACGTTTTCTTTTGTGTTCATATCGCTGAACCAAATTCTTAATACGGTCACTAATACTTCAATGCTTTTGATCGTGACAGTAAAAAAATCTACATTTGTCGCTACATTTATCATTAGTACGGAACGGTAACTTAGTGAAAATTATCTTTACTCTCCAAATGATGTTGGATATCTGTATAGGCGGCGATAGAGCGGAAAAGATGTCTTAATATTTGTAGAAAGGTGAATCATCCTAGTGGAATGACTAGTTATTCTAATAGTAGTGTCTGACGTATTTATCTGGAGCGTGATACTGAGTTGTAGAATCGATTTATGTGAAATACACTAATTCAACGATTTGCTAAAAATTGCAGTCTAAGTGTTTATCGATGAAGCTATACTTATAATATACTGCATCTTAACGATAACAAGAATTCTAATAGAAAAACAGTTGTTGTTTCTCCGTGCTATCATGCGTCTCTCACACCATCGTATTTCTATTTTCTTTTAACTTATATCTTTTCTCGTGAAAACTCCGCTTTAATTTTGTTATTTTGTCACGATATAAGATTTTAGCCCTTCCCAGTCGTAACATTTCTCAGCTGTTTTTGTGACTAGAAATATTCTATTTTTCCTACCCCTTTTTTAAAATCGTAACCTCACTTTCGTTCACCTCTATTGGGCTCTAACCCCATGACTACATTCCCTTTCAGCGTTCTGTAACCTAAAAGATGTTGTATCCGTTGAAGAGAGAATGGATTTCCTAGTAAGTGCCCTGTCCGAAGAACAGCCGGAGCAAGTTACGGTTCGGCGCCCTGTCCATACTATTTATGATATATAATCATAATCTAAAATGACATAATATTTTCTATAAGTCCTTATATTATTATTATTATTATTATTTTTATAAGTACTTTTTTTGTTTTTCACCTCTGATTTCTTAATAAGTGACATAATAGTTTCTACAAAATCTGATTTATAGTCAAATTTCGTAGAAAATATTGTCACTTATAAAGAAATCAGAGGTGAAAAACAAAGAAGTCCTTATAATATTATTTATATTATCGGTGACCGGCTAAATCTACTTAACTAACAAATACTCAAACATCCAAAAAATGTAATGTTTAAAGAAAAGCAAAGTAAAATATATTCAATAACAGTACTTACAAATTGATAAAGTGGTTTCAAGTTTTTACAAATTAAAATGCTTGTTAGGTTTTTCAAAGTTATGATTCTAACTGTCTTACATACTATTTGCGTGTTACTGGGCGACTTATTATATTTTTTGTGGCATTAATTTGTCTATTTTTATGTTTTGATTTAATATTTAGTTATTTTCTTTTTCTAGTGAGGTTCTCTATTTTTATTTATCTCTTAAATATTTTATTTTTTAAATAATGTCTTGTAATTTTTTAGCCATTTTCCTTGCTTTTAATTTAATTATTAATTTATGGGTCTTAGCCCAACAGTATACTAACTATATTATTTTGGTTTTCATTCATATTTTATTTTAATTTAATAATAGAAATGTAACTGCTTACGAATTATCATAATTTTTTTATCGACTACTCAGTATAATTAAAAATATATATTTTCCAAAACATCGACTATGGCTGACACTTAATTGAAGTAATGAGATGTGTCTCACATGGAGAATTTTTTGGTGCCACCTTACTACTTACAAGTTACATTAAATAATAAATACTAGTTGCAACTCGAGAAATAATCGTGTAATGAAAACAAATTTCAAATTTTTGAAATATTGTGAAACATCTATAAATTTAATAATAATAATAAGTATAATATGGTGGTTCCGTGGTAGCAACATAAATTAATATATCAGATAAGTGAATAACAAACATAACCCCTTGTTTCGAAGTAATAATTATATTGTTGGGGTATTACGAAAAAAGCACAGTAAAATCAATAAAACACCAAAATGATAAAAGTGCAACATTAATTAAAAAACTTACAAAAATTCAAAAGTAGTATTGATCGGGGGAAATTGGTATGGTCGAACGCCAAATTGAGAGACGAGTCCAGAAATAATAATAAAAATTTAGTGAGGGGTCCCTAGAAAATAATATAAGACAAAAAAAGAAATTAATTAAAAAAATTAATTACTAATGGGAAGCCCGAGTCAATGCAAAGTCCGAGAGATGAGGAAAACCCGGCGTGTAGACGGAATAATATAAAGGGTAAATTGGCCTAAACAATAATAAATGGAGCAAACGTTGTTGACAAATGTCGGCTAATGTGGTCTGTGGGAAGTAATTATTTTTAATAATTTAATATGTTGTTGACAATCGTCTGAAAACAGTCTGAGCAGGAGTATAAAAGAAAAAGGGAATGCGAAATGCCAGTGGTCGAAGCAAACGAGTAGTGTAGTCAGGTCAGTAAAAGAGTCTAAATCCAAGTAAAGTCAAAGTTATCTATCAGAAAGGGTGATTATCCATTGGATAACCTACCTTAAGATAATCAAATGTATGCAGTGGTTGAAGAGTGCAAATAAATCAGTGAAATTGTGATTACAAAACATTGAAGTAAATCGGATTGAGTTGTAACTGTGGTAAAGTGCAAATAAAATTATTCTGTGTTGGGTTTGCTTATTTGATTGAAAAAGGACACGAGGAGTCAGATGGAACCGACTTTCAATAATAATAACCCAACAATATTATTGAAAAAAGTTTCGATTATCAAATAATAATAATAAATATATAAACTTATCGGATTCATATAATTTTAAAACAATTAAAGATTACTTGATGACAAACATCCGTGAATCCGTTTTTTTCTATTTATATAATTTCACATTTCATAAAGCAAAATAATCAAGGATTTTGAATTTTTGTTATAATAATTTTTAACTAATTAATCAATTTTATTAATTTATAATTTTTAAGTTTTAATTTATTTAATTATTGGTTTTATTATTATAATCCATTCAAACTGCTTATTTAGTATAATAATTAATTAGTTTAATAAAATGTCAGATCTTACGCTAGATAATTAGAGGAACAATTATATGTAGTTTGGGGTAAAATAAATTCAGATCCAGGCTTGTAATTCTAAACACACAATATTAACTTATTATTCAAAAGTAAAATAAGGAAATATATTTTCTAAGGACAGGTCACCGATATTCTAATTCGTGCCGAACTCCTTATTTCAATAAAGAAGAATATGTATCAGTTGTATACCCAGCACACTAAACAGCCATTTGAAGTAAATGATTTTCTTCCATAATATTAAAATTTAATGCATTTATAATTATAATCAACAATTAATTCAGCAAAAAAAACTTTTCAATGTAACTTTGCCTTTCATATTTTTTCAGTTAATGGAGTTGTTGACACGCCATGCATCAGTATGAAAACACACTTTAAAAAATATATAAAAGAATTTTGTAAAACAAGTTATGAGATCTGGAAATATCTTCGTATTAATATTAAAATTTTAAAATGCTAAAATGTTTTTATTATATTGTAAAACTTGATTTTTTCGTAAGATTTTAGGGTTTTCTAAACAATTTAGTTGTTTCAGTGATAGAAATAAAAAGTAGCTTGAAAAATTTAAAAATATTTGTTCATTACCGTTTATTTATAAATTAGTATTGTAAAGGGTTAATAATTGGACAACAAAATATGCATGAAAACGAAATGGAAATGAGCCTCCGAGATTCACCTCAACTTAATTAGGGTTAAATATTGTTTGACTACTGCAAGTTTTTATGATGTATTGGAAAGTAATTTAGAAAATAAAGAAATTTTAAAAATGTTATATTAAAATAAAATAGCATAACATGTACTACTATTTAAATAATATAGTTTACGTATTAACCCTAATTACGTTGGTAAATATACTTACGTTAACGTATGCGATGAGTCTCAGACTCACTAGAGATTTTAGTTGATTTACTGGTGTTAATCATATTTTCACATTTATTTTAATTTCATGGTTACTGTAATAGGCTTACAAAATATGTGTAACAAAAAAATATGTTGGATGTACGGATAACTTAATTACTAACTAACTCCTATTCATGATCGGTATCCATCTTACCTGTAATTCTAGGGTTGTCTTTTCTACGTACACCGCACGATGTGAATGTACTGCTACGTACCCATGACCGAAATCATGTTGGTACTGTACGCAACAGCCGAATGCCATTCGAGCAGGTGAGCGCTATTTCTAGTGCTACTCCCCGAAGGACCTTCGTTTTCCCCGGTTCTTGGCTGCCGTTAGAAGGACTTACGCTCTTTATCTAGAAGTCACATGTGCTTGGAATCCCTTGAACCTATTAGCATATTACTCTTGGAATTGTGAGAATCCGAACATAATTCTAGCCTAGTCGAGTAGTGTTAGTCGATAACCCGTTTTCCCGTAGTGAACACATCGTTAATCATCCCTTTTTGATCAACTGGTTATTTAACACTATCATTTTATTACCAATAGTCCAATTATTTGCTATTAATCCTTGAAGAGAGTCTTTATTACAAACATTTTATTTCAATACATATACATATAGTCCAAGTACATACATATAAAAGATAAGAACCGTTCGCGAGATTATCATACAATTTGAATTATAAATACATAACTATAATATATGCTAAACATTTGGGAAGATCACTAATGGATGATGGCTCCTTATTATCGAGTATAATGGTGTCGCAAAGGAAAAAAGCAAGTCATCGTGATAGATCTCGTCCGGTATGACTTAGTTGTCTGAGTCAATGTCTACCGGCAGACATCGGTGTTTCGGTTGTCGATAGAGAGGGGGGTTATTATTTGAACTTGATCCCATTTGGGTTGAGGTTCCGGGATCGTTGGTAGGAGTACGACTCGTCTGGATATGCCCGCTCAGAATGGAAATTTCTTCCACATTGAGGCCTGATCGTTCTAAGGCCTGATAGACTGTTGGAGCTTCCGGTATGTCTTCTACCAAGTCAATATAGAAGGATGGCGGTGGAGGGGGGATCACTGCCATTGGGGCATAGATTATATCCTGGTCAAACTCCGGAAACTCAAACTCCTGATAGGCAGGAGGTGGACCGCTTATTCCACTGATTGTTCCTACTGTTTCAATGGCCCTAAGGAGGCTGGCTTCTGCCCGACGCCGTTCGCGGCGCCGGCGATTTCGATTCGGCCGCCGTCGAGATACCCCGGGCGTCGAATCTACGGTTATTCTCTGAGAAAGTTTGTTTAGTAGAGACGGAGTTGGGTTTGATGGAAGATGCTGTGCCGGTATGATATTTAGGCTTTGGGCCAAGCTGCATCCCGGTAGGCGGGCTCTTAGCTCGGCCTCCGTAAATATTTGCCTGAGAGCGGTGCTCTGCTCAGCTATGAGGATTCGCTGGTTGCGTGATTCAATTATCAACTCGTCTCTAGCTTGAGACAAGCGAGCGATTTTTTGAAACAACTTCCTCGTAGATTCGGGCGAGTTCCATGTCCCCTTTAACTTTTGATATTTGGTTTGTAGGACTGCGTGGTCCTTTTCCAATTGTTCCAGTCTCTGACGGGTTGCGATGATTGAGGGAAATAGTCGTGGAATTCTGGGCAGCTCGGTCATATTGGTTATTCGGTGAGGATCTGTGGGTAAATGAAGACAGTATTATATTAGTTTATCCAAAATTCACGTTGAGACCCCAGTGAGGCTATCGTGAGTTAAGTCGTAACCGAGACGACAGTGGGGTAGAGTCAATGTCAGTAGTAGTAGGGGCCTTCTGGATCATTCCATCACGATGCTAGCGATCAGGGGGAGATGAATTGGCATTGATGACCTGTATGAGTCGGGTAGATTTGGGCACAATGTCAGGGGTTGTCTTAGTAGTTGAATTAATCGAGAATTAAATGGGACCAGTGTAATTACGTTGAAGCTTATCGATTAGGCATGTTTTCTACTAGTAGGCAATCAAAACGGGGATAATGAATTTAGTAAGGTTAACCCTGATATTCGTAATGGTGCGTATGGAAGCTCTAATGGCCCTAGTATCATTAATAATTACCATCGTAATGGGGCAATAGTAATGCTGTGAGCGGTAATCACACTAACACTAAGGTCGAAAATAACGATAGTAGGGACATTAATTATCATGATAATACCTGTAATGATAATAATAAGGATTTTAATAGTGGTAATGTTAATAATAATCATAAAAATAGCAATAATGATAATGACAACAATAATAGTAATAATAATGATAATAATGATAATAATCGTAGTAATACTGATATGAATAATAAACACAAGGATAGTAATATTCATAATAATTATAAGAGCAATTATAATGGTGACAAATATTAATAATGATAAATATAATCCCAGTAATAATAATACGCATGTTAGTTACCATAGTAATAATGATGACAGTAGATGATCACAACAAAACCATTGGTTGGTGGCAGCAATATTAGTAATTAAACTCCTAGGAACGATATCCATTAATCGTGAAATTTGGGAAATGACTCGATCTCAAACAAAAATTCTAACAACGGGGAATGATTTTTACAGACCGACAAATTTGAGGTTAATGACACTTCTGTGATTGGGCGTTGCATATTTGGCTATCGAGGGGAGAAAGAAAATCAGAAGCGTCGGCATAGTAACTCGGGGTGAAATGATGTGAACTTTTCCCTCTCCCTAATGATGGTGATGAATTTATGGAACTATATTATCAGGAATATTTTACGAAAATCCATAGTGACGGACAATTATTTGGGTGATACTTTCGGGATCGTCTATGTTTATTTTCCGAATAAATTAAACGTGGAAAAATCCGACATTCAGTTCCTATCAGAGGATCTACCAATTTCTTGTAATTATTGTCTTAATCGTAGCCTATTGGAAATTTTTTAGTATTCGTTCTCAATCTCGATTCTAGGCAGAAACATAGTTTTCGGAGTACTGTTTTACCTTATCTATACTGTAATTTGTGATAATTATTACTGTTGTAATGCTATCGGGATGGAAATTACAATTGATTATGGTAATTCAATTTTTAGTGTTAAAACTTAGTACTCGTTGTGGTAGAGGTGTCTGACACTTTCCTGGGGCTTTTATTTCCCTTTTATATTATTGAAAATTTCTATTCCCCTCATTGCCTATCACTTCTACCCGGTCAACTCGTTTTCGAGGTTTTCAGAAAATAGTCCTAAAATGATCGCTGTACGATCTTTCCTATTTCCCTTAACTGATAGCGCCCTTCCCTTTAGTTTAAGATTTTTTGCTCGCCTCGACCGACGTTTCCATTAGCCGCTGCGAGTCGTTTAACGATGCCCTGCGGGGAGGGTCCTGTGCCATTTTGCCAGGCCCCGTCGCGGACAGACCGAGATTCCGAAACAGGCGCGACCCACAATCACAACTAGGGAACTCAATCCACCAGCCAGACCGGGATCTGCCTGATCGAGGACTATTACAATACATAACGTATAAATATGATTTTATTAAGGACCTCGCATATATAATTGATATGAATATAAAATCATTGAAAACATAAACATAAGCATTATAAACATCAAGAATATTATTATTTTCATATAAAATTACATTAACTTGAAAATAAAAACAAAATACAAGAAAATTTCCTTACTCAGTGAATTTGATTCTTGAAAAATAATTTGTTGAAATTTTAGTTGTTATAAAGAGAAGTTGTAAAAGTCGAAATAATGAAATTGGTGATTGCTTATATACTATTTTTGTGTCTGTGTACGACCAATGGGCGATTTTTCGCCATTTTAGGGCTTTTTAATTACTTTATTAATTTCAAATTATTTTTATTATTTTTTATATATTTTTTCTTATTTTCTGATATCTTAATATTTATTGTTGGATTTTATTTTTATTATTATTTTCTTACAATATTATTTTTTTAAACCTCATATTTTGTTTTCTGGTCGCCTCTTCTGCCTGTGTTTTTTCTAAACCTTATTTTGCAAGGTTTTGGCAGTTTATTTCTTTTCTCATATGTTTCTGTCTGCTGCTGTAGGCGTTTTACGATTTTTAATTAATTATTTGTTTTTATTTAATTTTGTTATATTTTTAGTTTGTTTTAATTAATGTGTTTTATTTTATTTTTGGTCTCTTCTTGCGGTGCATGCGTATGTGCAGTGACCATTTCTTTATTTTTATTTTTTGTTTTAATCTATTCATACTTTTGTTTTAATTTTGGCTCTAAGCCCAACAATGAAATGGAAATGAGCCCCCGAGACTCATCCCAACGTAATTAGGGTTAAATATTGTATTGAAATGATTGTGATATTCAAAATTATCATGTAATGTTATTTTTCGTCCATATTTCTGTCTGGTAATGAAATTCACACATTTCGCACCTTGTATAAGGGTGACATTACCGGGTTGCAAATTGCTAGACGAGGCTTTTCCTTTTTCTCTAGTAATTACCTTATTACTGTCATGGCAAACCTCAGTTTGCCTTGATATGATGCTGGCAGTTCCAGCGTACATTTATAATATCTCACTTATTGAATCGATTGGTTTGCACTGAATCTACTGAACACACCGTTACTCTGGATTCATTACTGATATTGCTAATCTGTTTTCGATTATTTCTATTTAATTTGCTCTTATTCAGTATTACTTCTCTTTATAGTTCTCGAACTTGACCCTGTAACACTTACAGTGTAAGTCATGATATAAATAATCGACTTTAGTATTTATATAATTCCTAGTCTTGATATCCTTGACATGCAGTGACTACTGCTGGTACATATTTTTTTCTTATCTTGCATTACTATTTCGCGTACAATATTCCTTGAATCGTCTCTGGATTCAATCGCTCATTTTTTGGAGGTTTTATTTTGTACTTTTTAGACTGATCACGTCTACCTTTGCCTTTACCGTTGAATTGAGAGGCTCCTCACTTTCAACCGCGTGTGATGTCGTAGCCTCGATATTCGTCTACTCAAAGTTTAGTCTAACATACTAGGTGAAGTTGTCTTAACCATCTATATATCCACATACGCAGGTGGAATCAATATTTCGTTACACTGTGAGGCCTCAGCAGCGTCTGGTAATCTCAATAGTGACCATTGGGTCTCTGGTGGTACCACATGGATAATCGTTACTATTTTCCGTTCGCTTTGTTTGACAAAGGTATAATTCACATTTTCACAGTTTAATACTCTTGATTGTCTTTAATAGTTTATCCACTTGACATCTTCCGCTGATATCGAGGCTGAATACCTGCTCCTGTGGGCATTTTATGTTTAACTGAGAATCTCGTTCCATTATTGATACCAACTTTCTACGTGAGTCTTCTCGTTGTTTACCATAAAAATAATTACCTTATCTTGTCTGCTTTCTATAATGACAGCTTTTCGTGTCAGTTCCTCATATTCGTCTCCTATGTACAGAATGGTTTTGTCCAAGTCGATTTCAAACAAATTGCTTTTTTCCGCGAACAATTATAATTGATACGAAAACTCCGACATGCTCATTTGGATTTTGCTTTCTGTTATACAATTTTGTCTAAATAATCTACCTGCATCTCCAGGCAATATTCTAGCTGTGAGAGTTTCTCTTTATCCTGCCCAATCTTTTGGTGCGGTTTCCGTCGGCAATGCCATCACATCGTTTTATTTTTCCTTCGCCAACCCTTTCAAATAACTTTGCAGTCTCTGGATAATTACATTATCCGGACATGCATTTTGACTATCACGTTTGATAATACTCCGACATAAACTTAGGAAACTCTCCATGATCACTGCTAAAGGTCTTATCAGACAAAGCGGGATACCTTGCAAATGGGTTCATATTTTCCTCAGCCATTTTATGTATAAATTTAGCCTTCGATGTAGTTGCAAAAGTTATTTTGAGAACTTTTTGTTCCGTGTATGTGTGCAACCAATCATATTTTTGGGGGGGCTTTAATTTACCCACTTTATGTTTTTATTTAATTTTGAATTATTTTCTTTTTCTGGCAAGGTTCTCTCTTTGCTAATGTTGGCCAGAACACAAACTGCCTTGAAATTTGTTTAAATGTATCAGTTATATAACACGTAAACCCAGCACTAAGATAACTTAAAGTACAACATACAACATCAACTAAACACCCTAAAATTTGAGAGAACATAAAATATAAAATCCAAAAACACAAAAGTAAAATAAAATAAATACAAAACACATCACGAACCGCACGAGATTTACATAAAAAATAACCTAATAACAAGAAAATTTGACCGAAAATCGGTAATTTATATAAAAGTCGAAAATTAATGAATAAAACGAATTAAAATAAAATATTTTTGGTGGAAAAAAATTCATTTAAAAAATTGAAGAAATACAGTCAATTTAAATTAAGAAAATTATAAAAATTATATTTAGATTACACAAATAATTGCTAAATTTTGTTTTATCGCAATAAAAATAACACACAATATTCGGGTCAAATTATAGGCATATATGCTGATGTGTTTTCACAAATTTTCAGTCTTTATTTTCAGCTGAATTATTGGTGTGTGTGATACTCTGAGCGCCGTGCATTCAAGCAATTAGCACTAGTAAGTGTTTTTCTGAACACGATAACTTTCAGCTAGTATATGAGCATGAATGTTTATCTGTTATGAGAATTTGTAATGTTTTTACGAATGAATTTCGGATGAACGATGTGATATGCTGAATAAATATTTGCAGTCGAAAACCTTTGAGCATTGAAACTTTTATTGTATGTAACTGAATTATTTATTTATTTTCCACCCATAGCTAAAACATATAGCAAGTAATCAAATTCAAACACTATAATCGAACTGTGTAAGAGTGGTTTCTCCGCCTATAGTTCGTGCCCGTGACGGCCTAGTCGTAAGTAACGACGTTCCTGGACGTTAAATCATAAAAATATATAGCTAAAAAAGGTAGCTCGAGAGTGGGTCTTTGGCTCAATTTCACTAACACCGAGTAGTCCAGTGGGTACTCATTAAATACAATGTGAACACAATTAGATCCTAATAACAAAGAAAGGAAAGGGTAGCGGGGAAATTGCGATATCGTTGCAACAGTTAAACTGGATAGCTGTCGGAAAAAGATTTATCCGAATTACCAAAACCATGAAAAAATAAATAATTTAAATAATATGTAAGAACTAAATAAATTATTTTGAGTTGAGATGAAAAATATAGGCGGAACGTTGCGCAATGTTTTGGAAATAAAATACTTAATAAAAACTGTAAAATATGGGCGTATCCCTGCTCAAAATTTCGTAATAAGTTAAGAAAATTTAACGACAGGAACCACCAACCCTTAAATCTAATAATTGGTTTTGAGCTATGAACTTTTTAAGGGGAAACCAAATGCCGCGGTTATCCTTAAGTTAAAGGAAAAATTTGAGAAAGTCAAGACGCAATAAAATTATTGTATTCATTTACAAATAAATTAATCGAGAAACTAAATATCACCGAATATCAAGAATCATTATACATATATAAGGAATAATTATTGTTAGTAAATTTCATTAATTGTATTACAAGTTTTATCTGTCCAACATTATGTTGATGTTTGCAGCTGTAGGCGATTTTTAATTTATTATTTGTGTTGTGTTTTTAATTATGTTTATTCGATATTTCGTATAATTTAACAATTTCTTATTTTATTATGATTACTTTAATTTATTTAAATTAACTATGGCTTCTAGTCCAACACTTTGATAAACTGTCGGTGGTACTTAAATTTTTATCTCTGAAATTATTGGATCGCTTCGATTTTACTTTGGCCAAAGAATTTCACTTTCTTTCCTTATAGTTCACCTTTCTTTGGGTTTATCCTCAATTTCGACAATGAAATTAGTGGCAATAGCGCTTTGTCTATTATATGCCTTATAAATTTTATCGGTTATTGTAAATTTTTGTGTCAGATGGTGTTTTACTATAACCAATAGTTACTGTATATTCCATTAGACCTTCTACACACTTGTCTATAGTTCTTGGAACGCACTTGGTGCTACAGCAATATCGTCCTTTTTTTGAAAATACTGTCTTTTCATGGAACTTTATCCTAGATCTTAGAAACTATTGGGTACACCTTTCTCGGTATACATAAAGTCTATACAATTAAATAAAATTACAGTTTTTCCTCTTCTACTTACACACTACCTGTGTGTGTCCCACTGTGAGTTTCATTTCTTGATAATTACGATCGTTTCTAGATTCTGTATTGCTTCCTGCAATTTGATTTTGCTGCTGCTTAATCTTGAACCACCACTTTTATTCAATATTACTTCATGTATCCACTTATCAAAGCTCTTTAATCTCATACCATTTCTATCATCATATCATTTATCATTACATTGCATCTTACATTCCATACAACCGCGTTACAATGGAGTTCTTTTTTTAATTTTCCACCTGAATTTTCTAGTTTCTGTTTAATTTGTGTAGAAGAATATATTCTTTTTAGAAGGAAAACTGCTTTCAACATTTATTAGTAACAATAAGTAATAATATATATATAGTGAAAAATAATTTTTTGTATTTTATAAATTATGCTTTTAAATCATTTCAGGTCATTGAAAACCTTATGGAAAGAGATCACTATATGACACCTCAGGAAGCACTGAAATTTGGATTAATTGATCGTGTAATAAATCCGCCACATGCCAAAAATATTAAATCTGATACAATTCCATGTCAGATATCGGAAAATTAATTGTTTATAATATTATAAAGTTATTGTAGGCTTCATAATACTTTCAATAATTGAAAAATCTAAAACTCATTTAACGTAATTAAAATTTAAAGCATATTGTGTTTATTATAGATTGAATTCTAAAAAGTTGAGTTTTACTTCATTTATCTTCGCCCTTGGTTTATCATTTTCGTTTTTTTAATTTCAGATAGACGAATAATTTGTGTTAAATTAACACGTTAATCAGGCACAGATGTTCGACGCTAAATACAATTTAACTTTATCATTAGGAGAGAAATCTAAATATTGATGGGTTTTATAAAATATGTTAGGTCTGACTCCTTGATGTCCTTCTTTAATCGATTCAATTGACCCAACACAATAAGATTTAATTTCAATTTATATATCACAACTTTCAAAAAATCGATTCAATTCACAATACTCTACACAATTACTCTGCACCATTTCACAAAATTCAATGCGTAGGGATACGTCTTCCAAAAAGAGATGTTCCTGTCTGGTACGCAATTTGTTTAACTGGTTGATTTATCTTTAAGTTTATTACCTCCTTTGCTCCGCTCCCTGAAATATTGATCTGCCTTTTCTTTTTATACTTATCTCACAAATCAAGTCACCCGCAAACTAAATTGGTTTTGGCATTTTTGACATCTTTCTGTCCAAAACTGAATTAGTTATTTCTGGGCTCCCGGGGTTTCCATTTATTTACAATTATTATTTCTTTTATCCCGGGTTTTCTTCGTCAACCAATTTCGTTTTCCGTAATTAGAAAATTTGTTGACGTTCTGAGTTTCTCGCACTATTCGGGTTTTCTATTGACTCGGACTTACCATTAGCCAATTAATTTTTAATTAATTTCTATTTTTATTAAATATTTCCTTCCAACAATTATAATGACATAAAATAAAGTAAATATAGAAAGAAAAATGAAATGCTGTTAATCAAAGGTTCTTCAACCATTGTGGGACCACACATATTTACTAACTTTTAGATTGCTTGAACCAAGTGACTTTGACCAAACCGAAGTAGATTTTTATCAGGCGTTAAAAGAAACCTACCGATTATCATTTGGAAATACTTTAAATTTATAATGCAAAATAAAAATGTATTCCTCATATCATGGCATAAAAAATTCTTAATCATCCTTTGGGAGGAGACTGGTATATGCATACGCCAAAGGATGATTAGATTTTTAATATAATAAAATCAATCAAGGCCACAGAAGATGATATTTAAAGAAAATAAATTTCAAATTACGTCGTAGAGATTTTTGTAGAAATTACCTAGCTCGTGTGATTATATAATGATTATATTATATTGTTGGACGTGTTGGGCCAGCACACAAATAGCCTTGAGAATTGTTTAAATGCATCAGTAATACAGCACGAAAACCCAGCACCAAGATAACTTAAAATACAATAGACAACACCAACTAAACACTTTAAAATCTGAGAGAATATAAATAAATATAAAATCAAAAAACATAAAAGAAAAATAAAATAAATACAAAATGCATCAAGAACCGCACGAAATTTACATAAAAAATAACATAATAACAAGAAAATTCGACCGTAAAATGACCATTTATATAAAAGTAAAAATTAATGAATTAAAAGAATAAAAATAAAATATTTTTAGCTGAATAAATTTATTTAAAAATGTTAAAAATAAATTAAGAAATAAATAAAAGTTTAATTTAGATAACACAAATAATTTCAAAGTCGAATTTTGTTTAATCGCAATAAAACTAACACGCAAGGTTAAGGCCAAATTATAGGTATAAATACTGCTGTGTTTTCCCAAATTTTCAACTACTACTTTGTAGTATTAATTTCAACCAAATTTAAGATGCACATTTTTACAAATCTTAGTTTGTTGTGTGATTTTTTTTAGATATTTTCAGATCATTAATCTACAGTTATCAATATTTTCAGGTTATTAATCTACAGTTATTAATGTTTTGTAGCAATATTTTCAGGTTATTAATCTACAGTTATGTTTTGTAGCAATATTTTCAGATTGTTAATCTACAGTTATGTTATTTTGGTTTATGTACATCGATGCCCGATTTAAAATTTGTTTATATGAATGCTAAATATACAGTTTATGCGTCGAGATTTTTGCCTAATTCATTTGGTAATTTATTTTTTCTATTATTTTATTTTTGGTGGCCCACAGCCAAAGACACATTACAAGTTAATAAAATCATATACAGTATTCAGATTCGTGTAAGTGCGTGGAATACCGCCGATGATCTGTGCCCGTGAAGACCCGGCGTGAGGAACGCAGGGATCGGAACGTCAATATTATCCATACATAGGGGAAATTGGAGGGTAAATGAGTAGTTTATTGGCTGCTCCTTCATCATCCGTTTCCTGTAAAATTGACATAAATTTTTTACAACAATCGACTCAAAATATCTAACACCGTGTAGTCCAGTGGGCACTCATTAAATATAATATGAACATACATAGATCTTAAGAACAAAAAGAGGGAATGGGTAGCGGGGAAAATTGCGAAATCGTTGCAACAGTTAAAATGAATAGCCATCGGAAAAAGATTAATCCGAACGACCAAAATCATGAAAAATAATGTTTTTAAATAAGAATTAAATAAATTAATTTGAGTTGAGGCGGAAAATATGGGCAGGACGCTGCTCAAAATTTCCGAGTCAATGAAAATACTTTGTCGAAAACTGTAGAATAGGGATGAACCGTAAAATAAGGGCGGAACACTGCTAAAATTTTCGAATACTTTATCGAAAACCGAAAAATACAGATGGATTACGGTTAATGTGTTTTTAATTATGTTTATTCGATATTTCGTATAATTTAACAATTTCTTATTTTATTATGATTACTTTAATTTATTTAAATTAACTATGGCTTCTAGTCCAACACTTTGATAAACTGTCGGTGGTACTTAAATTTTTATCTCTGAAATTATTGGATCGCTTCGATTTTACTTTGGCCAAAGAATTTCACTTTCTTTCCTTATAGTTCACCTTTCTTTGGGTTTATCCTCAATTTCGACAATGAAATTAGTGGCAATAGCGCTTTGTCTATTATATGCCTTATAAATTTTATCGGTTATTGTAAATTTTTGTGTCAGATGGTGTTTTACTATAACCAATAGTTACTGTATATTCCATTAGACCTTCTACACACTTGTCTATAGTTCTCTGTGCCCGTGAAGACCCGGCGTGAGGAACGCAGGGATCGGAACGTCAATATTATCCATACATAGGGGAAATTGGAGGGTAAATGAGTAATTTATTGGCTGCTCCTTCATCATCCGTTTCCTGTAAAATTGACATAAATTTTTTACAACAATCGACTCAAAATATCTAACACCGTGTAGTCCAGTGGGCACTCATTAAATATAATATGAACATACATAGATCTTAAGAACAAAAAGAGGGAATGGGTAGCGGGGAAAATTGCGAAATCGTTGCAACAGTTAAAATGAATAGCCATCGGAAAAAGATTAATCCGAACGACCAAAATCATGAAAAATAATGTTTTTAAATAAGAATTAAATAAATTAATTTGAGTTGAGGCGGAAAATATGGGCAGGACGCTGCTCAAAATTTCCGAGTCAATGAAAATACTTTGTCGAAAACTGTAGAATAGGGATGAACCGTAAAATAAGGGCGGAACACTGCTAAAATTTTCGAATACTTTATCGAAAACCGAAAAATACAGATGGATTACGGTTAATGTTGTTTATCAATAAAAAAATTTTTAACACTGAGGAATAAGGACGGATCCCTACAAAATCTTAATAATAATAACGATAATGATAAGGGTAATGGTAATTATAATAATGATAATTGTAATAATAATAATAATAATAATAATAATAATAATAATAATAATAATAATAATAATAATGATAATAATAATGAGGATAATAATAATAATAATAATAATAATAATAATAATAATAATAATAATAATAATAATAATAATAATGGTAATAGTAATAATAATCATGGTATTAGTAGTAATGATGATAATAATTATGATAATAGTAATAGTAGTAATAATCATAGTGGTAATAACAATAAATATAATGGCAGTTATAGTAATAAAAATAATAATAAAAGTAATACATATAATAACAACAATGATAATGCTAGTAATAATAATAGGGAACATAGTAGTTGAAATAGGGATAAGAGTAAGAGAGATAATGTGAGAATATTTAACATAACAAAGGGTGTACAGGCCAAAGAATAATCATCAACACGGGCGACGATAAGAAGGACTATGGGAATGGACATAACAATGAATGATATGAGAGTATAGGTTAACATTTGAAAGAGATAGGAGATAATGGGACCTAAGAATCGAAAGCGAGCACAGGTCTTCTATCGACAGCTCGTTGGACCCAGAGATTGTTCGGTCAATTATAGCATTAGCAATAACGCTCACTTTTTGCGGACGATCTACCCACTCGAACACAGTTCCAACGTTGCTTAGCAACGGGTGCCGAGTGGTAAGCGAAAGAATATTTGTATGGGGTTGTCTGGGTAACAACCATATAGTTTCAAAATATCAAAACCCAGAAACCCACCAGACGTATAGGAATTTTAGACCATGGTATTACTCATCTCGCTGATGTGACCTTCGCTTTTGACTACTAGGAATAATTACCTATTACGTCACACGATTTTAATAACCATTGTGTACCCATGACCGCGATCATGTTGGTGCTATACACAAATGGCCGAATGCCATTCGAGCAGGTGAGCGTCATTACTAACACTACTCCTTGAAGGACCTTCGTTTTCCCGGATCATTAGCTGCCGCTAGAAGGACTTACGCTTCCTTTTCTTAACCCATTTCCAGTCGCTACCTTTGCCCTGACTACGTTGAGAGAATCATGGACAATGGTTATGTCCCAATATTTATTTGCGAAGTCCTTTACGATAACCATTGTTATCCTATACCTCACCTCTCACAAAATGAAACTAATTTACTGTTGTTTCAATAGAAAAGAAAAAAAGATCAAGTCAACACAAAGATTATAAATAAGTTATATTGAAAACGAGGTCTATTGATAACATATTTAACAGAGATAAATTATTCGTATGAGCATTTTCAGACCGATCGATGAAGGCCTGTCTTCCCTTTAGTCTTCTTCGGCATCGATGTCGGTGGGTAGACATCTCCTTTTGGCCGGCCGATACGGCGGGGGATCCGCTCGATAGTTGTCTTCCCTTCTAGTGGAGGGTCCTGCGATTTCGCGTTGAGAGACGCTATCAGGCACTTCGCCCGTGAGGATGGGGATCTCGTCAATGTCTAGCCTCAGCCAGTCGAGAGCTCGTACGACCCGGCGAGGTTCAAGATCCTCATCCACTAGATTTATGTGGATTGATCGGGGAGGTGACGAGAAAATAACCTGAGGCGCATAACAAATATCTGGATCGAGCCCCGGAATCTCGAATTCCTGATAAGGGGGCGGTAAGTCATCGATCCGACATGAGGTTTCGGTGGGTTCCGCTTCTCGGATAAGGTCTTCTTCCCAACGGCGTCGATCGCGACGTCGCCGGTTTCGGTTTGGTCGATGACGAGCAGTATTGACGACAGAGTTCGCCGCGACTTCCGCTGGCGGAGGAATGAGAGTTGACGGAGGAATGAGAGTTGATGGAGTTGGAAGATCTTCGCTGATAGGGAGATGATGGGCCGGAATTATATTTAGCTGGCTGGCCCGGACACTCCCAGGGACGTGAGTCCGAGCCTCTACGTCCGTGAATGCTCGACGGAGTGCGGTTGACTGCTCACGGATTAACAGCCGTTGGCTGCGTGACTCGGCGATTAACTCTTCACGCGCCTGGGTGAGCCTGAAAATCTTCTGTTTCAGCTCCCTTACGGTCTCTGGCGGAGCCCAGGTGCCTTTCACCCGTTCATATTTAGCCCGAAGTTCGTCATGTGTCCGTTTCAACTCCTCATATTTGTGCCTGACGGCCACTATAGATGGGGGAAGTCGGGGAATCCTCGGTAGGATGTTTAGCTCCGAATTGATGTTGTTGTTCATTCTAAAGGAAAGAAGAAAAAAAATTAGAGACGGGGGATTACTGAGAGGTGGGATAAATGGATGGGGCGGCACCAGGAGGTGTTTTGAACGTTCAATCATTGAGTTAACTCCTACTCTCATTATCTTCCCGTTTTGTTAACTATGTTTGATATGCATCCCTCCTGATATTGCTACGTTCTTTATTCCCTAATAAACAGCTACTCCCGTTATTAAATATTAAATGACAATACAGTTATTGAATGAAATTCCTTAATTTGTGGCTATCCAAAATGATAATACTAGAGTAAAATCAGCCAATGTTAAATTAACTATTAGTATTAACGAAAATTTTACTAAACAAAGATTTCCCTTACTAATAATATTAAATGAAATTTATTAATTTATAAACTGGATATTAATGTTAACTAAATTCTATTAGATGGTCACGGAATGGATTGATAGTGTTACAGGAGACTCATTAAAATGTATTGATTGAAATAATAGTAAGAGTAATCACTAAAATATAAAAATAAAATTTCATTGATTAGATATTGAACGCACTTATTTACGGTGATTCTAAGTGTCTCGATTTATTAGAAAAATTGTAAATTTCACTGAAGCACTGGTTGTCTATTGTTATCTATCGATTAACTTTTCAACGTTTTAGAAAAATTATGTGTAGTGATTGTACGGATTAGTAATTCTGCACGTTGGCGTATTATCATTATCGATCTACTTAATGTGCTATGCAATTGCCATTCCAGGGTCTAATACGGCTGCTGGAGTCTGTTTGTTGATGTTATGTGCAATCTGGACTCTTTTTACGAAGGGAATAGTTATTACTGGTTCCAGTGGACAACAGAAATCAACCTCGTTCGGGGACATTCAAGTACGGATGCAAGTGGTACGTGGTTATATGATAATGGGCGAAGCTTATCTATCGTGATATTATCAGTGAAGGACCTGACAGAGATCTTACTAGGACAGTGTTTTGCCAGAATAAAAGTATAGATTTGTACTCCTTGTTGGCTCTAGAAACTCAAATCGGAATCTTGCTGCACTCCTATACTACGGAATATTCTACTAGAGTGAAAGAAAGTTCCCATATGGATTCATAGTGTGATGTTTGTTTTCGTTGTAGTGACAGGTTTAGAATAAATCATATGATTTCCGTTTTTCAATCTCTATTTACTCTAATTTGTCGTGAAAATTCTAATAGTTAATGGTTGACGTCTAACGCCTATCCCTTCTGCCCAGTTTCCAGTTATGGGTTTGTCCGAGATTTAAAAATTTTCTTGATCAACCGGTGATCATTCCTAATCTCCCCTTACCTGAAATTTTCGCACTTCCCTGGATTTTAATTCGACTCGCTCCGGCCACTTTTCAGCAGCCGCCTCGAGTATACAACGGCGCCCTGCGTAGAGGTCCTGTGCATATTGCCAGACCCGACTGCGGACTGCCGAGAGGTTCACGAGGCATGACCCACGAGCTCAACTAAGGGTTTTCACCCACTAGCCGGCACGAGATCCGTCCCATGAACCGTCTATTTCGATACTGTAAGTATATATAAGTTTAAGGGCTCGAACTATAAATATATATGATGTTATTAAAATGATTAAACGACACATTACGCATCATAAGGTTTAATTAAAAGTAAATTGACATCATTATACTAAGCAAAAATTCATAAATAACAAGAAAATTCCTTACGTTTTTTCAAATTGGTGATTCGTTATGAAAATCAAAATTTTTGGTGAAGAGCATAAGATTAAAAATAATGAAATTCATCACTGTATATATACTATTTTCATGCGTGTGTGCGACCAATAGACGATTTTTCGCCATTTTTAGGGCTTTTTAATTATTTTATTACTTTAAAATTATTTTTATTATTTTTTTGTATATTTTTCTTTATTTTTTGATATACAATTTATTTTATGTTTGGATTTTACTTTGGTTACTATTTTCTTGTAATATTACTTTTAGCCCTTTTTATTTGTTTTCTGGTCGCCACTTCTGCCTATGTTATTTTGCAAGGTTTTGGCAGTTTATTTTATTTTTCATATGTTTCCTTCTGCAGCTGTAGGCTTTCTAGTAATTTAATTAATTATTTGTTTTATTTTATTTTTTGTTATCTTTTTAATTTGTTTTAATTAATGTTTTTATTGATTTTTTATATCCTCTTGTGGTGCATGCTTATGTACAGTGATTCGTTCCATCACCTTTATCCTCCGTTTTTAATTTTAATTTTAATTTTTTATTTTTTGTTTAAATTGTGGCTCTGAGCCCAACAATATTATAATCATTAATGCCTCCTTCTTACTATCGCCTCACAAGTTCAAGCAGCAGCAACAAATTTAACACAAATAAAAATTGTGTTTCAACTTGGTGAGTAGGTTTAGTGTTTAGCGCACTTTCATTAGCCCGCATTTTTCAGTTGCATAATTTAAAATGCATTGTAAGTGTTTGACGAATTTATAGCTTCGATGCAGCTTTTATTGTGTGTTTTAATAATTTATTCTTAATTACTGATATTCTGCAAACTGGTGTCGTATTTTATTCTACAGATGTGGGTAACAAAACACCATTCGCCATGTCTAAGGTTGTAATAGAAGTGCCTGTATAGCCCACTCTCCGAATGTATCTCAGATTAAATTTCTCTTTATAATTTTTAGATTCTATGGCGTTTCATTAAGTTTCAAACTTTTTTTAAATCCATTTACTTTGTTTTAAGTAACAATTTCAAACTAAATTGCGCTGGTTTGGAAAGGAAGTTTACAGTGTAAACTTTACAACTACTAATAATTCTATATAAGTTGATTATAATTATCACTCTTCTACCAACATGTGTTCTGGTCTATAGGCATGGTCTGTTGTGGAAGATTGATTAAGTTTATTACACGTCACATTTCGTACTTATCTTCTTGAAATATATTAATAATGTATGATGATATGAATCCCGTCAACCAAGAAACGAAAGATATCGTTTGATGGTTTAGCGTCTGCCATACGCTCATTTCATAAACACTTTCTTTCATTGTTAGTTTACTATTCATCAACGTGAAAACCGACCCCAACACCCTAAATACAAAAGACTTTTTAGGAAAACTTTTTCTGTCGCATATCAATTATTCTTATTTCTATTTAATTTTATAGTAATGCATATTGGAGTGGCATTTACACAGACACCTATCAGCTTATGATGGGCGGCTGCAGTTCGTTAAGTGCAATGGGACCCAAAAGTCTGGCATCTACCAAATTTATTGAACTTTCTTATTTGGCGCTACACTTAGACCATTTATGGTTCGAGTGAGCTAACATTTCGACGCATCAGCTATGCTAATAAAAATATAAATCAAATTTTAATGCAACAAATGTAAAAAACAATCAAACCAAAAACTTAATCTATCCCATAATCTATCAATCACAAAACTTCAAATATCGTGATGAGACGGCTTCTTATAACCATGATATCACCATGATATTCACCATAATCTCGTCTATATTTGACTCTTTTCAAATTTGAATTTTTTAATTTTTTAATTTCCTAAGATTTCGCATTCCTTGCCATTCAATTCTAATTACGTGGAAATTATAATTCATTTAGAATAATTTTTAATTTAACGACCCCACCTAAATTAAGTATCAAAATACAACTTATAAATTGATTTCAATTTTACCTAATTAAAATTTTTGATTAAAATAAATAGCAATTAAAAATAAAATTGATTATTTCTTGTGTAGTCAATACGTGACTGTGTTCGACTAATCACGACATTCCAGGAGTTTTTTTACTAAGATTTTTATTTTTTTAATTATATTATTTTTTTTGCCTTGAATTTCTCTTGATATACTAGTGGTGGGTTTCTTGGCATTGAGATTTTGAAGCAATATGGTTGTTACCCTGACAACCCGATACCAATATTTTTGCTTACCACTCGACACTCGTTGCTAAGCAATGTTGGAACTTTGCTCGAGTGGGTGGATCATCCGCAAAAAGTAAGCTCTATTGCTAATAACATAATTGACCGAACGATCCGTGGGTCCAACGAGCTGCCGATGAAATGCCTGTGCCTGATTTTGATTTTTATGTCCAGTTATTCTCTTATCTCCTTCAAATGTTAATCTATACTTTTATATCATTTATCATAATGTCCATTCTCATAGTCCTCATTGTCGTTTTTCGTATTATTGATTTTACTATGGCCTGTACACCCTTCGTTATGATAAATATCCTCTTACTCTTATCTCTATTATAACCACTATGTTCCCTATTATTGTTTCTAGTATTATCACCGTTACTATTATTTGTATTATTAATCCATTGTCATTAATCTATTGTCATTAATCCATTGTCATTGCTATTACAATTATTATTCTTATTACTACCATTATCAATAAATAATTAAATAAATTTGGCAACGATTTAATTAAAAGATAACGCCAATAAAAAACTCTGAAGGTTTTTACAAATTATAAAAGGAAGTAAGGTAAACAGATCGGAAATCTAGAGTTTAATGTACGCAATATGTTTATTAATAAATCAAAAACTCCGATTGGATTGTGTTCTTATCTCGTTTATCAATTTACATGTAATGGATGTAATGCCACATACATTGGAGAGACTTCCCGTCATCTCTGTACTCGAGTTCTAGAGCATTGTCGATTGAAGGGTTTGACCAATATTAGTGAGCACAATGGAGGGAGCAAAAGTAAAATAGGAATGTCTGATTTTAGAATTTTGTTGAAAAGTTTTAATAATTATTGGGAACGCGTGATATGTGAAACATTACTGATAAGGTCATTGGATACAAGAATTAATGTGCAAAGTGTTGTGACTATCAAAGTTTTAAAATGTTTTTAAATAGTTTAGGTATGTAAAATCATGTTTATATATTGTTTTTTTAAAAATACTTTTTTAATATTTTAATTCATAAATTACATTATTTTTTAAAATTATAATATATATAAAAAATTATAATATTTATATAAATAACATTTTAAAATTAGTAAAGTATTTGAATATTTTTTAAATGTTTATTTATTAAAAAATTAAAATAATATATAAAAAAATAATTTGTTTCAATTATAAGTTAATTCATAATATTTTTAGTTGGTTTTGACTACCATTATCATTATATTTATAATTATTGTTATTATTATTATAATTACCATTATCATTACTATTATCAGATTATTATTAAATTTTAATTAGGGATCCTCCCTTATTTTTCAGTTTTATCAGAATATTTTATACAAACAATTGAGCTGCTTTACACTTTTACTTTACAATTTTCGATAGTATCTTAATTATTTCGGAAAATTTGCACAGCGTTCCGCCCATATTTTCAATCTCAACTTAAAACAATCTATTTTGTTTTTAAATATTATTTAAATTATTCCTTTTTCATGATTTTGGTCGTTTGGATTAATTTTTTTGCGATGGCTATTCATTTTAACTGTTGAAACGATTTCGTGATTTCCACGCTACAGTTCCATTTTCCTTGACCTTAGGATCTATTTGTATTCATGTTGTATTTAATTAGTGCCCACTGGACTACTCGGTGTTAGTGAATTTGAGCCGAATGTTGGTTGAAAGTTTATGTTGGTTTTATCGAAATTGAGTGCAAGAAAGTTGAGCCTAAAGACCCACTCTCGAGCTACCCTCTTTCTCTATTTATTTCCATGATTTGACGTTCCGACTCGTTATTACTCACGACTAGGCATTCAAGAGCATGAACTATAGGCGGAAAAACCGCACTTACACAGTTCGATAGTGTGTCTGATTTTATTGACTTCCGATGTATGCTGGTTGTGGGTCGGAAAACAAATAAATAAAATCATTTTAAGCGAATCCAAGTAAAAGCCTCAATGCAACATTTCAGTCGTAAACATTTATTCGGCATGGCACGTCTCACATAATTGTCGGATGTTCATAAATTCGCATAAACATTGTCAATTTGCATCATCACAAACCATTTAATCAATATAGACCAATAAATTCATAGTGAAGTCATTCATATAGCAGGTACATGTTTAAATCATAAGTCAATGCACACCAACTAAGAGTTGTCGTGTCCAGACAAAACACTTACCAGTGTTAATTACCTAAATGCATGGCTCTCAGCTTGTTTACACATCGACTAAAAATTCAGATAGAAAATTTTTCTGAAAAATAAGACTAAAAATTTGTCAAAACACATCAGTATATATACCTAAAATTTGACCTTAACCTTTCGTGTTATTGTTGGGTTATTATTATTGAAATTCGGTTTCCTCTGACTCCACGTGTCCTTTTCAAATTAAATAAGTAAACCCTACGCAGAATAATTTTATTTACACTTTATGACAGTTACAACTCAATCCGATTTATTTCAATGTTTTGTAATAACAATTTCACTGATTTATTTGCACCCTTCAACCACCGTATACATTTGATTATCTTAAGGTAGGTTATCCAATGGATAATCACCTTTTCTGACTTTACTTGGGTTTAGACTTTTTTACTGACCTGACTAGACTATTCGTTTGCTTCGACCCTTGGCCATTTCATGTTTTTCCCTTTTTACTTTTATACACCTGCTCAAACTGTTTTCAGACAATTCTCAACAACATTTGCTGTCATACTAAATTATTAAAAATAATTACTTTCCACAGACAACGTTATCCGACATTTTTCAACGTTTGCTACATTACTAAATTACAAATGGCGCCCATTTTATATTATTTAGACCAATTTACTCTTTTATATTATTCCGTCTACACGCCGGGTTTTCCTCATCTCTCCTGTTTCTCATTGCCCCGGACTTCCCATTGACTCAGGTTTCCCATTAGTAATTAATTTTTTTAAATTAATTTCTTTTTTGTCTTATGTTGGGCTAAAACTGATTTTGTTTAACCAGCACGATAACGCCTGTGTGTTTTTGAGCAGAAAACTTAAATTTAGATAAAAATGGAAAATTTAAAGAAAATAAAATAAATAAAAATTTCTGTACATAAAAATCTAAAAATTTAATTTTAAATCGAAAAGAATAAAAATTTTATAATTTTGAAATATTCTAGAAAATTCCTTGTTTTACCGCATCAAAACACAAAAATCATGTTATATAAGGCGATGCTGGTTGAACAAAAAACACTGTTTAATCTCAAAAAATATTTTATTATTATTGTTATTTTTGGAAGAAGTCCCAAGTAATTATTGATTTTTAAAAGTTTTTTTTATGTTTTAATTTTATTGATGATTGTAATAGTTTATGTTAGAGTTTGAAGAATTAATAATGTGCGGTATTTTGTTTAGAAAATAAAGTTTTCCTTAAAATTCATCTTGGAAAAGTTTAACGAAATTTTTTTTTATTATCTAACCTACATCATGAGGATTTAAATTTAAAATATTTCATTTATTTTTATTTGCGTAGCTACAGCGTTATTTGGTACTCACCATAGCCTACGTGCACGGAAGATAATAAAATTGTAATTTTTTTTTTCGTTACCCCGGATCGAACCGGTATGTTAGTTGGGGAAGCCGTGGTGAAGGCAGTAGCTGGAGCCGCTCAGTATTCTCTCATTCCTAAATCTTATCGCCCAACCCTCGAAAGAGTAGTGTTGAGGTCCTGGGAAAGGTTAAATATAAAGATTTACAAATATCATGAAAAACATACATAGAGTAGGATTTAGTAAAAATAACCAAATATTCCACAACAGAACGCACCTTAATACCAAACGTCACTATCTAATCTATATAGAATCGAATTGCAACACTAATAACAAATTTTGAGAAATTTGATGCATTGACCACATCGAACCATATTTGACAAAAATCGGCTTAAATCAGGAGTGTATATTGAATTAGATTTTACAACAGACCTTTATAATGTCATTGATCGTATCTTACCAATATTTTTACTCTAAATGACCAAAAATAGACTTTAGATTCGAAATTCCACGTTTACCCCATCAATCAGACTATCCTGTTTCGTTAAAGACAGAATTCAACACATTTTTTCAAAAATTAATTCTATGACCCCATAAATCGGAAAAAGATTATTGTCATTACTGGTGGGGTTTCTGGGTGTTATGGTTTATTTAAATCTTACTGTGGTTACCCAGGTAACACCATTTAAATATTTATTGCTACCACTCGGCACCCGTTGCTAAGCAACGTTGGAACTGTGTTCGAGTGGGTAGATCGTCCGCAAAAAGTGAGCGTCATTACTAATGCTGTAATTGCTCGGACGACCTCTGGGTCCAACGAGCTGTCGTTAGAAGACTTATGCTCGATTTAGATTATTGGGTCCCTTATATGCCGCAGAATTTATTCGTTGGAGTTCATCGTAATCTAAGAGGGAATTTGCCAATGATGTTTTAGATACTACTCCGGCGATTATATATCGAATGGTGCATTCTATTGTGTTGGTTGCGGATTTCAGATTCCTATCAAATATGCGTGGACATCGTTTTACTAACAAAGAAGATATAATTTACAACTCTCGATAGGATAATTGAGCCGGGGCGAAGACGAGGGGGTAAGTTACGGCTGCGCCCTCTTGACAGGCAGATAGGGCGACTTCCGACCCCCGTATCTGTGTTCGGAGGTTCTGATTCATCTGTTTTCCGTCTGCCCATCCCTTTTGGGCTGCGGTAAGCCGTTGATGCATGGATTTGATCTTCTTTGGATCCACCCATGTGGCTTTTGTTTGCTGGATCTCACGAGTCAACTGAATGATCTGGTCATAAAGGGTTTTATTGGTTTGTTGGGCACGGGTCAGTTCTGTCCGTAGTAATTGTAGGGGCTCCATTTCTGTGAACAATGAACATTAAAACTTTTATTAACTGATTTCAAATTCCCAAGCATACGGTTAATTTAAACATAAATTACGAAAATTATACTAAGAAATCATCAAAAAAAATTGCAACAAATCTCAAATGACAATTATCTATTTTATAAAATTGGTTATAATAAAATTAGAAGGTCGGTGCTCCATAAGTCAGTGAGGTCAAGAATCCACGAAAAACTTCTTTATCCCTTCCTCAGTGGAGTAGCCCGGAATTATGAATACGGGCCGTTTTGTATTACGGGCCGGCCTTGGGCTGAGTGGCGGCATGCACGAGTAGACGTCGGCGATCCGTCCGGTCGCGATGTCGTCCTCCACGTTGGCCAGGTATCGTCTGGCCCTGACCACGTGGTAGTCGACCTGTCGTTGATGGTCCTCTAGACGGGCAAGGAGTTCGCGGGCTTGTTCCCGAATTTCTCAAGCCGGATACTGTTCGCTATCTTGTCCGTTTGTCAACGGTGATCTCTGGTTCATCCCTAGCATCTGTCCGATGGTTTGTCTAGGCCCTCTTGGTTGGGGCCCCTCGTAGCCTCTCGCGTGCCAGGTCTTTCGCCACTCGTCGGCAACGTGCGAGGGCACGAACACAAAAGGTTCTGATACATCTACAAACAAGTTATATAAGTATATTCCCCTAGGTTTGTTTAAATAGTTAAACGATTATCAAAGTTCCCGGATCTTTATGGGTATTACACTTATGAGTATTTTTTGGCACGAACTTAAAGTTAGGGACTGGTAATTCATCTGTCGAGTACTCCTATTTACGATCTAATTGATAGGGTACAGCGATACTGAGGTTTTAAACTTACCTACTTTAAGCTAAGCTAAAATTCAATACTACTCGTGAGCAAAGATCTGGAATTTTTCTTAGTCGGGTTGATGAATATACAAAAAAAATTTCTAATTGCTTAACTAGTTAAGTGAAAAATCGACTTCGGAAAATGCCGTTTGTCCAGTGTCAGTTCCCCTGGGCGAATCTAGATAATTCGTGTTATTTTTATGATTCAATGTTGATTATAATTACTAATTCCTGGGACCGTGTCGGTTTAGTGCTGCGGCATCCTGGTCAATACTGGGAGTCGTTAAAAATGCAACCGCGGGAATAACATTAGAAATTGAATTATAAACATAGATTTAGTAATTGTTAGTAAATTATGAGAATAAAGTTTGCAACCTGTAGTAAACCTATGAATTAAAAGTAGTGATTAATGGTAACTTTGTATGGATAAAATTAGCAATTAAATTATGATCATAAACTCGGTAATTAACAATAAGTTACGGGTTGAAGTCTTTCAACTGAGAATGAACCTTGGGGTGGAATTAATATTTAATGATGAAACTATAAGGGTGAAAATTAACAATTGAATTATGGACATGAACTTAACAATAATAATGAGTTATGGAGAATAGAATTTGGAACTAATAGTTATTTGATTATTTACAGGACATTGATCTTACCGGACTATAGTTGATACAAATACTGAATAAATAGACGATGCATTAAAATTTATCTTCCAAAATTGATTAATAAGATCAACATTCGACTATCACGTAATAATATATAATTCCTTAGTAAATGGATTTAAGTGTCGGAGTTTAGCTATCGAATGATAAAAGGGGCAATGAATTTATAAATACCTTTAAGTAAGTAGTCGCCATTTACGTTTATACATTTTAAACAAAAATATCTGTTCATATACAAACATTCTTCCGGAGTTATTGATCACTGTATATTCTTATCTTCAAATACGTCGACAGGATCAAAGCAAGCTCGATAAAATATCAAGTATTCGATTTCTAATAAAATTCATTTTTTATTTAAAGGAAAATAAAATCCTTCATCAAATGTTAGTTATTATGTTTTCTAAAAACGATCCTAATAATAATAATGATATTAAAGGTATTTTCAACTACTTTGCCGTATTGACTTCAGCCGAAATTAAGTTGTACACTTTTTATCTTGGGTTATCATGTGTTTTTAACTATTGTGCAGCAATAACTTTAGGTTATTAATCTACAGTTATGTTTGATATTAAAGGGTTAAATCAAATTTGTTAGTTATCATAGTTAATAATATAATAATAATAATTATTAAGGGGGTTAAATTAAATTTGTTGGTTACCATGGTTAATAATAATACTAATAATAATAATAATAATATAAAAGGGGTTAAATTAAATTTGTTAGTTATCATAATAATACTACTACTAATAATAATAATAATATAAAAGGGGTTAAATTAAATTAATTCCTAAGAAGCAAAGTTTACCTGAACCACAAGCTCCGGGATTCAGATTCGCGTCCTCATCGGGTGTCCGGGTCGACGGAGTCCCATTAACATGATCCAACCGGTGATACATTTTAAAATAACTGTCTTTTACAGGAAAAATTCTATTATTCCATCCAGATGGTCTCCTTAAGTAGTCTAGGCGTCGATCGAGAGAAATGTGTGTGTTACTAGTTGCCTTACCAAGGAGGATCAACCGATACGGTAGACATGTTTGGTAGGCATGTCATCATAACCCGTGTGTGCCATATCGATTACATCCACTGTCGTCAGGATTACCGTATCTGAGGTATTCTCTGTGTGTGATATTTCATTCGTGCATGCTTATTAAACTTGGTGGCGTGTTATTATGCATACGTGGTGGTGATTATTGATTTATTATGTAATCAAATTTTGCTTTTTCCCTTTGCTGATTTTAGCTGGTCAACTCTCCTTTATAGATTCAGGTTGGCTCGCGATTTGATGATGACTCATGTCAGTTAGATTAAGTTAATTACAGGTATTATTTTAGAAGTTTTAGAATTTTATTCCTAAAATTGTTTTCAGGGATTCACTTCTTATCAAGGCATTACGTCATTTGAAGTTTCTTGCATTAGTGGTCGTATATCTGGTGGATGTTTCAATCGGTATACTTATGGATTTTATTGATTATCGACCGTGAGTACTATGTAGAAGTTGATTTATAAATTTTTCATTCTTAGTTTTTCAGGAATTTTCCGTTTAAGTCGTATAACTGATGAGCGTTGTCTAGAAACTAATTCTCAAGGTTTTTACTTTATTCTTTCGTGGATTTGAGAGTCGGCTGCATTAATGACAGGTATTATTTAGAAATTAGAGTTTATAAATTTTATATTCGTATTTTGTAGGGATTTTATTTTTACTGGATGGATGATAATCAACCTCTCAAAGCCATCTTTTATTAATTTTATTTCGGGGATTTTTAGTGGATTGTCTTAATGAGAAGTAATTTCTTGATTTGTCGTTCTTAATGTTGTTCAGAGATTTTTCTGAAATTTTTGCATAGAAGTTAACCCTAATTCGAAGGACTTCAGTAGAAAACTTGCGCCATATATTTTATTAAATTTGATGAAATTGTTGCAGTACATTATTAAATGATATTTTTCGATTTATTGGTTTGCTTGTGTAGATTGGTTGGTTTTAATCGATTGTATTTCCCTTATTTAAATAGGGTCTATTGCGCACCTACCTTCTTTATCGAACTTATTTGGTTATTCCGGCAATTCCCGCGTTTAAATAAGGAGATTCCTTTGACTTTAGGACAAGGTTGTTCGATATTCGTGATTTTATGTTGCCATTTACCTTAATAATAGTCGCGGTTATTTGGGGTTCTATACTGGTCATCGAATTAATTACTACATTTTTGGGGCGGGAGAGCATGTCAGACCTCTATAGTTATAATTCATCCAAATTTTAGTCGAAATACATCTATCAAGTTTATGATTAATCCATTATATTTAGTGTAGACCAACAATTAGAGAAAACATTTTTTTGTCATTTCGTTTTAACCTTTTATTACCCTATTCGAGTGTATAACAACTATTTGGGTTTTTAATTTATTCACATTTATAATTATTAATCCTTATAGTAACTGCTCTAACTTCGTATCAGCTACCTAAATTTAGAGTTATATGGTAATAGTTTGGATTTTATAGTTAATTTTAATTTATGACAACGATTTCATCTTATAGTTCCCCGTTACCTTCCCTTAATTGACCTTAGGCGCAATGTGTTCATATTATATTTAATGAGTGTCCACTGGACTACTCGGAGTGGTGATTTTGAGCTGTATATAGAATAATTTAGGTCGAATTTAAAGAAAACGAGGAAGTAGTCAAAGACCGCTTCCTTATTTATCCTTTCTTCTATACGGGATAATATTGACGTTCCAGCTCCTGCGTTCCGCACGCCGGACCTTCACGGACACGAATCATTGGCGATATTCGACACACTTACATGAATTCGAATAATATGTTGATTTTACTAACTTGTGATGTGTCTTGGCTGTGGGCCGGAAAAATTTCGACAACTAAAAAATGATTACAAAGAAAATAATTTTAGTTATTATAAATAATTTATTAATATTAAAAATAACATAACAATTACTTGGTCCAAACATAACTAAATAAAAATACCACTCTCCCCACGCCGACATCCAAGCAGAGCTCTATCGAGGTTGCGAAGATGCGACGTGGAGAGAGAGTTTCAAAATAAAACTCATACTTACATCGAGTAAATTGATTCAAGTTTGAAAAAACTGAAAAAACGATTAAAATTGTGTAAAAATGAATCGGTATATATACCTATTTTTTGGCCCTAACCTTGCGTGTTCTTTTTGATGTAGTAAAACAAAATTCGACCTTGGAATTTTCTAGTGTATTCTAATCTTAATTTTTATTATTTTACAATTTTATTTGATAATTTTTCTTTTAAAATTTTTATTGAATTATTTCTAATTCAAATTCTTTGAATTTTATTTCATTTCCATGAAATTTCACATTTTTGTTAAATTATCAAATTTCGGTCGAATTTGTTAGATTTTGGTGTTATGTTTATATTTATATCGTGCGGATCTTGTTGCTTTTTGTTATTATTTTAATTTATTTTTATGTTTATTATTTTATATGTAATTATCTTCTTTCTCATATTTTGATAGGGTTTAATTGGTGTATTAATAGGTTTGAATTTAGATCTGCATGTTATATTTGCATGTGTGTTACCGATTCATTTAAACATTTACAAGGCCGTTTGTGTTCTGGCCCAACATTACTACCATCGTTATTATTATTCCTTTCATATTATTATTATTATTATTATTATTATTATTATTATTATTACTCTTGATATTATTAGTAATTTCATATTATTATTATTATTATTATTATTCTTAATATAATATTTATTATTGGAAAATTATTAGTATTATTATTATTAATATTATTATTGTTACTATTATTAATATTATTGTGATTAGTATTGTTATTATTATCATTATTAATTCTAGTAATTAATACCCGTAATGTATTGTTGAGTTTGATAGTATTAACCTCATTTTCTTTTTGTCAAAATCATATGGTTACTATTATTATTATTATTACCACCATTCCAAATGTCATTATTATTATCATTATTTATTTTGTGAATTTTATTATTATAATATTATATTTAACATTCTTAGTATTATTATTAATATCTTAAAAAGAAAGTAAATCAAATAAGGAAACATACTCATAAACATTTATTGTCATAAAAAGAAATATAGTACAGTTAATAAAATTCCATTTTTGAGAGTGTGTTGGGCCAGAACGTAAACGGCCTTGAGAAATGTTTAAATGGATCAGAAACACACATGCAAACATAACAGGCAGATTTAAATAAACCTAGAAACACCAATTAAACCCTATAAAATATAAGAAAAAAGGGAATTAAATATAAAATAATAAACATAAAAATAAATTAAAATAATAACAAAACGCACCAAGATCCGCACGATACCTATACAAACATAACAAGAAAACACAACAAATTCGACAAAATTGAAAAATTAATAAAAGTTCATTAAAATGACAATTAAACCAGATAATTTGAATTAGTAATAATTCAATAAAAATTCTAAATAAAAAATTAGAAAAATAAATCAAAAAATAATAAAATTAAAGAATAGAATTTACTAGAAAATAACAAGGTCGAATTTTGTTTTACTGCATCAAATTTCACACGCGAGAAAAATAGGTATAAATACTGATCCATTTTCACATTTAACTTAACCATTTTTGAAAGTATTGTGAAACTATTTTAAAACCATTAACCGTTTTGAAAATCTTAACCGTTTTTGAAACTATTTTCGAATTTGAAGCTATTTTCAATTATTATTTAGGTGAGAAACATTTATATTGGAACCCTCTTTCCACGTCACGTTCTTTGCATCTCAGTAGAGCTCTGCTCGGCGTCGACGTGGAGAGAGAGGTATTTTGTTGATTTGATGCAATATTATGCTATTTGTTATTTTGGTCAATGGATGGTAATTTATGTTTAATTGTTATATAATTAATAAATATTATTTATATAAATTGTTTTATATGTTTTTCATAAACCAAATTAAAATGTCGAAATTTTTCCGGCCCACAGCCGATACATAACGCAAGTAAATAAAATATACACACAAATCAGATTCGTGTAAGTGCGTGGAATATCGCCAATGATCTGTGCCCGTGAAGACCCGGCGTGTGGAATGCAGGGTTGGAACGTCAATATTATCCCTATAGACGAAAGGAGGAATAAGGAAGAAGTCTATCGGCTACTTCCTCGTTCCTCGTTTCAGTAAAATCGACCTAAACTCATACTACACACGGCTCAAAATCATCACACCGAGTAGTCCAGTGGGCACTCAGTAAATATAATGTAAACACAATATGCGCTTAAGGCTTATTAAAGGGGAATGGTACGGGGATTAAATTAAATGGAAATCGTTTTTATAACTAATTTGGATTAACATTTTCGAACAAAATCAAATTTACAATTCGAATAAATTAGTAAAGATCATGAAATAAATAATTCACTGATTTTAATTAGAGAAACTAATGTCTAAAGTTAAAGGAAATTTAGAGTAACTCATTAAGTCATTATACTTTAAAGGCAGAATAAATATTGGAGGGAAATTAAATAACTCAGTTGTTTATAATCTACGAAAAATAATTATCGAGTAACACTAAATACCTTATGGATTAAATCCCATTAAATAAGATAGATATTGAGGAAAATCAATACAGCTCCTTAATGAACAAACGAAGTCTTCTTTAAGGTAAATTGAGAACTAAAGCCAATTAATATGAATTCATTGTCTAACCATAAAGTAATTCGTGGAGAGAAAGAGAATTGTGCGTTGAACCAAGTGATTCCTCGATTAATATTAAATCCTTTTAGATGATAGTAAAACTATGTTTCGATAAAAAATCCAGCAAATCCTTTGAGTAAAGCTTTAATTCCATAGAGTAATTGATTGACTAAAGTAATTGACCAACCAGCTTTTAAAATTACATCATTTATTTAACTAAATAATCCACCGACTTAAAAATATAGTAATTCGTCAGTTTGAAATAAAATAATTTACATGTAGAAATAAGGAGTTTTACTGACTAAATCGATTAACAAAACAAAGACAACCCGTCGATTAATAATCATCTCTCAATACGCTAAAATTAAACCATTGCCAAACATTATAGTAGAATCATCATCGAGAAACTGTGAGAAGCGGTAATAGGAGTCGTTGGACAATTCATTCTTGATAGCCTTTGAACTAAAAATTATTCCCAGCGAACTTTGCAACGAGAAAACCAAGTCTGAACCCTAAAATGCAAAGATTAATACCGAGCCATGAAAATCAAGCAGACATAAGCACCAATACGACATGAACAAAAATTTATTATATTGACCCACCCCAAACATCGAACTGTAAGAAAGACTTACCACTGATTTTTTCGACCATAGTGATGAGATGATCCGAATTCCCCAAGATATGATAAGAAAATTCCCAAAATATAGTTTCCAGACGCCAAAATCCACAATAGAGTCAAATTATAAATCACGATACAGGTCTTTTCCCTTAAAAAACGAAGTTAGAAAATATTCAAATACAATGAAAGTGTATCACTCACTCGATAATTCACGACCATGCGAACATAAAAATCCATATACTTAAAATGAACTTCACCAGATTCAAACTGACCGGATAAACAAATCCATCCGCCTAAAATAAATATAATGGATTGTAAATTGTAAGGTAAACAATCTAACCGTTGACGTTTCCGGTGATTCGCCATAATAATCAAATCATAATCGGCATCCATTTCCTGCCGTCTAATTTTAATTCAACAACCTACACTATAATTATCGTCAACGACCGAATCTACATCATTTTCTCATTCATCAAACCATGAATTTGACCAATATTTTCGATGAGGAGTTAGAGTTCGAATACTCAAATACTACGGAAGATCCTTTAGGTAAATTTTAATTAATTACCGTTATCATAAATTTACGTGACATTCGAGTTATAGGAGCGACCCCAAAATCATCAAATCAGACCTGACGAAACATATTAAGATTCTTACCCAGATGAACCCAAATCCAACTACTCTCTCACTAAACATGACAAGTTGGACCATATACCTTAGTTGACCGCTATAGATCCACCGGGCTACAACTAATTGATTTAAAAATCGTTAAGTGACGATTCTATCTTGATTACATTTGAAGTCGCCAACAATTTATAATTCTCGTTAAATGAATCTCTCAAATAACTACCAATAACCAATCAATGGGTCAGACATTACATAGTTATCTAGAATCCTGTATCACGGTCGTAAGTTCAAGTAATGAAACAACAAATGGAAAATCTTCCTATCTTGCGTGATTACCAAAGCAACGTTTATAAAAGATAACCCATGGAACTCGGTTCCTGCCGAAATCTAATAACTAACTAAAGAATATTTTGATAAATTGTTATAGCAACACTATTCATTCATTTTATTTTTGTTTTTAGTTAAACATATATATTAAGTTGATGTCATTATAGAATTGTTCATTCGTTTTGTTTTATTTTTTATACCTGGTAAATTAACGGACACATATTACAATTCTAACGCTATTAATAAACCGTTTTGTACCAACGTAAACGCAATCATGAATAAATTGCAATATTATTCGGCAGCGTACCAAAGATATCTTTTTTAACGCACCCTTACGACACGAGAATACACTAAATACCAGACACAGTACTCATAAAATACGTCCAACGTCCCATGAATTGTAGCGCATTTAAGATCGAGCTAACGAGTTTTTCTTTTTTAAATGACAAGAGAGATTGCAATTTTTGGCGAACCATTAGATCACCGTCCCCATCAAAACGTCAGAAGAGATACTGAGTGAAAACATATTTTTCTATTCAGGACACACTGGAGCTATGGTTGATCTGCCCGCTCACATCGTGGAACAATGGAGGCAGGCATGGTATCGGGTATATCAAGAGCGATACCCTGATGTGCCTGAAGACGACCAACCAGAGGAAATATCACCGGAGGAATTCATGAAACGGTTCAGGAAGACGGCTGACGAACCCAATCCGTCACGAGACATTCTAACGCAGGCCCAAGAACTTCTGGAAGGCCTTCTACAGCATCAGCGCCAAGTCAAGGCAGATGTAGCACGGGCCACGGAATACCTGGCCAATGTCCAAGATGACCTGGCGGCTGGACGACTGGCTAGCAACTACCCGCCTTCTCCAAGACCAATCCGGAATCTCAAGCGACCGGTATTCGTGATCCCGGGATATTCTCCTGAAGAGGGGATCAAACGATTCCTCGCAGAGGAATAGACCTCAATGACTTGAACATTTTATCGTTGTTATAGTATCATTATGATAGATTTTAAACAAAATTTCTTCTGTCCCTTCTTTTATCATTAGTGTAGTTTTCATTTTATGAATATGTTTAAGAGATAATACCTATCTTTGTACTAATCTTCATCAAACTCAACCCTCACTATTTTAGAGATGGATCCCGTGAAATTACTCCAAAATGAATTGACCCGAGCACGACAGGCGAATAAGAATCTTCACGACCAACTCGTACAGATGGTCCGAGAAACGCAACAAATCAAAGCGACGTGGGTAAACCCCACGAGAGTCAAGCCATTATATCAAAAACTAGCTGCGGCCCAGAAGGGGTGGGCCGAAGAAAAACAGTTAGTGCAAGGCCTAAAGACTCAAATCAGGGGGTTAGAGGTAGCGTTGTCCGCCTGTTAAGAGGGAGCAGCGGTAACCTACCCTCTAGTCTTTGCCCCGGCTCAATTGGCCTATCGTGAAGCAAATTCGACCTCATCTACAACACCAATCACTGTCGAAACCACTACTCCAACAACTCTCTCAACAACTAGTCGACGACCTGGACGTAAGGAGCGGGCTAAGCGCCGAGCCGCTCGATCCGCTAATCAGTGTATTTAATAGATAAATAAACCATCATTTAGTTATATTATAGTCCCGCATATCTCATATTGTATTTATGTCCTCGTAAGGTTTTGAAATAACATTGTGAAGGGTGAAATAAAGACCACCACTTATTTTTGTTTTCTCAAACTATTGCCAGTAAAATAGCTAGATAAACGATAGAAATTTAAACGCAAGTGGACCAAATGATTAAAAGCGAGCATAGGTCTTCTATCGACAGCTCGTGAACCCAAGGATTGTCCGAGCAATTATAGTATTAGCAATAACACTCACTTTTTGCCGGCAATCCACCACTTGAACACATTACCAACGTTGCCTAGCAACGGGTGCCAAGTGGCAGTTAGCATCTTTTTATATGGCGTTACGGGGGCAACCACGGGATAATATAAACAAATAACGAAACCCTGTAACCCACCAAGTGTAAGGACCTGAAGCGCATAATCAGAGAGTAAAGTGTTAATAAAATTTATGTTAACTTAACCGTCTAACCTTATCGAATGTGTCCACGCTTCTGGACGCAGCCAATGGTCCTTCTTCTTCTTTGGGGAACCTAGAATGCAGAGAAAACATTGGTAAAAGTAGTAAAGACAATAAGTGGCAAGCAAGATATAAAATATGTAGGTAAAGTGATATATTATAGATTTTCTTTTAAACACTTGAGTTTTAAGGATCGAAATGGTAGCCTGTAATATAAAATGAGATGTTTTATTTATGGTAATATTAATTCAGTTTATAAATTAAATTTTTATTAATTACTATATAGTAATTTAAATTAAATAATTTTATTCTTAAACTTTGATAAATCAAAATTCTTGGGTTTTAAGTAAAAATTAGGAACAAACTTTCAAAATTTTTAAAATAAGAATTTTTAATGTCATTATTATTATTATTATTATTATTATTATTATTATTATTATTATTATTATCATTGGTAATGTAGATAGAATTAAACTGAAATTAATCATTACAGTTATTATTGTTAATATTATTATTAGTTTATTATTATCAGACACGAACTTTTGACCCAAAGTTTAAGTGATTGATGACCACATACTAGGGTCTTGACAACCTGTTGATTTTTGTGTGAATAAGAGGTTTCAGAGTGTCCCCAGCATTGGGCATAGTACGTTGGCTGGTGCCACATCTATGAGCACTGTTGTAGATACTCTCCCTGAATATGTAGGACAACTAAAATGCGCGTGACCAGCCATTCCCTCATCCAGATAGTATAATTCTAACCTGAGAAGAATGTTGTTTTAGAAATATATGGATATTTTTTATAATATCGTTATACATGATTTAAATCAATTGTTAATAAAGATATGGATATTAAAATTTATTCTTTCAGTGGAATCAAATAGAAGAACCATAGAGAAATTTCGCAGGGATATCTCCGAAAATCACAGGGAGGCTCTAAATCAGAGTCAGAGGGCGGATGCCATGGTACAGAAATACCGTCACATGGAGCAAACATGGCTACGTCCAGAAGCAGCATCCAACTTGAAGGCAGAGATAGAAGGATAGAAGAGAAAATTAATACAGAAATTTGAAGCCCTGCGGCAAGCAGAGGAGAAGGTCCAGGCGCTGGAAAAGGAAGTTAAAGATCTCAAGTTGAGAGACGATATTCACACAGGCCTGGTGCAGAATGGCGCGACACTATCGGCAGAGTAGGAAGCCATAGTGATTTGAAATGTAACGGGAAGGACATTGGCGTAAAGATCCTCACCTCAGGACACTCACGCTCGCTAGTAGAATCGCTGAAAAGAAACAGGAAGAGAAATCGGCCTAGCAAGAAGGAGCGTGAGAGGTTATTTTAACTTCATAAATCTAGTTTGATAGGGCACATTCTTGACGCGAACGGTTTCTAAATACCGTGCGTTCAATAACTCTAATCTGTGATGAGACCATTTAATGTTGTAATTGTTAGTAAATTTAAATAATAATTTATTGGTGTTAATTTTGATGTTAGTATTAAAAATGAGTTAAAGCAGTTGAAAATCGGAATGGTTGAGTTATCAAGTTAAATATTAAATGAGATAATTAGGCGAGAGGGAGACCGATAGAGTTAGAGCACGAAGTCTTCTATGAACGTTCGTGAACCCAAGGAGGGTTATTGCATTAGCAGTTCTTGTAGAGGAGCTCACCTTTTGCTAACCTTCCACCCACTAGTTCATAGTACCAACGTCAATTTTTGACGGGTGACTATCGGTTAAAACTCTTATGTAGGCGCTAGGTGGGAAGTAGTGACCCTTAGGCAGGTTAAATTTTTTAGTGACCCATCATTGCCCACCACTTATATTATTTTCTAGGGACCCCTCACTAAATTTTTATTATTATTTCTGGACTCGTCTCTCAATTTGGCGTTCAACCATACAAATTTCCTTGATCAATATTACTTTCGAATTTTTGTAAATTTTTTAATTAATGTTGAACTTTTACCATTTTAATGTTTTATTGATTTTACAGTGCTTTTGTGTTACCCAAACATTATTTTTATTGCGATAAAACAAAATTTAATATTGAAATAATTTGTGCTAAATAAATCTAATTTTTTTTATTTTCTTAATTTAAATTGATAATTTAGTTCTAAAATTTTTAATTGGATTTATTCAATCAAAAATATTTTATTTTAACTCATTTAATTCATTAATTTTCTACTTTTATATAAATTGTCGTTTTTCGGTTAACTTTTTTGTTTTTATGCAAATTTTGTGCGGTTCTTGATGCATTTTGTATTTAGTTTATTTTACTTCTGTGTTTTATGATTTTATATTTGTTTGTTTTCTCAAATTTTTTGGTGTTTAGTTGATGTTGTACTTTAAGTTATCTTAGTGATGGGTTTTCGTGCTATATTACAGATACATTTAAACAATTTTCAAGGCCGTTTGTGTTCTGACCCAACACTAGTTTTTATTTTTATATTTCGGCTTTAATTTTTATGGTCATAAAATGACCATTTTTGGAAATAGTCTATTTAAGCTGATTTTCTTAGTCCCCAAATTAGGTATTCACGCTTTTAAAACCTCTTTTTGCAAGGTATAGAGGTTTGTTTTATATTATTTTTGTGGTTGCGAGTGTCTTGGTTTCATAGTTATTTTATTTATTATTTGTTATAATTATGTTGTGATTGTATGGAATTTTTCGATGGAATTTAACCTCAATCAGGCTCCTCGTGTTCACAATCAATATAATTGAACTAGTCAATCCTAACAAATTCTATATTTTAGAATTTTTACAAAGTTTCCAATATTCGCAAATAGTACAAAATAAAACAGGGTAAATACCCAAAAGGTATCACCCTCAATCGTAAGATCATAACACAATGCAATTTTCGTTTAGTTTTCAAAATCGTGTCGATCGTTCAAAGAAACAAAAGTAGGTCTTAACAACTTTATTCATGAGTTTTACATTTGCTATGTCGCTTCTAGTCAGATTTAATCAATCAATTCTAATTGAACGATAATTAACGTTCAAAAAATGTTTTTTCCATGGTTCTAAGGACAATTAGTTTTAAATTTTAACTTTCTTCTCGCTCCAGCTAAATAAAAGCAGATATGGCGGTAACCATTCGAGTACACCTGATTACAATCCAGATTATAGGGAAATAATCAGCAATGCCGTAAAGAGCTTTGGTGTAATTGTTAAAGTTGCCGGCCCACTCCAGTTAAAAAAGACACTACTAAATCTCTAATTTTAAAATTTTTATTTAAATAAACATTTCAATCTTATCCTTGATAACAAAAAAGCTAATTAATTGAAATGAATGATAATCACTTATTTGGTGGCACATTATCTGTTGCTAAATCATTGCACCGTCAAATCAATAGTTACAAGTTCATTTCATTTATAACTATTTAGAATTTGAAATTGTAAAAAATAAACAAAGTCAAAAAAGACTATTATTTAGTAAATAATAAACTATTAATTAGTATTGTTTTTGTCTTTTGCAATTTTAATATCCACGCTGTATGACTATCACTGTCAGACTAAGTAATTATTGTCATAAAATAAGAGAAATTCAATTATTTTTTTCTAACAGAAATTTGTCAAGGGCGTCGAAAACCCAGTTACGCCACTGGTGATCAGTTTGATAAAGCCCTCATCAATAGTTTAATCGCAGACAAAATCACAAAAATGACTAGCTAAATTGCATATAGAATCCTCATATGTGTAGAAAGTATTTTAAAAATCTCTTCATTTAAGAGACAAACTCGCAAATTCCAGAAAAAAATCTTAAAGGTTTTCCTAAAATTTACTTTTCAATCAAATAGACTAATAATCATATTCCTTATCAGTGCAGTTAATAATATTTTAGGTTTTTAGCATAATTCATAGATATTCTCTATTTTTGACTAACTTTTTGTTGCACTGCATTTAGGATAATTAAAAATCTGGATGAAAACGATTATTATAATGCATTTAAAAACAATTAATTTTCTGTTGTCTGGCACTGTGTGACATCAGATTCAGCAGTTTTAACGTGGGGTGGATAAATCACACGATCGATAAGCCCATATTTTAAAGCTTCTTGTGGAGTCATAAATCGATCTCTTTCCATGAGTTTTTCAATATCCTGGAATTTAAATTTAGATCAAAAATAATTATAATAAATTGAAATATCTCATTCGTGTTTCAAATGATTCCTAAATGGAAAAACTATTTTAATGAAAAATGAGTAGTCGAAATTTATTTAACCATGATTAACCACTTTCGCTATATTGACGTGCCAGGCACGCCTTGATGATTTTTTTCAAAACCGCAAGTGACGTGTATACCACGTCGGTAGCATTTGTCGCAAAAACAAAAACGACGCGTGTGCAACGTCGGCTGACAGACGTAACGTCATTATTCGAACTTATACGATACTTTACATATATAGTAGAGCGCGGCCCAGCTACCGAAAATTAAACCATAGCGCAAGTGGTTGAACCCAGTGTTCTCACCAAGCCCTTTTATATGGTTGGTTTTATATACCGCCAGTCTGATTTTATGAACCAACCGTTTATATTTTGATCCATCCATATTATGAACTATGTGTAGTACACTAATTATGGAAGTTTATTGCAAAAACAAAATTGTCGGTTAATTATCAAATCATTTATCTAGTTTCTTTTATAGCGTTGAGTATTTTGGTGGTAATATTGCATACACTTTTTTTTATCTACCCGCTTACTATTTCACTCCGCTCGGCTTGTAAAATTCTCTGGGGAGAACACTGAAACCAATTACAGAAACCGGAGCTAGAAGTCAATTGTGAAAATGGGATAGAAAAGAAATATAAAATCTTCACCCCTACAAATCTCTGCAATAATTTAATTTTAATCTGTAGTATGACATTTTATATTTCAAAGTTATCTGAAAGTCTTTTTCAATCAATCAGTTATTTTCAATTTTTTAAAGATTTGAAAAAACTGTCATTTATTTCATAAATATAATTGTTTAAATTACATTTTAGTTCGGATAGAATCAAATTTTACGCAAAAAATATATCAGAGTTCGACAGAAACATGCACTGCAAGCAGATATTTAAAATCCGTACAACGTGAAGAAAAAAAAACACGTAAATAAATATAAATAAATTATGTAATAATATATTTCTTCTGCAAAAAAAACGCCAAAATTCCATTTCATATGAAAAAAATAAGATGACGAACATTGTAGAATAAATTAAAAGTTAATTGATTTGAAATTTAAATAGATTTTTATTTGAAATTATTATTTCTTTTAAAATTTAAAAACACAATCTCTATTTACTGCGTAAAAATTGACATTTCATTAGATACATGATAAACTGACAGAAAAGAATATTCGTTTCTTATTAACAGATTTCAACTAAATTCGTTTACAAAGAACCAATAAGAATTAAAATATTATGGGTGTCCAAAATACATTTTTATCGATAGTATGGACATTTCTTAAAAAGGAATTTTAAAATTCAGTCCAGAACCGTTAAAATTTGCACCGTTTATTTAAATTTTTTATCAAGTTAGATAGTTCCCTGTCAACATTTTATTAATTCAAGATTTTGTAAGCACTGAGAAATCGACATGTACAAAATTTAAATGATTTTTACAAACTTCGGACAAATTTGTAAAGATATTTATTTAGAAAAATGTTAAAATTATTTCTAAATTAAAAAATACTTAGGTTGTCTCATGTTTTTCATGAAGCAATTGGTAAACTCAGGACTAATAATTATACAACAAGTTCTATAGCTTATCAAACATAAATGTAAAGAAAATCAAACAAATGCATTTGACTTTCTAGACGTTTATAATATTATTGGAATGAATGTTTGAGTATTATGGAAATACTAATAACAATGCTTATTTTCTTTTATGTAACAAATCCACTCGATCAGTCGCTTAAATGAATCGATTTGAAGTTATTTCCGTTTTGTGTGCATTAATTGTTATTTTATACACCAAGCCAAATTGAGATAAATTCCGTTATAATTCAATTTGATACATAAATCAACTTGTCGGTATTTATTTTTTTGTGAAAAATAAATGCATTTCAGCCATTTTTTAAATGGCTGCTAATTAATTTCAATTTTCAAATAAATCGTACAATGTGATTTCTTCATCATCGCGAAATGGAATTGTTTCTGCAGAAATGTCTGAAATTCTATGGAAATATTAAATTAATTTCAATTTTCAAATAAATCGTACAATGTGATTTCTTCATCATCGCGAAATGGAATTGTTTCTGTAGAAATGTCTGAAATTCCATGGAAATATTGAATTAATTTCAATTTTCAAATAAATCGTATAATGTGATTTCTTCATCATCGCGAAATGGAATTGTTTCTGCAGAAATGTTTGAAATTCTATGGAAATATTAAATTAATTTCAATTTTCAAATAAATCTTATATAGAAATATCATTATTTTCAAAAAAATTTGGATCAGTTTCCTCAAAATTAAATTCTAAAATTTTTTCCGCCATTTTTTTAAAAAAAAAATATCAAAAAATTATGTCTAAATTAATTTATTATAGGTGTTTTTTCAACTTATGATGGCTGCATGTTAAAAGTTTACATGCATGTTTTATTATGGGTTGTGTTAATGTGCATTATTTTATTTCTCTATCACTTTTTGAGTTTCTATAGTGTAGGGTTTGTCTCAGTGACTATTTTACAAGCAACCTCAAGGTGAGTTGGTGTGTTTATATGCTATAAGTTTGATTTTTGTTTTATATTATAGGTGATTAGTCTCAACGTGGCTTGGTGTAATCGCGTTTGTGAGCGACTTTTTTTATTTATATTTTTTATGCGTCTTGTGTGCACTTTGCTTTCTATATTTAATCGCGTTTGTGTGTGTGTGTTTCTTTTAGATTCTGAATTTTAACTAATTATGGAAAATTTTGAATATTTCTAGATTATTAATAAATTTTGTTTTAGCGAATAAATAAGAGGTTTTGGTGGAATTTTGCAATTTAATTGTGTGTGATTTGTTTTGTGCAATTTAATAAAATTTTGGAAAATAAAAATGGAACGAAAATATATATACATAGGAGGTAAATCGATCGATGACAAAAGAAACTCCTCTAGAAGTTATATGTGAAGATTTTATGGCTGATTTAAAAGAGGCTTGTTTACAGAAAAGATGTCTATATGCTGTTTATGAATGTGAAGTATCAAAGGGAGAAAGGTGAAGGCATGAAAGCTATGTATCAATTCAAACAATTCTATCGTTATATGCGTCTGGCCATGCAAGTGGTATCATTTTGGAGTCTGAATATGGAGTAGCAATTACTGTGCCAATTTATGAAAGCTATGCATTACCTCGCGCAGTTGTGTGAATGGATTTAACCGACAGAAATTTAACAGCCTAATATATACTTCAACTCTTTCAAGAATGACGTTTTGACTAATTATATCACGTTACCAATGTTCCCAAAATAGTTCCTTTAAAACACACGGAGTATGGAAAAGAAATTGTGTCCTTGATTTTTGTATATAATCTTGTTTGTCGTCAAGGAATACATATTTTTCATGTGGAACGTCTAGAAAACTTATGAGTTGTCTCAAAATTATTAGTGTTTTTAATATTTGCACTCAAAAATAAATAGTTGCACTTTAAAATCAATTTTAAAATTTGATCTTGATTGTCGAACTTTATAATTCATATGGCGGGAATTTAAAACTTCTAAATTGAACTGAAAACCTGCACAAAAACTATAATTTGAATTTTGAAATGATATTAAATCAAAATAAAACGTGGATGTGTAATAAATATTTATTAAATTAAATAAAACATTATATTTAAACAAAGTTGTTTTATTTATGCTGCAATCTGTGTATAGATATTTTAAATATATTTTATTTACAAAAGTAATTTGTTAACCCTCTGGGCGCGTTTAACAGAAAATAATATTGGTTCAAGACGACTTTGGCCGACTTCCGTGTCCAAAATGTTAAAAGAACACTTGCTAACATTGATAACATCTTTATGTTAAATATTCTGCCAGGAAATGAAACATCTTTGAGCTTTTTTCTTTTTCAATAACCTGAAAAAGATTTGCGTTGAAACATATTTTTATCAAAGGAAAATCAAGAAATTTTTTGTTTCGATGAAAGGAGGCAATTTATTCAATATGTTAATAAGAATTAAATAAAAAATGTAAGTTAAATATTTCGAATTTTTTTAATAATTATTCTTACGGTTTTATTATACGAGTCTAGAGACTTTTTAGCCTCACCACGTATATCTAACTTTAATTACATTAGTCAAAATCAGAAAAACTATTAAATAAAAATGGAAATTAAAATTATGAAAGCAATTTGCTTACTTCATATGACTGCTTAGTGTGATGAGTGTACAATTCATACATGTTCTTCTTTATTGACAAAAAAAGTTCAGCGCTAATTAAAATATCAGTGACTTGACCTGGGAAAAATATTTAAATTTAAAATCAAAATTTCAACTTTGATAAAAAACATATTATAAAGTTTCCTCAAAGGATTTTCTATATATTGTTTGAAAAAAACGAAGATTTTTAAAGTTTGTTTAAGCTGGGCAAACCAGAGAGCCGCATTCATATAAAATCAATTTATGAAGGGCCGCATTTATTTTTTTATCAAAACAGTGTTCTTGGATTTTACTGCAGTTTAATTATATTTATGGGAAGCTTTCAGTATAGTAATAAAAATCGCAATACCAATAATAAATTGAATAATGCAAACAAATCTTTATACGACCAAGACAGGAATTGAAATGAAATTCTTTTTTTGAAATATCAATTAAGTATTTTTAATCATGCTATAAAATTTCTTGATTTGAAAAATCAAATTAAAAAAATTTAACTAAGAAAATTTAATTACTTTGTTTCACAAAAAGTTGTAATATTATGTTTCAACAAATAAAGAGTTATTAAAAAATTTTTCAATGAACCGCCATTTGCCCACGTCTGATATATATATAATAAATATGTAATTTTATAAGTGCTTTCAAATAGTCTTCATAATGAATATATCATTGAATAAATATTTGATTGTTTTATTGATTGATATCATTATAATTTACTAGTATAACTATTCTTTTGACTTTTAATTTAACCTAACCAGTAGCTTCATGAGAAAAGAAGTTATCAAAATTCAAACTGAATAAAAATTATTTACGCTTCAGAATGTCTAACGCATATATATATATATATATATATATATATATAATATTAATTCATGGAAACCAACTGCCTGTAAAATGCCGTAAATATGTTGCAGCGGATGCCAGAATCATGACAATTGTGAAGAGTTATAGAGAACGAAGCATCATCAAGTATCTCATAGGCCTTGCGAATAATTTTTGGACGGATCAATAAATACTGATTTTTGGAAAACTTATATATTAAATATTGTACATGTCCGCTAAATTTCTATTAAGTTGTTAAGGTTGATTATTTTGATTCTAAAGGTAAAATATTCGACAGGATTTGTTAAATATTATTCACTGTATTTATTTAGCATTTATTTTAATAGAAATTTATAATTTTGTAAAACTGCTATTTATAAGAGTTAGATTAAACATGAAGTTATTTCTAAATTGTGCCAAAATGTCTCTTTGCAAAAAGTCAAGTACCGTGATATAATATATTACATATTATGGTTAATATACTTGATATTATAATATCTCACAATCAATATTCACCCGTAAGTGATAAATAAAAGCCGTTTCTAGAAGCGGTTTTCAAACTATTTCCTTATTGTACCACCATGTGAAAAAATAAAATGTTGGCTTGCTATGAACATGAATAAGATTAAACACAAGTGAGTGTAAAGACATTTTGCAATTAGACAGGGAGAATTGTAGGCTCATGTAGACCCTACAGATAAGACAAAAAACCCCAAGAGTGACAGCACTGATATGTTGTGAAAAATAAAAGAAGAGTTTGTAGCATTTCAACCAACATCTTAAAATCAAATTAATTTCATAGTTTTAATTAAAAATTGGTAAATCAATATTTTTCTTTTTCTACTTACCTTTTAGCCAACACCTCACGTACCGCCGTATGAGCACGGTTGCTATAGTTCATTTTAAAATATTTATTGCTACCAGAATATATATATATGAGTAAGGTGACAAGATTTTAACATTCGTAAATCAAGACTCCGTTGACCGGAGGGAAGGGGTTCTTGATTACAAATTTGGTCTATATTGAGCAAGAAAAATTTAGAACACAAAAATAGTATTTTAATATATTGTTTTTATTTCAATACAAGTACAATTTAAAAATAAAATACATTAATGTTAAGTATTGAGTTATTAATATTCTTTGGCATATTTCTTATTGGAGTGAATGTTTTCAGTAGATTTTTATTATTAAAGTTTACAAAAGTTTTAAAATTTTCAAAAATAATATAAACTCATATCCTGGTAAAATAACTATTTAGAAACCGAAACCGTATATGCCCTTCCCATTCTCACACCGTTCCCTCGATTGTCATGAATTCTTTCTAAAAATCGAAACTTTCTTAAAACACAGCGAGCGCGGTAAAAATTGCTAAAGATTCGGACAGTACCGCTAAAAGTGAAAAATCTGTTCACCTTACCTATATTATAGGAATCATCCATAAATGACGTCACGCGCCTAAGATGACGGGAGAGGATTTTTTAGAAATGTGACGTCACTTGGCTTTATATTGAACATCAGCAGTTCTTAACTTTTTGATTATTTACATTTTGTTTCACTCACCGTCATAATTCAGATTTTGATCGTTCTGATCACTAAGGGCCTTTCCATAAATGACGTCACGCGATTTTGGCCGATTTTTTACCCCTTCACTCCCGTTCGTCACAAAACACTAGACTCCTCAAATATGACGTCACAAATCTTTGCCCCCCCCCCTAAACAGCCGTATTTCCTATTTGAAAATGAGAATGTTTCAAATCATTTTATTGGCATTTTACTATGTATTTAGTGTAATGCTGCACTCCAATATCGTTTGAGAAAATATGTATTAAAAAGTAGGTCCTGGAAAGCAAAAATTAGTAAAGTTATGTTGAACAAATACAGAATTTAAGATGTGACGTCACAGTTTTTAAACACTCCCCGTTACACATCGTCACAAATGGGTGACCCCCTCCCTCTAGATCAGTGACGTCATTTATGGAAGACCCATAAATACAACGGAAATGCTTATATTACAAGATATATTATTTGTTTCGCATTATCTTTACAGGGCACATAGATCCACTTATTTTTCTTTTGTCAACTTCAACGTATTAAACACAATAAATAAATACTGAAATTGGTGCTTTACAGTAACAAAAAATTGAAATTTTATAATAAGAAATTATGAATAAATTAATGTTATCTTTTATGACATTTTAAATGTTATGTAAATGGATTGATATTCGACCTTTTGAGTACCGATTTTACCGCTCTGGACGGGTAAGGAATAATTATGAAAGCGATAATATTTAAGAGAATATGAAAACTGTATAACGTTTGAGTTAATTAGTAACAAATCAAATCTCACAGCAATACTAAACAGACTTCATTTAAGTCATAGGTTAATGGAAAATATAATTGGATAAAAATTTTTTTATATATTTAACAAAGGCTATTAAAAAAATAAGATTAAATAACTTTATTTATAAAATATTAATTATCATAACTTTGTATAAAATGGACCAAGGTTATTTAAAATTTACCTTTTGCCGAACCAGAAGGTTGGTGTACCATAATTTTGGAATTCGGAAGTGAATAACGATTTCCAGAACTTCCTGCACATAAAATAAATGAAGCCATTGAGCTAGCTTGGCCGATGCACCAAGTGGAAATTGGATTTTGAATATGTTGCATTGTATCATAGATCGCCAGTCCAGCTTGTACTGCACCTCCTTAAATAATTAATACTATATTTAGAAATAATGAACAAGAAAATTCAATAAGAAATTCAAAATCCAAACCTACCTGGACTGTTTATATACATTTGAATTGGAGCTTTTGGATTTTCAGAATGAAGATACAATAATTGTGCAACTATTATACTAGCAACATCATCATCGATAGATGACATTAAACAAATGATTCTGTCTTTAAGAAGTCGAGAAAATATATCATATGTTTGTTCGCCAAAGTTAGTTTGCTCAATAATATATGGTATAATTTTAGAAGAATATGTTCCATAATTCCTCAAAGTAATTGTTGACTTTAAAATATTTTTTATTAAATTCATATCAAATTTTCAATTTTGCCCTTATAAATGAAGATTTACTTAATTAAAACATTTTACTTCTAAAGTAAAAATAAGAATAGATAAAAGCTATTAGTGAAATCTAAGAATTTATTTCATCAAAAAATTCAAATCTACTAAATATATATATATATATATATATATATAAAGACAAAATATGTATTCAAAGCATACCAAAAGTCAATACACTTTGTATAATTTTGAGTAAGTGTTGGGCAAAAACTGATGTAAGCCCTTAATTTTGTTTGGCTAGCATGATAATGCCTACATACTTTTGAGCGGTAAAACTAAATATTAAAGAAAAACTAAAAATTTAAAAGGAAAATAAAATAATTAAAAAATGAAATCAAGTTTTAATATATAAAACTTGAAAAATTAATTGTTGGGCAAAAACTAATTTGAGCCCATATTTGCTTAACCAGCACGATAATGTCTGTGTGTTTTTGAGCTGGAAACCTAAATTTAAAAGGAAAAAAAGTTAAAATTGAAAGAAAATACAAATAATTAAAAATTAAATTTTTATACAAAAAAAAATATAAAAATTTAGCGATAAATCTAAAAGAATTAAAAAAATTTATTTTAAAAAAATTCTCGAAAATTCTTCAAAAATGCCGTATCAAAACACACACACACGGAAAATCATGGTATATAAGTGTTGGGCCAGAACACAAACGGCCTTGAAAATTGTTTAAACGCATCAGTAATACAGCACAAAAACCCAGCACCAAGATAACTTAAAATATAACATACAACACCAACTAAACATTTTAAAATCTGAGAGAATATAAATAAATATAAAATCAAAAAACATAAAAGTAAAATAAAATAAATATAAAATGCATCAAGAACCGCACGAAATCTACATAAAAAATAACATAATAACAAGAAAATTTGACCGTAAAATGACCATTTATATAAAAGAAAAAATTAATGAATTAAATGAATAAAAATAAAATATTTTTGGCTGAATAAATTTAATTAAAAATGTTAAAAATAAATTGCCAATTTAAATTAAGAAATTAATAAAAATTTAATTTAGGTAACACAAATAATTTCAAGGTTGAATTTTGTTTAATCGCAATAAAATTAACACGCAAGGTTAAGGCCACATTGTAGGTATATATACTGATGTGTTTTCACAAATTTTCAGTCTTATTTTTCAGAGAAAAATTTTCTAGTATGCTTCGAGTTAGTGTGCATAACTAGCTGAGAGCCGTGCATTCAGCCAATCAAAACTGATAAGTGTTTTGACTGAACACGTTAACTCTCAGATAGTGCACGAGTATCGATTTATATGATGTTATGAATTAATGACAAGATGATTTTATGCCAATTTATTTGATTGATACTGCGAAGTATTATGAATTAATGACAAGATGGTTTTATGCCAATTTATTTGATTGATACTGCGAAGTGTTATGAATTATTGACCAGATGATTTTATGCCAATTGATTATTGCTACTATGTGAACCTACGAAGGGATGAATTTAAGTATGCCAAATAAATATTTTAAAGTCAACAATTTTGTGCTCGAAACTTTTACTCAATTGATATGGTAAATTTTATTCTATTTCTTTTTCGGCCCACAGCCACCACATCACCGCAAGAAAGCAAAATCGACATACAACTCAGGCTGTGTAGGAGCAGTTTACCTGCCGATAGCCTGTGCTCGTGAAGGTTCCGACGTGAATAACGCAGGGCCTGAACGTTAATATTACCTTGATAGGGGAAACTGGGAGGAGGGGAAGCAGTGTTTTAGCTGCTCCTCCGCCACTCATTTCCTGTAAATTCGACATAAATAATTTAACAACATTCGGCTAAAAATCACTAACACTGAGTAGTCCAGTAGGCACTCATTAACTATGAAACGAACATACATAAATCTTAAGGACAAAGAGAGGGAATGGGTAAAGGTGAAAATTGCGAAATCCTTTCAACAGTTAAAATGAATAGCCATCTGAAAATGATTAATCCGAACGACTAAAAACATGAAAAATAATGTTTTAAAGAAGTAAATAAAATATTTTGAATTGAAACGGTAAATATGTGCAGAACGCTGCGCAAATTTTCGGAAATAGTTAAAACATTTACCATAAAAACTGTAAAATCAGGGCGGAACGCTGCTCAAATTTTCCGAATCAATTAAAATACTTAACAAAAATAGTAAAGTAAAAATGGAACGCGTAAAATAAGGGCGGAACGCTGCTAAACATTTTTTCGAATTAACAAGAATACTTTATCGAAAACTGTAAAATACGGATGGATTAGGGCTAAATCTTTATATAAGAAAAATATTTTATAAAGCTGAGGAATAAGAACGAATCCCTAAACAAAAATTTGTTAACACGTTGACGGACAATTGCGGCTATAGCCGTCAAAGCGAAGTTCACAATGTGGCATGACTGCTATAGCCGTCCAAAACGAAACGGTCGTTTTTAGACACTACGGCTATAGCAGCACAAATGTGCACTTACTGGCGTATACGTAGAAGCATAGTGTCGTGTTTTGAAAACATCTTTTTAGGTTGAAGTTCATATTTCACCTGTTATACGAGTTGCTATCTTTCATCTACTGGATGTAGCAGTATGGAATTCTTTCTACATCTTTAAAGAAAAGACAGGTTCTCAAATGAAGTATATAGAGTACAGGGAAGCAATCATACGATCTCTAACTGGTATAGATAATAAACGGGATGGAAGAACTTTGGTTCAATTTAAACGTGCACAAATCCAAACCAATGAAATCAACAACAATGGAACACAGCATTTTCCTGAGAAAATTTCACCTCCTGAAAATTATCAGCGAAAAACATATTTTCAGCGTTGTAAACAATGTTATAAACAGGGAATAAGGAAGGAAACATCATATTGCTGCAAGAATTGCATGTCAAAACCTGCACTGTGTCCTGCACCATGCTTTGAAACATGGCATACCGAAAATAATGTATAATAATTATAAAATTATAATAAATTTTTTTGTCATTTATTTATTTTTGTTTGATTAAGAACTAACATTTCGTGTAAAACTCCCAAAAATACTTTGTTGCATACAAAAATTGCTTGTTTGAACCATTAAACCTGTCATTTACGTTTTTAAATTTTTGCTGTTATAGCCGCCATCGTCCTATCACTTAGTGTATAGAGTCCGCTGGCGCCATGACGGTTATAGCCGCAACCTAATTAAAGGTACTAAATTAATCAAAATTAAGTTTATTTAAGCAGAAAGAGTAAAACTATACTTCTAACATTCTAAAAATCACAAAAACATATAGTGTCAATTTTCGAACTTCGCTTGTTCCTACTGTCCGTCAACGTGTTAATAATAATAATAATAATAATTATAATAATAGTAATAATAATAATAGTAGTAATAATAATAAATATAATGGTAATTATAGTAATGACAATAATAGTAAATGTAATAGTAGTAACAATTAATAAAGGTAATACATATAATAGTAACAATGACAATGCTTACTGTGTGAATATTTAACATAACAAAGGATTTACAGGTCATAGAATAATCATCAACACGGACAACGATGAGAAGGACTAGACAAATGGACATAAAGATAAATGATATGAAAGTATGAGTTAACATTTGAAGGAGATAGGAGAATAATGGGACCTAAAAATCGAAACCGAGCACAGGTCTTCTATCGGCAGCTCGTTGGACCCATGGATCGTTCAGTCAATTATAGCATTAGCAATAGCGCTCAAATTTTGCGGACGATCTACCCACTCGAACACAGTTCCAACGTTGCTTAGCAACGGGTGCCGAGTGGCAAGCGAAAAATAGTTGTATGGGGTTGTCTGAGTAACAACCATATAGTTTCAAATATAAAAACCCAGAAACCCACCATAAGGCAGTGCTGGATAAACAAATTTCAGTACATTTTCTTTTATTTACAGTACATTTCTAGTAGTACAGTTCATTTTTCATTTACTTTATTTCTATTATCTCTCAAGCTCTACCAATTGATATTTTATTGTAAAATTTTGTGCGACTTACGAAGTGTCAAAAGTAAAATTTGTTATTTTATTATTTTTTATTTTATGTTATCTTTATAATATTGTCGTACAATTAAATTTATAGTAATTTTATTTAAATGTTCTTTTTATCATTTTTGTCGTAATTTTAGCATTAATGAATTAGGATTTAATTTCAGCTTGAACCTCCATCACGAGGAATAAATTTCGAAAATTTTAATTAATTTTATTTTTACATACCATAACTCACATGCATAAAAGTCATTAAAATGAATTCTTGTTACCCCGGATCGAACCGGTGGTTAGCAGGGAACCCGTGGTGAAGGCGTCGCTGGAACTGCTCAGTATTCTCCCTTTCTAAATCCTATCGTCCAACCCTCGAAAGAGCAGTGTTGAAGTCCTGGGAAAAATCTAAATGTAAAGGACAACAAATAACTATTCGAAAAATACATAGAGGAGTTGACGAATACGAATGACACACTAAAAGGAAACCGAAAGTTGAATTTAGGATAGATGTGAACACGAATGAAACTACTATTGACACAAATTACTTTAAAGTCGATTATAAACAACAATACTTAATAGAAAATTGTCTCGAAGTAAGCTCTAGGCGTATAAGTTCGTCACTTAGTACATTCAGACTTTTATATTATTATTATTATTATTATTATTATTATTATTATTATTATTATTATTATTATTATTATTATTATTATTATTATTGTTATCATTATTATTATCATTATTATTATCATTATTATTATAATTATTATTACCAGGAAAAAGGTGTTTAACAATGTTTTACGAAACAATTATAATCTCGACTATTATTTGATTTGTTGAGTCGTAAAATGGAATTCATCGCATTTCACGGAATAATTTTACAATTAACTTAAAGACAGCAATGAAATCCTAGAAATTTTGACGGAGATAAGCAAGGCTTGACAGATTACCTATATCCCAACTTTATTTTATTTTTGAGAGCATTATTATTATAGGTACTTTTACCACTACCGAATATTTTATATTTGTTATTTAAAAAAAAATTCGACTTAGTTCCCATTACGAGGATTATGATCCACTATTACTCTAGGTATATTTTAAACTAAATATAGGATAACTGTACAAAAGTTCCTATAGCCAGTTTTTTCTTACGTCGGGAGAAATGAATGTAGTTATGAAATTGGGACAGGCTTCACTAAAATTAAAAAGAATTAATAAAAAGGGAAACAATTCATAAATTTATTTATGTCAAAAACAAATGAAAATTTTCCTCAGTTCTTATCATCTAGCTTACTTTCAAAAAGGGAATCAAAGAGTAGACATTTTATAATTTACTTGTATAAAAATCAAATACGAGAATTAGCAAAATCAATTTACAAATTTATATACTTGAAAATAAGTTACGAGAAGTAATAAGAGACCATTTACAAAATTTATTCATTTGAAAATAAAAATATATCAACAATTTGATTTTCTTAAACTCCAAAATAATTATAATCGAACAAATCAAAATCTTACAGGAAATTTCGGCTTGAGTAAATCATGAAGAACTAGGGAAATCTACAATTTGATATTAGATCAACTTAAAATAAAATAATAAACTTACCATGCTGGAAGTGTAAGTGGTTGCTGCCTTCACTGGGTGGACTTGTTTCGCAGGAAAATCCTAAAATAGGGGGAAGAATTAAAATGAAAGGAGCTAAAAAATCAATACCTACTTTTAATATAGAAAATTGAAATCCTCTAATAAGTTGCCATGGTAATAATTGGCAAGCGAAAAAGATGAAAAATAGGTTATATTTAAAATGTTAATAAAATATATAGTATTTATGTGAAGTATCTCTTAGATTTTTGATTTTAAAGGGTTATGATGAGAACCTGTAACATAAAATAGGAAATTCTTATATATACTAGTATTAATTATATTAAATAAACCAATTTTCTTATTCCTTACTATATAGTTAATAAAAGTCGATTAATACTATTTTAGATACTAATAAAACCATTATTTTAGGAATCATAGTGTGATCATATAGACTAAATATGAAAGTAACAGAGACACATTTATAAATTCTTTGGAATCATGATTCTTAATATTATTATTATTATTGTTCCTATAATTATTATTCTATTATTATTATTATTATTAATATTATTATTATTATTATTTTTTGTATTACAATTATTATTATTAGTGGTGGGTTACAGGGTTTCAAATCTTGCTTATCCTTCTAGTTGCCCTCGTAACGCCATACAAAATGATACTGACCGCCACTTGGCACCCGTTGCTAGGCAACGTTGGTAATGTGTTCAAGTGGTGGATTGCCCGCAAAAATTGAGTACCATGTGCTAGTACTATAGTTGCTCGGACAACCCTCGGGTTCACGAGCTGTCGATAGAAGACCTGTGCTCGCTTTTGATTCTTAGGTCCCATTATTCTCCTATCTCTTTCAACTGTTAACCTATACTCTCATATCATTCATTGTTATGTCTATTCACATAGTCCTGCTCCTTGTTGTCCATGTCGAAGATTATTCTTTGGCCTGTACACCCTTTGTTATGTGAAATACACCCACATTATATCTTTCATCCTTATCCCGATTATAACTACAATGTTCCCTATCATTGTTACTAGCATTATCATTGTTGCTATTATATGTATTACCCTTATTATTATTTCTATTACTATAACTACTATTATATTTATTGTTATTACTACTATGATTATTACTACTATTATTATTATCATAATTATTATCGTCATTACTACAAATACCATGATTATGATTATTATTACCATTATTATTATTATTATTATCATTATCATTATTATTATTATTGCAATTACCATTACCCTTATCATTATCGTTATTATTATTAAGATTTTGTAGGGATCCGTCCTTATTCCTCAGCGTTAAAAATTGTTTATTGATATACAACATTAGCCGTAGTCCATCTATATTTTTCGGCTTTCGATAAAGTATTTTTGTTGACTCGGAAAATTTGAGCAGCGTTCCGCCCTTATTTTACGGTTCATCCCTATTCTACAGTTTTCGACAAAGTATTTTCATTGACTCGGAAAATTTGAGCAGCGTTCCGCCCTTATTTTACGCATTCCATTTTTACGTTATTATTTTTGTTAAGTATTTGAATTAGTTCGGAAAATTTGAGCAGCGTCCCGCCCATATTTTCCGCCTCAACTCAAGTTAATTTATTTAATTCTTATTTAAAACATTATTTTTCATGATTTTGGTCGTTCGGATTAATCTTTTTCCGATGGCTATTCCTTTTAACTGTTGCAACGATTTCGCAATTTTCCCCGCTACCCATTCCCTCTTTTTGTCCTTAAGATCTATTTATGTTCATTTCATAGTTAATGAGTGCCCACTGGACTACTCGGTGTTAGAGATTTTGAGCCGATTGTTGTTAAAAATTTATGTAAATTTTACAGAAAACGGATGGTGAAGGAGCAGCCAATAAACTACTCATTTGCCCTCCAATTTCCCCTATGTACGGATAATATTGGCGTTCCAACTCCTGCGTTCCGCACGCTGAGTCTTCACGGGTACATATCATTGGCGATTTTCCACGCTCTTACACGAATCTGTACTATGTAGATTTTATTTACTTGCGTTATGTGTTGGCTGTGGGCCGGAAAAGGAATAACAAATAATAATTTACCATAGCATTTGGAATAAAAGTTTCGATGCACTAAGGCTGTAGATATAAAATATTTATTCAGCATATTACATCGGCTACATACATTTGAAATTCATTGTATCCATTCCATAAAATTTACTTCGAAAATCCCATAAATTTAATTCGATAAATCATCTATAAATTCAATTGGAAAAACAAAATTATCCATAAAATTAATCTGAAAAATCATCCATAAATTCAATTGAGAAATTACCCATAAATTTGATTCAAACAATCATCCATAAATTCAATTGGAAAAACAAAATTATCCATAAACAAAATCATCCATCAATTCGATCTGAAAAGTCATACATAAATTCAATTGAAAAATTACCCATCAATTCTCTTCGAAAAAATCAACTAATAATATTGCACCAGTTGAGAGTGATCGTGTTCAGGCAAAACACTTACCCGTGTTAATTGCCTGAATGCACGGCTCTCAACCAGTTATACAACCAGTTAAACAGTTCTATAATGAAATTTTTCTCTGCAAAATAAGATTGAAAATTTGTGAAAACACATCGGTATTTATACCTATTTTTCTCGCGTGTGAAATTTGATGCAGTAAAACAAAATTCGACCTTGTTATTTTCTAGTAAATTCTATTCGTTAATTTTATTATTTTTTGATTTATTTTTATAATTTTTTATTTAAGATTTTTATTGAATTATTACTAATTCAAATTTTTCGATTTAAATTTCATTTTAATGAACTTTTATTAATTTTTCAATTTCGTCGAATTTGTTGTGTTTTCTTGTTATATTTGTGTAGGTATCGTGCGAATCTTGGTGCATTTTGTTATTATTTTAATTTTATTTTTATGTTTTTGATTTTATATTTATTTATATTCTCTCAGATTTTAAAGTGTTTAATTGGTGTTGTATATTGTATTTTAAGTTATCTTGATGCTGGGTTTTCGTGCTGTATTACTGACGCATTTAAACAATTCTCAAGGCTATTGGTGTGCTGGCCCAACATTAGTATTATTAATTTTATAATTATTTGCATTATTAATATTAACTTTAGCAATCATTTTTATAATTATTATTAATATTAATTACATTGATCAATTTTGTAAATAATTATTATTTCTGTTGTTATTATTATCATTATTATTATTATTATTATTATTATTATTATTATTATTATTATTAATTTTATAATAATAATTATTATTATTATAGTTTTATAATTATTATTCTTATTGTTATTAGTATCATAGTTAGTTGTCTTCATTGATTTTGTTGATCATTAATAACATTATAACTCCGATTTTATTTATTATTATGGAAGTTATTATAATTATTACTACTATCGTTGTTGTTATTATTGTTTTGTCATTGGAACGATTAGTTTTAAATATGAGGTAACCTGGGGTATCCCTAACAGTGTTCCTACTGGTGGGTTACAGGGTTTCAAATCTTGCTTATCCTTCTAGTTGCCCTCGTAACGCCATACAAAATGATACTAACCGCCACTTGGCACCCGTTGCTAGGCAACGTTGGTAATGTGTTCAAGTGGTGGATTGCCCGCAAAAATTGAGTACCATGTGCTAGTACTATAGTTGCTCGGACAACCCTCGGGTTCACGAGCTGTCGATAGAAGACCTATGCTCGCTTTGCTCTGTCCCTCATGATCGTTCAAGATTAGGTGCTTATCTGTCTGCGGAGAGATGAAATTAAGGTTGAGTAACATGATGCAAATGTTTAGCATATAAATATCAACGGAACAAATTAAATTAAGAACACGACTACTCTATTTATTTAACAACGCGCGCAATGTTTACAGGTTAATGATTTTGAAGCTGGATTGCTCGACGTCGGGCCCGTTCCTTACGTCCCGGTCGACGATTGTTTACTGGAAAGGTAGATCGTTCCACTGGTTGGGTGTTCTTCTGCGACATCTGGGTTGGGGCGAAGACGAGCGGATATGTCACCGCTTCCCCTTCCCGGCAGACTGCTAGGGCGACTTCGAGTCCCCGAATTTGCGTGCGCAGGCTCTGGTTGAGCTGCCGCTCCTCTGTCCAGCCTTTCTGTGTTGCGGTCAGGCGGTGGCACAGTGTTTTCACCTTTTCTGGTTCCCTCCAGGTTGCTTTAATCTGTTGTATTTCGCGGGTTAGTTGAATAATCTGAGTGTGTAATTCCGTGTTTGTCTGTCTCGCGTGGTTCAATTCGGATTGTAAGATTTGTAAGGAAGACATTACTACAATCAAATAGATGATGTTAATTTATTCTTGATCAAGTTATATAATTGTTTATTTCGTTAAACAAAACACGAATAACTCTAGCTATAAGAAAAGAAATAACACGTAAATTTCTAATATTTTAAATCAATTACTACATAAAGTCTATCAGTGTTGGTTTACTCGTCCGGACAATATCTCTTCAGGCTCCGTTTGAGAGCCTCAACGGTATAGGGTCTTTTGGTGTCTCGAACTGGGTGAGGTGGATAGGCGACTGCAATCCGCCCGGCAAGGATGTCTTCGACCACGTTCGCAAGATACATCCTTGCCCTAACCACCTGTAAATCTACCTGCTCCTGCACCCTTTCCCATTGGGTGAGGAGCTCCTGTGCGTGCAGGTAGGTCTCCGCAGCTGGATATTGCCGTTCCGAGAGACATGATCGTTGCAACTGGTTGAGTATCCTCGTGGTCGGCGGGACTCCTGTCTGTTCCTGTCTGGCGGTCTCTCGACGGGTAGTTCGTTTGGGCGACATGTCTAAACATTACTGTTATTAGGTTCGATTGATTTACTATTCTAAGTTATTAGCAAGCAGATAGTGTCCATGTTATCAGTAAGGGCGTCATATACGTGACCATTGCCTTCCTTTACGCGATGGAACATTAATAAGCAGGTTGGGTTACTTTGTGGGTCTGGTTCTTTAAGGTGCACTCCTTTATAGGGAAACTATATAATTAATCGTATGGATGAGATAACCTGATGTTTAACTTATTCGATATATGCGTATTAACATTAAAATCTTTCATGTAGGCGGATACTCGTACATTGACTTAAGGGAATTTGTACATTGATTTAGAGTTTGTTTACTAACTTTAATTACAGTCGTTCGAACTTTAAGATTTAGGCCGGACGTTGATCCGAGATAACTTAGTCGCGTGTAGGTGTATCCTGGTGGGCGAATGATTTCCGGCGGATTTTACCATTACCACTTAAGCGGTTGACGGAAGGTGATTTACGTTGTTTACATCCGGTGATTGCATTATTCATGTCATGTTTTCAGAATTACTGGTCAAATGTTCGCCTACACTCGATTATCTCGATTTCCGGTAAGTTATTTCGTTGACTAGTTTGAATGTACTTTACTAATAAATTTTAGGAAAACTTCTACGCTTACCGAGGTTTCTAAATAGATGCGATACCCTTCTGTTGGAATAACTTCGTTATGTGGAACTTCATTTGTTCAATAATGTGATATTAATACAAATTTTCGCTTATCCTAAACTTTGGTTTTTTCAATTATATTAATTTAATTTACGTAAATATTCATTCACTTTACCTTTAATTAATTTGCTGTAAATCCTGAATTTACGATAATTGAAGAAACCTATTTTATAGATTTATAAATTACTCTAGTTCTAATCAAGAGATTGTATTATCAGCAATAAACATCGACATCCGCCATTCCAATCTCTAATAGTCTTCCCCAAGGCTATTTGGATCAACCATTACTTTAGCCCACAAAGTTATTTTAATGCTAATGGTTTTAAATCCGTGAATTCAGTTTTACTTTAATTCACATCTTCACGGTTATTCAATTCATCTCTAATCCCAATCTATGAACCACTTTAATCCACTAATCATAGTTCATTAAGGAGCTTATGTTATTCATTCTTATTCAATACTTTACCTTACCAAAACTAGATTATTTGGGTTTTACTCAATAGTTATTTGCACTACTTTAATCATCTCAATTGTCGCTAATAAATTGATTCAATTTAATAAACGATATATTTATTTGTATTCGTTTTATTTTTAATCAATAATTTAATCTAAATACTTGATTTGCTCAATCACTTCTTCAATTTTATCGAAATGAATTAACGGTGGATTATGTGGGGTGACATTAACTTTTAATCAACAATTTAATTAAGGGATTCCACACTTTCATTCGAGAATCATTTTACTTTTAATTGGTACATTTCTTTATTTGAAATCTATGAATTCGATTCTTAATTACTTTCATTTTTATCGGGGGTTGATTTTGATTAGATCAATACATTACTCGTTCTTACTCAAAGATCAGATTGCTTTTATTGAAATGAATTATAATAATTTAACTGATGAAATTATTTGCCAATACCCTAATCAATAATTTACGAGCATTTAAATTATCTTTACCCAATATTTACTTTAATTTTTAGCCATAAAACACTTTACTTCTACAATCAATGGTTAATTTAATTTTTATCAATAATCTCAATTTAATCGAATTCAATGATTCCCAATAAATTTTATTTATTTCAAAATGTTAATCCAAAATAGTTATAACAACGATTCCAGTTAATTTAACCCAAGTACCCTTTCCCTTTAATAGGCCTTAGACGCATATTGTGTTCATATTATATTTATTGAGTGCCCACTGGACTACTCGGTGTGATAATTTTAAGCCGTGTGTAATATAATTTTAGGTCGATTTTACAGAATTGAGAAGCGAGGAAGCAGCCAGAGACTTCTTCCTTATTTCTCGCTTCAGCTATAGGGATAATATTGACGTTACGACCGCTGCGTTGCGCACGCTGAGTCTTCACGGGTACATATCATTGGCGATTTTCCACGCACTTACATGCATCTGTACTATGTCGATTTTATTTACTTGCGTTATGTGTCGGCTGTGGGCCGGAAAAATTTCGACATTTTAATTTAGTTTAAGAAAAAAATATATATCAAACAATTTATGTACATTAATAATATTTATTAGTTAGGACAAAATAACAGAATTACCCTTCATAACCATTCCAAAAATTTTCATACAATAGCATAAAATATCATAACAGAAAGCATAAAGGCCTCTCTCCCCACGTCGCCGTCAAGCAGAGCTCTACAGAGATGCTATGAACGTGACGTGGAAAGAGGGCCCCAACCAAAATATTTCTCACCTAAAAATTCGGATTTTCACAATAATTTCAAACAGTTTAGATTTTCAAAACAATTTTCAAAATGGTTCTAAAAATTGTTAAGTTTCGAAAACGGTTAAAATGGTTAAATGGTTAAGTTAAATGTGAAAATGGATCAGTATTTATACCTATTTTCCTCGCGTGTGAAATTTGATGCAGTAAAACAAAATTCGACCTTGTTATTTTCTAGTAAATTCTATTCTTTAATTTTAATATTTTTTGATTTATTTTTATAATTTTTTATTTAGAATTTTTATTGAATTATTACTAATTCAAAATTTTCGATTTAAATTTCATTTTAATGAACTTTAATTGATTTTTTCAATTTCGTCAAATTTGTTGTGTTTTCTTGTTATATTTGTGTAGGTATCGTGCGAATCTTGGTGCATTTTGTTAATATTTTAATTTATTTTTATGTTTATTATTTTATATTTAATTCTCTTATTTCTCATATTTTATCGGGTTTACTTGATGTTTCAGAGGGTTTATTTAAATTGCGTGTTATTTTTGCGTGTGTGTTTCTGATCCATTTAAACATTTCTCAAGGCCGTTTACGTTGTGGCCCAACACTACCACATTGGCCATGTGTCGTGTATACGAACACTGTTGTAGAGACCTTCCCAAAAATATAAAGCGGGGAAAATATAGACGTCATCATCCCTCCCCTCATCCAGACGGGGGAATGTTTTAATAATATTTCATAAATAAACTTAAGAAACTTATCTTACCTAAACTTAATTGTAACCAAGTATTAATGGAGATAGGCATTACCTATTCACTATTTATTTCAGTGGAACCGAAAAGACAAATGGTTGAACGCTTCCGAAAAGACATAACCCCCATAATAATTAATAAAACTAGAGTAATAATGTTATTAATGATTAACAACATCAATGAAGACACCTGCGATACTTATGACAATAGTGACCATAATAATTATAATATTAATAACAATAAAAATAATAATTATAAAATAATAATAATAATAATAATAATAATAATAATAATAATAATAATAATAATAATAATAATAATAATAATAATAATAATAATAATTATTATTATTATTATTATTATTATTATTATTATTATGAAAGTTATCGGTGCAATTAATATTAATAATAATAATTATAGAAATAATAATAATAATATTAATAGTAATGATTACAAAAGGATTATACATATGTCCATATTTGCTCTCATATTTAACCTTAATGGTCAAATTGTAATACCTAAATTAATGGTTCTATTCTTGTCTAAAATAATATTAATCAATTTTTATTATCTATATAGTAACGAATAGGAAAATTGGTTTATATAATATAATTAATACCAGAATATATAAGAATTTTTTATTTTATATTACAGGTTCTCATCATGACCCTTTAAAGTCAAAAATCTAAAGGATAATTTAATAAAATACCATATATTTAATTATCATTTTAACTATGACCTAATTAGTTAATCTATTTCGCTTGCCACTTATTTCCATGGCAACTTATTATAGTATTCCGATTTCTTTTAATAAAAGTAAGTATGGATTTTTATGACAATGAGACTAAATTTAATAAAAATTATTACAATAGGATTAAAATAATAATAATAATATTGCAATCTGAATGAAATAATTAGCGAACTTATACGTCTAAAGCTTACTTTGAGACAATTTTTCTACTAAGTATTGTCGTTTTCAATCGATTTTAAAGTTGCAGTTCGTGATTTTTCGAAAATTAAAATGACTTTTGTAACTCATTAACCATAATTTGTGTAAGTAGTAGTTCGTTTGTTCTAACATCTATCCTAAATTCAATTTCGTTTTATATTTACTTGCGTCATTCGTATTCATCAACTCCTCTATATATTTTTCAAATTGTCATTTTTTGTCTTTTATATTTAGACCTTTCCCAGGACTTCAACACTGCTCTTTCGAGGGTTTGGCGATAGGATTTAGAAAGGGAGAATACTGAGCGGTTCCAGTGACGCCTTCACTACGGGTTCCCTGCTAACCACTGGTTCGATCCGGGGTAACAAGAATTCATTTTATTGAGTTGTGTACGTGTGAGTTATGGTGTGTAAAATATGTTATAAAAGTGAAATTTATTCCTCGTGATAGAGGTTCGAACTACAATGAAACTTTAATTAATTTATGATAAAATCCTGTCAAAATATGATAAAAAGAAAATTTAAGTAAGAGTGTTATAAATTTAATCGTATAACAATATAGAATTTACATAGTAATAACATAAAAATAAAATAATAAAATAAACAAATTTTACTTTATCGTTTTGATGATTAGTGGATTTCACAAAATTAATAATCACAATAAAATATAAGTTGATAGAGTATGAAAAGTAATTAAAATATGTAAGAGTACTTAGTAGATTAAAAAAATGTACTAAAATTTGTTTATCCAGCACTGCCTTATATACCACGATTTTCCGTATGTGTGATTTGATACGATATTTTCGAGGAATTTTTGAGATTATTTTTAAGATAAAATTTTTTAATTCTTTTTGATTTATTGCTAAGTTTGTATATTTTTTTTGTATAAAAATTTAATTTTTAATTATTTGTATTTTCTTTCAATTTTACATTTTTTCCTTTTAAATTTAGGATCCCCATTCAAAAACACACAGGCATCATCGTGCTGGTTAAGCAAATATGGGCTCAAATTAGTTTTTGCCCAACATTTTTAATGATAGCACTTATATCAACATTTAACCTGATTAATAATTTTAATTATAATTTTAGTTTTTTTGGTTTTATTAAATTTTTATTTGTTTATTTTATTTTAAAATAATCTATCATAACGAATTGAAAAATGTCTATGATCGAACTAGATCTCGACGGAGTGAAATCTTAAATTAAAGTACTAATCAAATATTACGTAAGTTTACAAGTTAGTAAAATTATTTTATGACAGACTATGGGTGGTGTTAAACCAAGGACTGTAGTGCCCAGGAGGTGAAGAAGCTGTGCGGACGGTTGTCATAACAGCCCAGAGTTTTCCCCCGGAGACCTTATCGCTTGACCGTCGATAGACTGAGAGTGGCCATGAGGAAGGATTAAAATCTAATAACATAAAAAGAAATATAAATGACAAGTTAGAAGGAAGAAAGGAATTGGAACAATAAACAAAAATGATAATTACACGAAGAGCTTATTGAATAACTATTGAGTTATTGGCAGTTAAAACCGACTATGTAAACGCTATGAAAGAAATGTAGATAGATAATAAAAATCAAAACTAGACGATAATTAAACGTTCTCATAGAGTGTAATATATTCTCATCTCTGCAAAGTCGAATTATTAAATTTATCTTTTTTATAATATAATGCGACCTAATCGATGTTTAACTTTTAGTTATACAACAAATAGAAATTTTAAAAAAAATTTATTTTGGTTAATTGGAAATTTTTACAAATCAAATTAAAGTCGGAAAATTTACTAAAATTAAACAGAGTCTATAGAAATATATTTGCTAGTTGCGATAAATACTGCAGAAATAAGAATTTGAATTGGCATAAAATTTCCCGTTGGAGACGATAGAGATCTTTAAGAACAATTAGAACCACCTATCAAAATTTGTAGTAATTTCAAAAATTATCAGATAAGGCAAGAGTCCAGAGGATCCGAATCGAATAGAATTTATAATAAATGCCGAGATCAACGAACGGTGACAATCGACTATTGCTAAATTACCTGTAGATTTAGTTAAAAATACGTTAGGCATAGTCCAATAATACTAATCTATCATTGGGAAAGAAAGGGGAGAGGAAAATCTGTGAAAATAAAATAAATAAAAGTACTTTTACTTTTTAAGAAAATCTTACGGCGCCGTTTATGAAAATTAATTAGTCATGTGGATGACGCGCATTCCGACTATTGCTATTAATATCATTAACCTTCTTGTTATTATTAATATATTATTATTACTATTAAGGTAGCTGTTGTCGTTATTATCATTAAAATTATTATTATTATTATTATTATCATTAAAATTATCCCTATTATTATTATTATTATTATCATTATCATTATCATTAACATGATTATTATTACTATTAACCTTATTTGGATACCGTCTCATTGGTTCTTCTTTTTGTGTTCCCTTTTCCTTTATAATAGGGAATTTTCCTCCTTTAGTTCAGTTTTACAAAAAAAAAATTTTTTCGCTGGAAATTTATGAACTTTTTTTTCACATACAATGAATGGTGGTATACACATACAAAGAAAATATTTGATTAATTTTGTTCTTTAGCCCAATTTCTCCAATCAACTGCCAAATTTATTTAATTATTTATTAATAATAATAATAATAATAAATAAAAATTTAATATTAAATATTTCTATTATAACTATCAATATTATTATTTATAATATTGTGTATGTTATTATTTATATTTTTGCTATAATTCTAATTGAATGATAGCCCTTTTGACTCGCATATCCTGAACTTCGAAATCGAGAGTCAAAGGACCCCAAAATCGATCACCTGCAGCACTGGCGTAACCAGTAGTCGGATTGAGGAAAATTAATTAAAACTGTTGGGGTTGTCGGTGAATTCGAATAGAAATTATTGTCGACGAATATTCAACGCGCGCGCGTTTTTATTTTAATAACTATTCATCCGCGCACCCATCAACAATATATATCTCTATTTAAATATAATTAACCGACAAAATCTACTCAATTGTTAATAATTTTTAATTGAATATAATAGTAATTCATCCACTCTTAAAGTACAATTCATTTTCAGTGAATATTTTCATCTTTTAAGTATATTTGTTGAACAGTGAATAATACAGACTCCATTTATTTCAAGTATTTCCAATATTTAATTGATATTTCATCATTGAGAAATTTTACCGTCTAATTTATTATATGCAATTCTCGATTCACTGAATATTTCTTAGCTTCAATCAATATTTTACGTTATTCAATGATTGTTTTCCCTCTTCAATAAATATTTTTTCTCTCCAATGAATAATTTCTCTTAATGAATATTTTCCTCTTCAATGAATAATTTCTCACTTTAATTAATATTTTCTCACTTTAATGAATATTTTCCTCTTCGATGTATATTTTCTTCATTCAAAGTATATTACCCTTGTAAGGTTTTAATATATCAATTGATATTTCATCTATTTAGTAGATATCTTTAGCTATCCCACTTTTTCCAGTAATTTCAACGATTTTAGACACTTAATGTACTCTCCCACCAATATTACTTCTTCACTGGAAATTTTCTTTATAGAATATAATCTCTACTAATTAAAATTCCATTTGTTGACTTGTTATTGACTTGTCATTTTCACTGAAAATTTAATTAACTTTTAATAAATTTAATTACACACTTAAATAGATTAGGTTGTAATCGACAAAAATAAAATATTTTTAGGCTATGTAAATTAATTAGAGATTTTAGGGAAATTTTATGATAATTTAAGTGATATCTAGTTTTACGAGGTATTTATTTTAGTAAATTTTAATCATCTATGTGAATTTTATGGTTTTCATTTGAATGTTAATGGATTTGGGGACTATTATGTTTTGTAGAAAATATTGAAGAAATGAGGGTAAATCTATAATTTTAGAAGCACTTAATTTCTTGATAATTTAATAAACTTTACTTGATTTTAGGATTATTTTAAATAAAAGTTTACTTTAGGAACAAAATGTTTATGAAACATATTTATGATAATTATTTACCAATTAGATTCCAATTTGACTGATAGATTTTGAATAGTAAATGATATTTAAATTATAATTTTATGATATATTTAAAAAGTTGATTAAATCCGTTGATTTATAAAAATATTTTAGTGAAACCGAAAATTTTAATTGATTTTACAGTAAAAAAAAGGATGGTCAATTAATTATTATCATTTTTCCATTTATTGATTTCGTGGATATCAATCACAAAAGTAGTATATTGTAGAGATTTTTAAGAGGATGCTCAGTGTGGTTAACAATATACATATGAAAATCGTTGAATTATATCTATGGGTTGACTGGTAATTTTTATTGAATTTATACTCGATATACTGATTAATTTTAATTATTTGAGCAACATGATATATATTTTATGATTTTACATTAATTTAGTGAAATTAAATTTATGTGGGAAACATAGACTTTATTCGATTTTAGTCATTTTTGATGAATTTTTTATTTGATTGAATTTGTTGCCAGAATCAAATTGTGGTGATTTTCGACGGAAAATGTTGGGTATCGATAACAATTTTGTAATACTTTAAAGAAAATTTATTTTTATTGGTAAAATTCAGATTTTTATTTTAAGGGAATTTGATTGGTTGAATACATATAGTAAATATGATCCAAATGATGAATTTTTAAAGATCTTATTCGGTTAAATATAGATTTCTAAAGAAATTTTACCTTGTAGGTTATTACCAAAAATATGTGTATTGTTGGTACAGTGGGGGAAATGTGATTTCAAGGGAAATGATTGGTTAAGGGGAAATTTTGTGATATTTTAAGGGAAATAATTTATTAAGAACAAGTTTGTTGTCATTTTTAAGGGAGTTGAGTTGGTTGAATATCTGTGTTCAAAGAATAAATATTTTATAAATGGAGAATATAGAGGAGGAATTTATAATATTTTTAAAAGGCTTTGTTCAGATAGATATCAATATCTGTGTAAATCTTTTGAGAGAGTGGAAATATTGTCATTTAAAAGAGAAATGATTGTTTAAGAAGAGAATTTATGATCTTTTAAGGGGAAATAATTGGTCACGAGATGGATTTCAAGAAATTTATTCTGTTGAATATCGATATGTTGGTGATTTTTATGAAAATAATGAATATAGCGGGGATTATTGTAATTTAGAGAAATGATTGGTTGAGAGGAGAATTTATAATATTTTTAAGGGGATTTGATTGGTCAAGAGAGGAATTTTATTTTAAGGTGATTTCAAGAGATTTATTCGGTTGAATATCAATATGTCGGTGATTTTTTATGAAAATAATGAATAAAACTGGGATTAATCTCATTTAAAGAGAAATGATTGGTTGAGAGTAAATTTTATTTTAAGGGAAAACAATTGGCTAAGAGGAAAATTTATGATTTTTTAATAGGAAATGATCGATTAAGAACAGGCTTGTTGATATTTTAAAGGGAAATGATTGGTTGACAGTAAATTTTATAATATTTTAAGGGGAAACAATAAGATAAGAGGGGAATTTATGATATTTTTATGGGGATTTATTCGTTTAAATGTCTATGTTAAAGGATGGATACTTAGTGAAATCGATACATTTTCATTGGTTTAAGGGTTATCAAAATATATCAATAAGATTTTGGTTAATTTTAATGATATTATTGGAATCTGAATAAAATATACGATACGTGTTCGGTTCTAAGAAATAGTTTGATTCATGTAACTATTTGTATACAAGTAAGTATTTATTTGATTTTATTATAAATTTGTAATTTAATTTAATTAAAAACTAAATTAACTAGTATTTAAAAACCTTTTATTACTCATTACTTATGTTGTTATTGACAATTTTCTGAATAATTTAAATATTTACGATTATTTCCAGGAATGAAGAGAAATTGTACGATTAAATACTATAAGAAGTCGATAATATACACTAATTTTTATTCAACAAGTACCTTGAATAAAATTTTAAAAAATGATCTAACAAATTTTTTCAATTATTTTACAACTTAGTTTATTTAACTTTTTAATTGATAAGTACTATTTTCTTTACAATTTGCTAGTATGTTGAAACTTTTTTAAAATTTTTATTCAAAGTACTAACAAATTTTATTAAAGATCTATCAAAACTTGACAAAAATTATAAAACTTTGGTAATTTTAATATGTATTACTCAATAACAACTATTTTCTTACCAATTTGCCAAAGGTCTTATTTTAAAATTTCAAAGTACTAACATTATTTACAAATTAATCAGTTTTATTTAACATCTTAAAATATTTAAATTTAATCAAATTCTATTCACATGCTAATCATAATTTAAGGATAAGTCTTATTTTTACAAAATCAAATATTTTACAAAAATTAAACATACATATTTGGATTTTTAGTAGATTTTATCGGTATCTATCAGTACACAAGTACCTGTTCCATGTGGTTTTTTAAGCTTTGTTAGAAATTCAACTTATTTAGTGGTTGGTCGATAACCATTTAATTTTTAGTAATGTGGTAGATGATAATTATTTTATCTATTAACTTTATTTAATGTTTAGAAACTTAAAAATCTAATAATTTACAATAAATATATGAAAATTTATTTCAAGTACTGTGGAAGTAATGTATGTTTTGTGAAATTAATTTAAAAATATTTTTCTAATCAAGTTTATACTTACTAATTAATTTGTCATTCAGTAAACAACAAGAGTGTGAGTGAAAAGAAAATCTATAAAAATAAATTTAAGTAATTTTTTTGAGCTGTTAGCAATTAATTTATTTAGGGCATGTGAAAAATAAATGAAAAGGTTGACATTCATGTTTGAAAATAACTTTTAATAAATGTTCATTGTTGGACGCAATTAAAAATATTACAAAAATGGTAGAAAAATTTCAAATTTTTTTAACTAAGTTTTACAAAATAATTTCAATAAATCACATACAAAACTGTAAAGAAATAAATTTTTATTCAGAGAAAATACAACAATTGATTGAGCTTCAATGATTAATAGTTTCTTTATAGCAATCAGGTAACTAAACAATAAAACAATTTGGAGACATCAATGATCGATAAAAAAGTCGAGAAGTTAATAAAATTTGTAATTGAAATTGTATTTCTTTTGATTGTTCAAATTTATATGTGCTTTTATTTAAAGATTTCTTGGTCAGTAAAAATTTTTTGATATTGATTTGTTCAGTAACTAGTTATTGATAACATATTGTGAGTGTGTGAATAACCAAGTATTTTAAGGGGAAATGATTGAGAGAAAATTTTATTTTTTAAGTGGGTTAAGTTGGTTGAATATCGGTGTTGAAAGAGTAAATATTATTTAAATATGTCATTTTAATGAATAAGTAAATTATTCAATGCTTAGTATGTATATAGAGAGTTGTACAGTACTCGGTTATTTGTATACAGTACCTAGTGATTGTTGTTCAGTTATTAATGGATTATTCAGTGTGATGGGTTATCAGTATTCAGAAGTTGATACCAAGTAAATATAGCAATGGATTTGGTTTCAATGAATTTTATTAATTATCACCTGATAACGACAAGGTAACTAAGCAACCAAAAAATTTGGACACATCAATGATCGATAAAATAGTGAAAAAGTTAATAAAATTTCAACTTGTATTTCTTTTCGTTAACCTTTTATGTGATTTATTTCAAAATTAGTTGGTCAGTAACCCATCATTAATATTTATTGGTTCAGTAATTAGTTTTTGATATTGATTTGTTCAGTAACTAGTTATTGATAACATATTGTGAGTGTGTGAATAACCAAGTATTTTAAAGGGAAATGATTGAGAGAAAATTTTATTTGTTAAGTGGGTTGAGTTGATTCAATATCTGTGTTGAAAGAGTAAATATTATTTAAATATGTCATTTTAATGAATAAGTAAATTATTCAATGCCTAATATGTATATAGAGAGCTGTACAGTACTCGGTTATTTGTATACAGTACCTAGTGATTGTTGTTCAGTTATTAATGAATTATTCACTGTGTATGGGTTATCAGTGTTCAGAAGTTGATACCAAGTAAGTTAACTTTTTATGTTTTCTGAAAGTATTATTATTATTATTATTATTATTATTATTATTATTATTATTATTATTATTATTATTATTATTATTATTATTATTATTATTATTTTATTATTTTTTTTTAGTAAGGATGGGTTGCTGCAGAGTGGAGGAGATGGGTTGCTCTTGCGAATGACTACCACCTACCTTAGGCAATACTATGTAACACTGAAACTCAAAAATTTAATTTAATAAAATTCTTTGAAAAAAGTTTTTGAAAAATTTCTTTGAAAATTTTATCGTAATCAACGTGTATAAAAAAGTCATTGTACAAATTATACTAAAAAATTTCATTGTAAGATTACATTCAAAATTTTTTCAATTAAAAACATGTGTAAAAATTTCATTGTAAAATTATCCTAAAAATTTCATCTTTAAAAATTATATATAAAAAATTCATCGATAAAATTATACTAAAAATTCTATTTAAAAATCATGTATAAAAAATTCCATTGTAAATTTATGTTAAAAATTTTATCATTTAAAAATATGTATAAAATTTGATCGATAAAACTATACTAAAAATTTTATTTAATAAATTTTATCATGCAATATTGTCGACTCTTTAACTTTAAAAATTCTTACTTATGTAATTTACCTTTTGACTCTCTATTTACTTTTTAAAAATTCTTACCTTATGTAATTTGCCTACTATAACTGCTTTTAAAATTTTCAGCTTTAGAAATTACCCTTATGTAACTTAACTGTTGACTCTATTTAATTTAAAAAAAATTCTTACCTAACCTACCATACTTTACTCTAGGCACCTTAGATTACTTTAAGAACCTTAATTTACTTAAATTTATTCTAACGTAGTTTAAATTACTCTGATGTACCTTAATTTACTTTATGAACCATAATTTACTTAAATGTACCCCAATGTACTTAAATTGACTTTCGACCCTTTAATTTACTTTAATTTACCTTAATGTACTCTAATGTATCTTAATTTACTAGAGGAACCTTAATTTACTCTAATATACTTAAATGTATTCTAATGTACTTTAATTTATCTGAATTTACTTTAATATACTCTAATGTATCTTAATTTACTTTAGACCCTTTAATTTACCTTAATTTACTTTAATATACTCTAATGTATTCTAATGTACTTTAATTTACTTTAGGTATTTTAAATTATTTTTATCTAGAGCCTAAATTTGCCTATGAAAATTGTGTGAACAAATATTTCAAGTGTTTTTTTTTAACAAGCCTATAAAATACCCCTGTCAATTTTTTATCAGTAGGCGATTCAAGCCATTTTTATTTTATGCCTATATTTACCTATAGAAAGTATTGAGACCAATATTGCATTAGTTTTTATTACGATTTAAAAATATCCCTGACTATATCACATCTTAGGCGATTTGAGCCAATTTTAATTTTATGCTTTTTTTATCAGTAGGCGATTCAAGCCAATTTATTTTAGTCTTTTTCAAAAATACCCCCTGACTATAGTGTGATTAAAAAAAAATTGTGAATGAAAATACCCTCTCTGACCATTTTAGGCGATTTGAGCCAATTTTAATTTTATGCTTTTTTATCGTTAGGCAATTAAAGCCAATTTATTTTAGTCATTTTCAAAAATATCCCCTGACTATAGTATGATTAAAAAAAAATTTATTCAAAAAAAATATTTCAATTTTATTTCAAAAATTCGCCAAAATTTGAATTTAAAAAAATGTTCCAAAAATTTGAATTCAAAAAAAAATCGCGCCAAAAACTCGAAAAAAATTTTGAAAAAAAATACACACAAAAATTAATTAAAATACACACAAAATTAACTAAGTTGATTACATCATTATGTAATCAAGATAATCCGAAATTTAATCTGCAATAATCCCCCCCCCTCCCCCTATGTTTTTTTTAGGTTGCAGTGTGCTACTAACTACCTACTATAATAATAATAATAATTAAGACACAATAACAATTATTATAGAGAATATGAATAAATAACAATGTTTACAATTTATTAATACCGTTTATATACATATTTTTTTATTGATATTCTGAGTAACTCCTTGTAGGGTTTTTACTACAGAGCGTATTGGTATTTGTCTATTACTATTATACTCATCCAAATTTATTTTAATTATAATTTGATTGTTTTAATTTATTTTATTTAACTTATTTATTTTCTATTTTATTATATATATATTTTTTTACTGGGGGATTACAAATCAAAGTAACTCACAAATATTTATTTTTTTTATTAAAATTGGGGATAACAAATCAAAGTAATTCGCAAATATTTATTGAGGATCTACAATTTTGACCTTTTGATTTCTATTCTTATAAATTGCCACAATTTTTGATAACTGGAGTTCTTTTCCATCAATTGTAATTTTCTTTTTTATCGAAATTTCTTCCATTGTTTGAGTTTCTTTTTCGCTTCGTAGTTTTCTTTTGAGTGCTCGTTGTACGCGAATCGTGTTATTTATTGCCGAATTTAATTTCTTTTCTTTTTGCAACTGAGCTTTTAGTTTCCTGATTGTCGGAATTTCTGTCAATGTGTGGAAAGTTTGTTCCATTGTTTGCAGCATAATTTCTTTTTGTAACTCATTAAACTCCTTCACTCTCGGTAGGGCTGTCCTCCTCTGATATTCTTCTAATGAGCAAACTCTTTTTGCTATTGGTTCATCATTATTCACGTCGTCTTCCCAATCATTTTCAATACTCAAATAAATTCTTCTAACAGCTTCAGCATCTTCCAGAGCAGAATGATTTCCTTTTTGCATTTTAATTCCACACACTTCGTTTGCCACAATAGATAGTTTGAACCATTGTCCATTTTTTGTTACTCCCCTTTTTATTAATGCTTTAGCTGCCACTAGATCTCGTATTCCCCATAGATCATTGGCTTGGACTCCACTATATAACAACTCATTTCTTAGATCATGGCCAACTAAAATTTTCCTGGTCGTCAACTCACGAATTTTTTCCATACTCTTGTACTAATCTTCCTGATTCCTTGACATTTTTTCTGTGATCCCATGTACATGCGTGAGATAATTTTTTAATTTATCTCTTGGAGTTATCAACGAATTGAATATCATTTTGCCCGTATATTCTATTAGGCACGCTGATAGCGGGACCATTTCATTTTTCTCATTTACATCATATTATGCGTCCATAAATAGAATAGATTTTCTGATTTCCTCCTTTGCGATTTGTTTTCTCAGAAAGGATTTTCTGTATTTTAACATGTCCTCCGTTATTGGAAGCAACTCATTATCTTCCTTGATTGACAATTTTCTTTTCACCTCATAATTTGTGGAACTTTTTACCCGGCATTCTAGGATTAACCACGCAACCCCGTTGGCTGCTGTCATTTGTTTTTGCCATATTTCCTTTGAAATTTGCCATGATGTTCTGTTTGGCATTTCATTCCATATCGTTCCGTCATTATTTAATATTTCGATTGACCCTTTAATGACACGTAATTGCCATGTTTCTTCCTTCTTGCTCAATAATTCTTCAGCCAATTTCAACTTTTTGTTTCGTTCTATTTCAAATAAACACACTCTCATTTCTTCATCTTCCCTTCTTGCCCAATTAGGTACTTTTAGATTTTCCAATAATTTGGCATCCTTCTCCGTTCGACTCCTTTTTTCTCTGAAATAATCGTCATATAACCTGGTTCGTTTTGAAATCTTCTCCATTGTAGATAATAGTTTTAAATACAAAATTTTTTTGAATCAAAGCGTTTCAGAAGCAACTATCTCTTTTATACCCGAAATTCCACCGCCGCAGTCACGTAATCATTCAACTAATCAATTTACATGATAACAAAATTTAATTTTAAATATTTAAACAAATTTCAGATTATGAATAAAAAGTACATTTCTTTAAGATCTATCAAAAGGATGAAGGATAGATAAATAATAATAGTAATGCTACTAATAAATATCATGCATAATAAAATCATCTTACTACACCCATGTCTCTATACCCTGAAGGGTATCTGGTTCATGATATTGTACACGATGAGCACTATTGTTATTGTTATCAGTTTTTGAGATCATGATTGTATATAAAGACAATATAGCGCTTGAGATTGTCATCAGCATACATGTGAAGAATGTTTCAGTAAAATCATTAGAGAATGAGTTTGTACCAAGAATCAATGAGCGATTTTATTTTTATAGATGAAAAAGTTAAATTCAGAATCAAGTTATGAATATTAGTTATTTCATTAAACAAGTTATTGTTCACAGGAATAAGCTTCTTTTCAACGAATATGACTTGCCAATGCTCTAGATTGATTTTCCAATAACAGTATTGGATTTTTGTTACGACATAATTTAGAATGAGTCCTGTTTTCAGGTTTTGAAGACTGAATCTAGCACTCGTGTAATACTTGTACAGTACTACCTGAATCTTATTATTAATATAAATGATTACCTTTTCTCTGATTTTTGCCTCATTTTTTGCCATTATTTCATTATTTTGAATTTTCATCTCTGCCCGTTTTGTTTTGTTTCTAAGGTAGATTATTTCGTGATGGACCTTAAATTGAGTCCATCGATTTTCCATATACGTTAAATTGTTATGCAAAAGCTTTTCATAATAGTACATTGAAAGACTGTAAGTGAGATTTGTTCGTAATTTCTGATATATGATAAAAGATTTTTTATTTTTGAGCATATTGATTGTATATCTTTGTAAAATAACTTGAAATTTTTGATGCACATTTATTTTCGAATACACCCAATTTTTATTTACTATAGGTTCAATTTTAATGAGGTTTGTCCCTTCTTTTGTCCAAATATAAATCCGTATGAAGTTGTAGATGTTTTTATTCGTATTTGTTTGAAGATTATCTTGTTCGATTACCCAAGGATATTTGTAATTCTTCTTTAATTGTCGAGCCACATATACATGTTTCTCATGATTTATAAATGACTTGGATAGATCTGATAAATAACGAACTTCGATTCCATTCGTTATTCCACAAAGACAAATCCCTATTACACCAGGAACTGTTGAAAAGATATCGATTTTACCCAATAATGGTACTTTTTTAACTACACAGAGTAGGTTGATTTTGGTTCCTTTAACATTGGTTACGATATTTATCATTACCGCAGTGATAAATAAGACTTTATTCAAATAACTCAACGGAGTTGGATTTTTTTGAAATTTTTGTTGAACATTAATTTCATCTTTTGTTTTCCTTTGTTTTGACCGCAGTGGATATTCTGATTTAGGTAATTTTTTACATCGATTAGCGTGAACAACAATTGTCTCTGCTCTTTTATTATTAATTGGACGCAATTTTAGATTTGTTGCTGTTGCATCACAAACTGTATACGGACCTTTGAATGGCCTCTGCAATTTTATTGACAATCCTTTAACTGGCTCAGGTCGATTTAGTTATACTAGATCTCCAATTTTAATGCCGTGCTCATGCGCTTTTTTATCATAGGTTTCTTTGTATTGCTCTTGGCGATATTTTATTTTTAATCCAGCTTTTATCCAAGCTGATTGGAGTCTTTCTTGCATTATAACTTTATAGTTTGGGATATTCAAGTATTGAGAAGTTGAGGATTGAAATTCCAAATCAATTGGCATATTGTTCCGTCTTAAATACATTAAGTAGAAAGGCGTTTCTCCAGTACTTTCATTTACTGCATTTATATATGCAAACAAACATGGCTGAATAAATAAATCCCAATCTCTTTGTTTGCGATTTACGTATGATGAAATCATATTTATCAAGGTACAGGTAACCCTCGATTAACACGATAGTTTAGTTCCAAGAATACTCCGTGCTAATTAAAATCGTGTTAATCGAGACTAACAATTAATACAATTCATGGGGTTTGGTTCCAAAAAATTTTAAAAATGATTTATGTTTTTGATAGTTTTTATTATTTTCATGCATCCAGTACAAAAAAAGAAGATTGAAATACAAATAGACTTGAAATCAAAATTTAACAAAGAACAGTAAAATAAATTAATTCATTTTGCATAAATATCAAAAAAAAAATATGGCATAATTTAAATTGACCATAGATAAGGTTAACAAATTCCATCATAATCACTTTCAACTTCATAATCATTCTCAAAATCTCTTAAAAAATATGTAATGTGTGGCTGATTCATTTTTACTGGTGCTTCTTCATCACTTGAATAATTTTCTGACACTTCATTAGTTGCTTGTGGTTTCTGGATTATGGTTATAAAATCAGTGAGAAGAGCCTGTTTTTGATTTTTTTAAAGTTCTTTCTCGACTTTTCGGTACGGAGCTAAGCATTTTTCAATCTCGCGTTGAATTTTCAGGCTACGGTCCATTGACGGATCATTGTCAAGGAAATGGTTTTCTAATTTTTTAGCCATCTCAAATCCTTCTCTTAATGATTTGAGTGTAAAGTTTTGCTTTGCGGCATCACTCTCAGTATCAGTGTCTGTGATTGGTAAATCCGTATAAGTTTCGTTGACCATCGCCACTAACTCCTCTTCTCCCAAATATCGCGTTTTGCGATATAAGTGCGTTTTGGCATTTTTTTCCAACATAAGCCAGTTTCATCCGCATTAAAAACTTGATCAGCAGTATAGCCGTGTTCTTCTATAATTTTGGCCAGTTCTTTTGGAAATATTTTAGCAGCAGCCTCGTCAGCAGATGCGATTTCTACTTGAAGCTTCACATTGTGTAAAGAAAATCGTTTCTTAAAATTTTCAAACCAGCCTTTACTTCCTGAAAATTCACGAATTGGGGTCTGTTGTTCAAACGATTCTTGGGAAGTTGATGGTTGATTAGGTAAAGCTGGCGCTGGTCTGGTTTCTTTTAGATGGTTAAAAATTTTAACAGCCTTATATCTGATAACATTACCATCTAACGGCATTCGCTTTTGCGTATTGTCCTCTATCCAAATCATTAAAGCGTTTTCCATCATTTCCATAATAACGTCTCGAGCATGAGATGTTTTCTTTGCACTTATGGAAGATGCAGCTGCAACGCTTTCCATTATTTTTTCTTCATTTTTTTTATAGTTCGTATAGTTGCTTCATTGAATCCAAAAGCATTGGCAACTAAAGTTGATCCTTCACCTTTTCTTAAACGATCTAAAATTTCAACTTTTTGACCAAGAGATATTGCGTTTCTTTTTAATTTTGTTTTGGTTGCTTTCGGCATGATAAGCTAGTTTCCTAGAAATTTATGAATTTTACAATCGAATATTAATTAAGAAAAAATCTTACAAATTCGCTGTTGTTCAACTTAATATGTATAGTCCTCGACCACTAAAAAATCTTGCTGGTTTTGAACTACAAAGCTTGAATAAAATTTGAAATGCGAATTACAAAGAATTAAACAAAATTATATAAAATCTTTATTCTAATAATAAAATAAAGTAAGTTTTGATCTTACCTGATTCAATACTCTTCGAACACTATAAAATCCTATTGGTTTTAAATGTATCTTAACTGAACTGATTTTAAATGATTTAAAATTTAAATTTTTTAGAAATCACTTCTTTTCACTTTTATTTATTAAAAATCAATTGTTATTTTTTAAAAATCACTTTTTTAATAGGCTTCTTTTCACTACAAGAAGTCAGTAATGTATGACTTTACTGGCTTGGACATAAAATATACAAACATAAGAAACAGTTACTGCGATTGAGAAAATTTGAAAACGTACATTACATATGTATACATATTTAAAAAAACAAGCCAACTAAGATTGTACAAATTTGAAAATGTACATTACATTACATGTATTTATTTATATACGTACATATATGTACATAAAAAAGTCAACTAAGATTGTACAAATTTGAATTTTGAAACCGTGTTAATTAAGGGTTTTCATCAATTTTGAAGCCGTGTAAAATCAAAACCGTGCTAAAAAATATCGTACTAGACAAGGGTGTGACGCGATATTTTAACCGTGTTAAAGCGAAATCGTGTTATTCAAGTACCGTGTTAATCGAGGGTTACCTGTACCATTGAATCTTTCAACCACCCCATCTGTTTGAGGGTGATATGAAGACGTATTTAATTTATGAATTCCAAATAACTCTGTTATGGATTTGAATAATTCACTTTGAAAATTTGTCCCTTGATCTTTCAATAATTTTTTTGGAGCTCCGTATCTGAATATAATATTTTCAACGAATATCTGATCAACCGTTTCAGTTTTTGATTAGGCATAGCATATGCTTCTGGCCATTTTGTTAAATAGTCACAGAATACAATAATGTATTTATTTCCATTTGTTGTCTCGGGTAAAGGCCCGACGATATCCATCGCTGCTATTTCTATTGGAGCTGCCGGTATAGGCATTGGCTTGAGCGGGACTTTTATTTTTTTCCAGTGTTTCTTCGAGTCAGGCATATCTTACAAGTGCCGCACCATTGTTTTACATCTTGCTCCATTTTTCTCCAAAAATACTTTAACTTTAATCGCGATAGCGTTTTTCTTGCAGATAAATGTCCTCCCAGAGCACCATCATGATACTGTAATAACAATGTATCTCTATGCTTGTTTGGAACTACTATTCGCAATTCATTGTTATGAATATATTTCAAAATCCCTTCATGAATTACGTATTTATGCCTTTCATCAATTATTTGTTTTAATTCACTATCCTTTTGGATTATTACTGTATGCCTTATTATCTGTTTTAATTCTTCATCCATTTCTTGTTCTCGTTGAAACTCAGGTACATTATTTGCTGCTTTTATTACAGCGAATATTGTATCTCTCAATTTTATTTCCTCTTCATTATTATTAATTTCATTACTAGAGATTCTTGATAAAGCATCAGCATTAGCATTGGATTTTCCTGTACGATATTTGATCTCAAACTCGTATTCTTGTAAAGCTAACGACCATCTGATTAACTTACTTGCTGCATCTCGGTGTTTCATTAGCCATTGTAATGGGTTATGGTCCGTATAAACAATGAATTTTCTACCAACCAAATATTGACGAAATTTTGTTATTCCATATACTAAAGCTAGAGTTCTTTTTCAATGGTTGAATAGTTCTTTTCGTGGGGTTTTAATGATCGACTTGCATATGCGATTACGTGATTCTTTTCACAATATTTGTATGGGGTTGTCTGGGTAACAACCATATAGTTCCAAATATCAACACCCAGAAACCCACCATTCAAATTTGGGGGCTCAGCCGGGATGAAAGCTTCGTTATTTGGAAAGATCAACACAGCAAAGTTAAGAAATAACAGAGAGTTTGTCAGTGCATCCTCAGCCGGGAATGAAATGATTTGTTTAGCCAAACAACCAAAGTAGACCGAAATAAGAATCTATTATCAAGCAGAAAATGTCGAACAAGAATGGAACTTAATAAAGAACGATTAAAAAAGATTAACCCGACTATAAAATGAGAAAATATATTAATGAAACAAATGACTAGTCTACCAAGTACAAATTTGGGGCTCAGCTTCGTTATTAAGAAGAATCAAAACAATAAAGTTAAGAAACAATAGAAAGTGACCAGAGAATACAAGATGCAAAAATCGAGTTATTAAATAGAAAATATCGGGACAACAGTTTGCCAAAGAATAGAGCTTAATAGCAAACGATGGAAGACGATCAAATTAGCTACAAAATAAGAAAATATATTAATGAAACAAATGAATAGCAACCACATACAAATCTGAGACAATAAGAAAAGAGTGATTAGCGGAAAGCTATGGAAAATGATGGATTTGTCTACAAAACGAAATGAAACAAATGACTTGACCACCAAGTACAAAGTTGGGAACTCAGCAATCAACAAAGGGAGCGGGCGGATAGTAGACGAAGAATTACCGCACCCATAGATCGCTTCTTTTTCTTTTCACTATTCGGGAAATCAAGTAAACCGTTTTTGGAACTTGGTTGAACGTCTAGGCATTTCCATTCATTATATTCTCCGAAGTACACAACCCGGATCCCACACCGAGTACTGAGGGAATGTTTTTTTAATTTTCCCAGCAGGAGTTCGGTACAATAACCCGGATCCCACACCGAGTACCGGATATCCGAGTGGCGGTGAGGTAAGCGTAACCGGACAAATGCGCTACCAACAGACGACCATGGTTTTGAGCGTCAGTGTGAGGCCTCAAACTTGTTTACCAGCCAAGCCACCCAAAAGACACTGACGAAAACTCAACTCCGATTTGATAGTAAGGCCATAGAGTGCCAGATGAGATATGATTATGAATAGATATTAAAGACCACAGAGTGCCAGTTGAAGTAAGATGCCGAAGGCTCAAAAAGCCAACGAGAATGATAAAGCCATAGAGCGCCAGCGATTGAGGATTAAGTAAACGAGTTTTAGTAAATCAGGGAGACATAGGAAAGATAATAATGGATTGAATGACGGTATGATTATGGCGATTTTATTTGATAAAAATATAGATAATTGATACGAGATTAATACGAGGATGATAGATAATTGATACGAGAAATAGATAATTTAAAATAGATTTAAAATGAAGGGAGATGAATCAAAAGGAAAACGATCACAGCGAATAAAGTTTAAGGAAAAAGACAAGAGAATTTAAATAAAAAGGCCCATAGAGCAACAGCGGATAAAGTTTAAGGAAAAAAGACGAGAGGAGTTAAGTAAAAAGGCCCATAGCGCATAGAGATTAGGAAACATTTTTGGACCCATGATAAAGAGATAAAGGAGAATAGTTAACGAGACGATTGTTGATATGATGGTGATGATTTATTTGATTAAAATAGTTAATTGATACGACAAAACAGATAATTGATGCAACTATAAGGATAATTTAAACGAAGCAAATAGATACTTGATACGAGTTATAGATAATTTAAAATAAACTTAAAATGAAAAAACAAAAATTAAAAAGATAAAGAAGTTGGCACAGCAAAAAGAATTAAAATAAGGAGAAGCAATGAGAATAATACGATAAAATTAATGCGAAAATTTATGTAGAACAATATTTACTAGAAGTGTTATTCATTTTTAGATAATTGACAAGGAATAAAGAGATCAAGTAAACGACGAATAATAGAGCCACGATAGAATCAAGAAAACGAGTTACGAGAAACAGGAATCAAGGAAACCATCGATTAGAGAAACTGAGAATATACCAAAACGAACGCAGAACAAGGATAAAGAAAATAGATCATTTTATTGGAAGTCAGAGAAAGTGAAAAGCAGCAACAGATAGAAAACTTAATACAGTAGCGACAGCAGAACCAATGATTACAACAAGATTAAAAAGCTTGGAAACAGAAGCCGAAGAAATCGATAATTTAAATGAAAGGTTAACCGACAAAGTAAACAACGCGAAATCACCCGAATCAGAAATTTCAATTCAATGGAAACCAAACGTAGGCAAAGAGATTGAACAACCCAGAGAAGAAATTAACCAAGAGTTGTCAAGTAAAAATACGGATGAAACAGAAATATATTTGAGAGAATCAACAATGTACGAAATCACACGCGACGAGCCTGAGATGAGGGGCCGAGAACCAATATATTCGAGTTTAAAGAGAAATGTACAGGAGATGCATTCGGAAAGAAAAGGCAACGAAGAAGATTTAAATGACGTAAAGGAAACTGGAAATTCGGAAATGAAAACAGTTGAAGCAAAAATAGCTGAAACAAGGAAAAAAGAAATCGTATGGGAAGAGAAAATATTAACCACAATGGAAGAAAGAGTCGATAGAAAAAATTATCAAACCGAGTTAAAAGATCGAGTATCAGACCCACTAAAAGTAGCAATGGAAACAATGAGCCAAACGAAACAAATCAATACATTAAAAAACCATCACGAATTTGCGATATGTCAGTTAAGAGGATTCAAGACAGTAGAGGTAAATTTATAAATTATAATAATTATTTCAGGACTAACAACGCGAGCTACAATCCAGTATGTAATATCTGTTCAAAAGAAGGATGCCGAACTGACCGAGGTTATCAACTAAAGAAATGCCAAGGATGTGATAGAAGAGTTCGCACAGAAGAAATAATAATCTGTTTTAATTACGATCAAACTTGTCATATGTCAAAGTATTGTCGAATGAGAAGAATACAAAGTCAACAAAACCATACCAATTCAAGAAAAGTCCACAAAATAACCCAGCACAAAAGATTAGACATTTAAGAAATATGACGACAATGAGGACAACCACAAGATTTGACTATGGAACCTGTTACAACTGCAACCTAAACGGACATATAGCTGAAAATTGTACAATAGAGAGAAAATCGAGACAACCAAAACCGAATAATTATAGCCAAAGTACACAAAACAATCAAATACAAGAGATTGAGCAATTAGGAGGTATGATTCAACGAATAGCCGCAGATAATCAAATACAACGAAGTTATACGAAAAGAAACATGAATGATGTTTGATATCAATGGACCAGAAAATATCCGGAACAGCAGAGATTACAGAGAGAGAAAATCCAAGAAATTCGACAAAGACGGATGAACAGAAATTAAATATCAAGTAGAAGCAATATGTCGAAAATAGTCAATACAAAAGAAATCCACACTGCGGAGCAGTGTGTTGTCAACAGCGAGGAGGATATAACAATAAATAACGATAAAGAAAATGAGGTAATTAAGAAAGATGAAACTCAAGAGGAAAAAATAAAATCAGAGCAAGAATTGAGCAGCGAAGAAAAAATAAAGATAATTCAAGAGATCACCATAGAAGAGAACGATAGACGACGAAAAGGCAACAAAATCAGCGATAAAAAGATATCAGAAAAACAAAAAACAAAATATCAAAATCAGAGGGTACTACTACAAAAATCGAAAAGAGGATCGATAAGGAAAGCGAAAAGAAACATGTTACAACAAAGGCTAAACAATAATGAAAAGGAGGATAAAGATGAAATTCAAATAAACGTGGAAAGTAAAGTATTGGAGTCAAAATCTATACAAACAACAAGAGATAATATAGGAATCGGAGTGGCGTCAATCGAACAAGAGGTAATAGATATTTTAATGGTTAATAAAATTTCAGAGGGAGAACTAGTCGAAAGAGAATCCAAAAGAGACAAACGAGAAATCTGAATATGCAAGACAGATCAAAAACAGTCAGTGAATTGATAATTGAGACAAAAGAAGATGTAATTGAAGAACTCAGCAAAACAACGAATGTGGAAAGGAAAATTACAATACAGCATGAATATGCACAACAAAACACGACTAAGAAAACCACAACGAACGAAGAAAGTACCTGGACAATCGATACGAAAGCTAACGAAGTAAATATCAGAGAATATTGTAAAGCTTGTCAAAAATCAGGACACGCAGAGAACGACTGCTATCGACATCAAATAAGCCAACTATTCAGGAAGAGGGGACACGTAATAAAATTTTGTCACAAAAGACGCGGAAAATGTTTTAACTGTCTAAAATGGGGAAATATGACTCGAAATTGTCCAAATAAACAGACTCAGAACCCATCCGGAACAGTGGGACTATTGAGAGGAAGCAATAGGAAACCAGATGAGATCAATACCGACACCAGAATAAAGCCAGCAAATGACACAAGTGTCAAATCAAGCTACGAACCAGGAAAAGACACGACAACTGGAAGACAGAAAAATCTATTAGACACGACGAAACTAGTTACCAAAGTCGTAAACAGCCAAAAGACAAAATCAAAATATTATAGTAATCAGGCGAAATAGAAACGAGAATATAACGAAATCCACGATGATAGAATGAATTACCGGAAACCGATGGAAGCAATCATCAAAATAATTAAGGAAATAATGCCGAAATGGACTAGAAACAAGAATACCACCGAGATATTAGGAGGAGTAACAAATATGGTCACGAACTACGCAAAAGGCTCAAAATCAACAGCAGAAATCAGCATCTGAAAGAAAAGAATTCCAATATTATTCACAATAATTGACATAGTGGGTAATACACCACTATACCATGCCATAGAAAGCAAATACGAAGAACGAACGATGTAAATTATTGAGGCAATGAACCAATGTGGACAACATACAAATATCAGAAAGGAGAAAGGACAAACACCCATGATGATTGCAGTGTCAAGAGATGCGTCAACGAAAATTCTGAGGGAGTTATTAAAAACAGGATCAACTCTAAATGAGAAGGACAATAAAGGAAAAACGATGTTAAATTATATTATGATGTCGCGAGAAGCAAAAGCAATAGATTTCGTTACGATAAATGCAATTCAAGATGACATCGAAGCAGCAGCAAAACTGATCAATTGGAGAAAAAGAAAATCCGATAACGAAATCATAGACGTTTACAAATTCGAAAGCAATGAAAATTTAATACTAAAAAGAGCAATAAATTCTGAGTATGCATTACCAAGGCCGATAAAAGCCCTGTTAAAGAGAGGAGAAATAAAATTCACGGACAATAAAAAAGAGCCTGAGAGAATAGGGTACAGAAAGGAAGAATTAGAAACCTTGGTAGGAGAATGACACCGGATACAACGAAAATCTATCGGCAGAAAACAAGAAATTGATGACATCAAAAATGGAAGGAAAATGATAATCAAGATGTATGAAGATATAATCAAAGAAATAAATGTCGAGGACAACAGGATTGAGAAGGCTCAATGTAATAAAGACCAGGACAAAAAGGACGATGAGGACAAAGACAGGAAAAAAGAAGATGATAACGAAGAGGGAGAAAACCGAGATAGTAATAAAAAGCAAAATTCAGTAACATACAAATAAAGAAGACAACCACCGTCACTAATAGCACCACTGAAGCGGCCAAGCGAGATCGGTATATATCAAGTAAATGACGAGAGATGCGGAGGGATACGCACTTTGCGCGTAGACCCTTTGGAGACGATGAAGTAAGAAATAGTCAGGAGTGTGTATATGATGTATATAATAGATATGTTTATATAGTAATGTATAAAAGTAGTGTATAAATATTATATGGAATGAATATAATAATATCCGATAATATATAAAAGTAGTATATAAATATTATAGTCGAGTAGCGAAAACAAATTAAAAATCAGACGATGTGACAAGACATAAGCGGAATGAGGAGAACAAGTGATGCGATATTACGTTAAAATTGAGAAACAAATCAATTGGAAGCTAATCAAGTATGTCAAGCAGTAAAGCTTAGTTAGATAGACGAGTTTAAACCAAGGATCAGATCGGGATCAGAAATTGAAATAAACCGGCTAAGAGATACCGAAGCCATCAAGGAAATTAGAAACAAGAGTAGACTTGGAGAGCAAATTAAAACCTAGAAAATTCAGTACAATCAAATGAAAGACAAAAATGAGGAACAACGATAACAAACCCACGATCGAAGTAAAATAAAGCAGCAAAACAGTAAAGAAATTACCAACGCAAAACGGAAGCAATGAAGAAATAGATGAAATATCAAGTCAGTCAACAAAAAAGACGATGAGGAATATTGTGACAAATAAAACTGAATCAAATAATGCGAAACTGAGGGATAACAACAAACGGTAGATAACTCAGAAACAAAATTTGTGGTCATTGAGTTAAACGGAAAAACGAAAAAGACAAAGAATTAGAACCATTAAAGCTCAATATACAAAAGTAAATGAATACAAAAATGGGAGGAAGAGACTCAAAAATAGAGCAAGGAATAGAACAGGAAAAACAACCAATTGCAGCCAAACGAGACAAAAAATTGACATCATGAAATAGTAATTCCAAACCAGAATGACGTTCAACACCAGATATGAATGAAGAAACGACCAGAGAAATAAATCAAAAACAACTCAAAAATCATAAACCAGATAACAAGAAAGACAAATCAAATCAGTAAAGAGAGATTGAAAAGGACAATGCCAAGAAACGACAAAAGATGATGAGACCGAACTACAAAATGCACTTAATGAAAATGGAGTATCGAAAGAATCTTGCAAATCGTAGAACGCAAACAAAGAAGATAAGCGATGTCAAAATAAGGTGAATACCAATCACAGAAACGAGAAACCAGACATGATAATAAAAGCAACAGGGATAAAGAAGGGAGAGAAACAGAAAGTCAAACAAATACCCACAAATCAAGAGAAAAAAATAACAAGCCCTATTAAAGGAACCTGAAAATTATTATAAAAACAAGGAAAGCGAAAACAGCATGATATTGGCGATGAGAAGGAAGATAGCAGTAATAAGCCCATATGTACAACCTAGCATTCCTTAGAAAGATGTCGAAAAATCCCACAATCAATCAATCGATGCAATATTACCTGTAGCATATACGCCGAGATATGCAGAAACCCAAAGGATACCAATTACGGACGGAGCAACTCATAATATACCCAATGCCCAAAGGATTAAAACAAGAAAAGTAAATATACTAATAATCAAAGTGAGCAAAGTCCAAACTTAAAAAGATCGTACAAACCCTCAGAACTCTAGAAAATCAAATCCGAAAGTCAATAGAAAAGGAAACACCCATCAAGGAAACCATATTCAAATAATCATGGATGCTCTTTAGAAACCCTACAAAATAACAGAAAAGAACCGAAAATCTAGAACAAATAGCTGAAATCGATAACCAAAAAGAAGTAACCCAAACCAACCTCAAGGAATCATGAATAATCCCAAACCGATCAATTATCATCAAACAATCGAGACGAGATAATATGATAACGGGTCATCTATCCACAGAACCCAGTTGAACTTCACCCAGTTTCAAGATGCTAAAGAGTCAACAACCAAAAGCAAGAATATCTATTCACAACCCAAAACCCCAAATACACCATCAAAAAAAAGGAGTCTTGAATGAAACATTCTATCTATTCTTCTTATCTGAGATTCACTAAGCCTGCCAATCTTACAAACAATCAGTATCTAATCAGTCCTATATAAAATAAAGTCAATTCCCCAGACTAAACAAAATCTCAAAGCTAAATCGCACAACAGATATCGAATCTTCAAAATCAGAACCTGCTTAAGAAAGTAATCAATCAGAAACCAAGGAATACCAAGACATTAGCGAGATGAATATCTAAGTGACAGAATATTGAACTCATGATTAACAATGAACTAATAGTTCTTAGACTATTAACTATTCTTTATGTGTGATCATAGCCGGACTGTATGTCCACTTTCACTTCATCTTGTAATCTATATATTGATGTATACTGTATGATTATTTTTATGCATGTTGGTTTTGAGGTCACGACCCTGTAGCTCGTAGACCCAATTGAATGGAAAACGTAAACTCTGTATAATTCATAGCTTGAATCTTTTAGAAATTGCGGGTCGCAATTTTACGGGCCCCTGAGTGTTTTATGTTGGGCCAGCACATAAATAGCCTTGAGAATTGTTTAAATGCATCAGTAATACAGCACAAAAACCCAGCACCAAGATAACTTAACATACAATATACAACACCAACTAAACACTTTAAAATCTGAGAGAATATAAATAAATATAAAATCAAAAAACATAAAAGAAAAATAAAATAAATACAAAATGCATCAAGAACCGCACGAAATCTACATAAAAAATAACATAATAACAAGAAAATTTGACCGTAACATGACCATTTATATAAAAGTAAAAATTAATGAATTAAATGAATAAAAATAAAATATTTTTGACTGAATAAATTTAATTAAAAATGTTAAAAATAAATTACCAATTTAAATTAAGAAATTAATAAAAATTTAATTTAGATAACACAAATAATTTCAAGGTCGAATTTTGTTTAACCGCAATAAAATTAGCACGCAAGGTTAAGGCAAAATTATAGGTATATATACCGATGTGTTTTGACAAAATTTAAGTCTTATTTTTCGGAGAGAAAATTTCAATTTAAGTTGCAACTTAATTTTAGAAAATTAGTTGATGTGCGTAACTAGTCGAGAGCCGTGCATTCAGGAAATTAACACGGGTAAGTGTTTTGCCTGAACACGACCACTCTCGGCTAGTGTATAATTATTGATTGAAATTTTCGACTGGAATTAATAGAATGTATATGGTGAATTTTAGAATTAAATTTATGGAATATACGCAGTGAATTTTCGAATTAAATTTACGGAATGGACACAATGATTTTCCAATGGTATTTACGAAATACTCACAATGTTTTTATGAATTACCAATTGCCGTATGTGGCCGAATGAATTTAACATGGACGATGAAATATGCTGAATAAATATTTTCTATCTACAACCTTCGTGCGTCGAAACTTTTATTCCAAATACTATGGTAAAATTTATTTATGATTTCTTTTTCGGCTCACAGCTACTCACGCACCGCAAGTCAATAAAATCTACACACAACTCAGGTGTGTAGGAGCAGTTTACCTGCCGATAGCCTGTGCTCGTGAAGGTTCCGACGTGAATAACGCAGGGCCTGAACGTCAATATTACCGTGATAGGGGAAACTGGGAGGAGGGGAAGCAGTGTTTTAGCTGCTCCTCCGCCACTCATTTCCTGTAAATTCGACATAAATAATTTAACAACATTCGGCTAAAAATCACTAACACTGAGTAGTCCAGTGGGCACTCATTGACTATGAAATGAACATACATAAATCTTAAGGACAAAGAGAGGGAATGAGTAGCGGGGAAAATTGCGAAATCGTTGCAACAGTTAAAATGAATAGCCATCGGAAAAAGATTAATCCGAACGACTAAAATCATGAAAAATAAGGTTTTAAATAATATATAAGTAAATAAAATATGTTGAATTGAAACGGTAAATATGGCCAGAACACTACGCAAATTTTCCGAATCAACTAAAAATACTTATCAAAAATAGCAAAGTAAAAGTAGAATACGGCTCAATAATTGATAGAATATCCGAATAATAACGTAAAATCAGGGCGGAACGCTGCTCAAATTTTCCGAATTAATTAAAATACTTATCGAAAATAGTAAAGTAAAAGTGGAATATTGTTCAATTGTTAGTATAATGTTCTTATAAACTGTATGATAAGGGCGGAACGCTGCTCAAATTTTCCGAGTCAATGAAAATACTTTATCGAAAATTATAGAATAAGGATAAACCGTAAAATAAGGATAGGACGCTGCTAAAATTTTTCGAATTAACAAAAATACTTTATCGAAAACCGGAAAAATACAGATGGATTACGGCTAAATTTTTATATAAGAAAAATATTTCTTAAAGCTGATGAATAAGGACGAATCCCTGCACAAAAATTTGTTAATAATATTGATAATAATTATAATGATTATAATAATGATAATAATAATAATAATAATAATAATAATAATAATAATAATAATAATAATAGCAATTATGATAATAATAATGATAATGATAGTGGTAATAATAATAATAATAATAATCATGGTACTTGTAATAATAATGATAATAATTATGATAATAGTGATAGTAATAATAATAATAGTGATAGTAATAATAATAAATATAATGGTAATTATAGTAATAAGAATAATCATAAAGGTAATAATAGTAACAATTAATAAAGGTAATACATATAATAGTAACTGTTAGAAGCTATAACATCCGGGTTATTGTACCAAACTCCTCGCTGGGCAATAAAAAAACATTCCCTCGGTACTCGGTGTGGGATCCGGGTTGTGTACCTCGAAGAATATAAAAGTATGGAAATGCCTAGACGTTCAACCAAGTTCCAAAAACGGTTTACTTGATTTCCCGAATAGTGAAAAGAAAAGGAAGCGATTAAATGTGGGAGCGGAAAATAACTATCAAATCTCTGCCCGCTCCTTCCATCAGATTTCTCGGCTCAATTCGGCCGCTCTCATCTGGCTTTAGTAGGACATTTTGAGTATGAACCATTTACCGGTTAGTTCACATCTCACCTACCGTTTGGCCCCGATACTCGGTGTGGGATCCGGGTTGTTGTATCGAGTTCCTCCCAGCGAAAAAAAGAATCGTTCGATACTCGGTGTGTGATCCGGGTTTTTGTATCGAACGGCTCAGCGCCATCAGTCCCTTGGCTGATAACAACCTGAACACGACAGTCCGTAGCTGTCCTCTGGTGCCTCACCACCAGCTAGGGAAAAAAGGATATCTCTAGGTACCTTTAACGTCTAAATCATGCGCATTTTTCAATTTTATTTTTATTTTCGGTTTCCCCTTCACTTTCCCAATTCAAAAATTGTAGTAATCGCGTTGGTTTGTTCCCCAAAGAGGTGATCAATCTCTCGCCAGGAACTCCCCAACATTTGCGACGGTACCTACTACCTTCCTCTCCTCGGGTTGATCAGGGTTCTCCATCGGAATAAGCGTACTATCGTTATGATAGCTCGGTTTTAAATCTTACTTTCCAGTATCATTTCCATATAATATAATATAAATAACACTACAAAATACACTAACAAAATGATGCATCGAAACTTTTACCGTACCTTATGTGTGATTTTTCAGCTTTCACTGTTTAAGTTGTGTTTTACTTGTCCACTCAGAATTTATTTAACGGCTTTCATGAAGTTTTCGGCTTTTTCCGTATGTTTTACACCTTTCGGTTGCTATTGTTGTCTCATTTATTATTATTATTAATCTCAACTCATCGTACTCGTTTTCAATCATCGTTTTCCTCGTAATTCATTATTATCTCTAATCCTTTATTTTCATTAATAACAAACATCATCATTTTATTCATCTACGCTCATTTCTTACTATTCATTTCATTTACGCCTGAACATTTCCTTTTATCTACGCCTAAGTTTCTCCATCATCTGGATTATCTTTTCGTCAATTTCTCTAACTTAATCGATTATCTGTTCTCGTGTAGTGTCTAATTTGGCTTTACTTGGCCTCATGTCTTTTGTCATACGTACAATCAATTGTTCGTTACTTCCGCTAATTTTCTCATCTCATAGGAGAAGGGGTTCGAAATCGTTGCAACCTTTTCCGTTACTATTTTGATCTTTATTTTAATTACTTTCAATTAATCGTTTATTAAGTTTAGAATTGTTTTAATTGACTTTGTTAGAAGCTATAACATTCAATTCTTCAGTCATCAAAATAAATTACTAAGACTATTAAATCCAAAAATTATATTTCATAAAAGAAGTATATTTCATTAAATTATATTTCATGTTAGAAGTAAGACTATTAAATCCAAAATTATATTTCATAAAATCTGATTATATAAACAAATATTCTTGGGACATTTTCTAAATTTTAATTTCAACCAAATATCAACATACCATTGCATTCATACTTGAATTTCAATTTTATTAAAAATTATTTTATTTTAAAATTTCAATTATCATTTCAATTTTAATATCTTAAAATAATTTAAGTTTCAATTAAAACTTTACAAATTTTAATCGTGAACTAATTTAATTTAGTATTTTAATTTTAACTCCTCACATCCCCTTTTTTAAAATGTTTGATCTTCTCAACATTTCTGACTACCATCTTCCCATTTTGATCCTTAAGTAAGTAGCTCCGTTCATGTATTTTCTTTATCACTTTGTACGGTCCTTCCCACCTTGCATCGTCTTTATTTCGAATTTCTTGTTTGATCAAGACCACATCTTCCATTTCAAAATTTCTCACTGTTTTGCTTATTTTTGGTTTTAGTGTTTTATCCTCTATTCTCTTTTCCATATCTTCTCTATTTATTTCTTTATTCGAGTACCATTTCATTCTGTCGATCTTCCTCCCAAATATAATCTCTGCTGGGCTTACTCCCGTTGTTTTTTGAACTGTTGCATTTAACGTATATTCTATTTCTGGCACTATATCAGCCCAGTTTTTCCTTCCTCCTTCATTCAATGACGCGTTAATATACTCTCTGATTGTTCTGAATTGTCTTTCAATAATACCATTCGTGTTATGGTGATATGGGCTTGAGAAAATTAATTCAATGCCAGCTGTCTTTGCTAGTTCTTTTATGCTTCTTGCTTCAAAGTTCTTCCCACAATCTACATGAAGTTCTTTTGGCGCTCCAAACTTTAATATCCATTTATTTAATAACGTCTCACTAATTGTTCTTTCGTCTTGCTTGTTTATGGCCGTTAATGAGATGTATTTACTATAGTGGTCAATGATTCCGCAAATATATTTCTTTTTGTTGAACGTTTCTTTCAACGGCCCACATATATCCATATATATCTTCTCGAATGGTTCTGTACTCTTTATTGTTTGAGTTTCCTCCTTTGTCTTGGTTGTTATCGTTTTCATTTTCTGACATCTTTCGCAGTTCTCAATTACCTTTTTTACTTCCGTTGCTAGATTTTCCATGTCGCAGTTGTTCTGGATATATTTTGTTACTTTCTGTGCACCTGCATGGCACAGCAATACGTGTACTTCTTTTATCATCCTCTGTCTATTATCTGACGGTATCCATATTTTACCTTGTTTAGTTAGTACCGTGTTGTTTTCCATTATGAACTTACAATCTTTATTTTCTAACTTATTCTTTATTTCTTGGACCTCCATATTGTCATTTTGCCACTTGTTATATCCGCCTTCTGCTGTTACTGTTAATATTCTGGTTTTAATTTTGCCGGTTTTTGCGTCTTCGTGTTCCATCATACACTGTACACATGTTCCGCATGTTTTCCTGGATAGCATATCCGCGTTTGTATGGCTTGTTCCTTTCCTGTATTCCATTTTAATATCCAGACTGCTTAAATAGTTGATCCATGTCTGGAATTGAGCCGTTATTGGTTTCTTCGTTGTTACCATAAACGTAATAGCTTTATGGTCCGTTCTCAGTACGAATCTCTTACCATATAAGTAGTGGTTGAAATGTTTACAAAAATAGTATATTGCCAATAATTCTTTTCTGGTAATGCAGTATCCTTTTTCGTGGCTGCTCATCGCATGTGAACCATATGCAATGACATGTTCATGTCCTTTTTCATCCTTTTGCGAGAGAACTGCTCCAATAGTATCGAAGCTCGCGTCTGTGTCTAATATAAATTCTTTTCTGAAATCTGGAAATACCAATACTGGGGCGGTTATCAATGCTTCTTTCATTTCCCCGAAAGCCTTTTCACACATCTCTGTCCATCTTATTTTCTCATTGTTTTTTCCGCATATACTTTCTAGTGCTCTTGCCTTCTTTGCATAGTCTTTTATGAACCGTCGATAATAGTTACAGATACCCAGAAAGCTCCTCAGATTCTTCACACATTTTGGTTTTTGAAATGATTGTATTGCTTCTATTTTAGTATTATCTGTTTGTATGCCGTCTTTATTTATTATGTGTCCCAGAAACTTCACTTCTTTTCTAAATATTTGACATTTTTCGGGGTTCAATCTTAGTCCTGCTGTTGCGATCTTCCCTAGGACTTTTCCAAATATGTTATAATGGTCTTCTTCTGTCTTTGTGAATATTAGGATGTCGTCTAAATATACCATCACTCCATCTTTCCACAAGTCTTTCAATACTTTCGTCATTAATTCTTGAAATGTTCCTGGTGCCGCTGCAATACCGAACGGCATCCTGTTAAAACAGAACTGTCCTTCTTTTGTTGAGAATGCTGTTTTCTCTTGAGATTCTTTATCTAACTTCACTTGGTAATAAGCATTTCCCAAGTCGATTGAGCTAAAATATCTGGATCCGTGTAGGATGTCTAAAATTTCATCTACATTTGGCATTGGAAATGCTTGTCTTTCTGTTATCTTGTTTAATTGTCTGAAGTCTAGACAAAGCCTGATGTCTTTTTTCTCTTTCTTCCATACACAAACTAAAGGTGTGTTCCACGGTGAATTGCACTTCCTAATTATTCCGTTGTTTTCTAGATTTTTTATTGCTTCCTCAATCTTGTCTTCCAAATTTATTGGCTGGCGTCTCGGTTTAATCATTATTGGCTCTCCTTTCGTGATGATCTTATGTTTTATCAGATTGGTACACCCAATGTCCCATTTATCTGCCATAAAAACATTCTTGTTTGCCTGAAATATTTCTAGCAGTCTCTTATTTCCGGTAACTTTTAAAACGTCGATGGCATGACGTAATCTTTCTTCATCCGTTATAATCCGCCCAAATCTAGCTTCTATTTCGCAAATGAAATCACTACGTTTTTCATGTTCTTCTAGTATACATTTCAATTCTATACCAAATAACCTTTGTAGTTCTACTCCTCCAATAATTTCTGGTATTAAATTCTTTACTATAATGAATGTTACATTTCTTTCCATTCTGCCCATTTTAACATTGATGTTTAGTTTACCCATAGTTTCTAATCTACTGTTGTTTGCACATCTTAGCGATTCCCTTGTTTCTAATATTTCGATATTTTCTAATCGATCAATTACAGATTTAGCCATCACATTAATTCGCGCTCCTGTATCCAATAAACAATCTACTTTCCGCCCTTGGATATCCAGTGTTGTACTCGGTCTACCTTGCATTATATTATATGTTATTACTGGACTTTTTTGTTCTTCTACTGACAAAATATTCTGCTCTCTAGTATCTTCTACAATTTCATTAATACACACGTCTCCATTTTTCTTTAGGAATTTGTAAATTTTCTCTATCGTTCTTTCCTCGTGTTTTACTACTTCATTTACTTTACACTCCTCTTTAAATTTTTTCTGACTTTCCTTATCATTCGACTTTTTAATTTCTACACTACTATTATTATTAATATCACGTTCAAAAACACTACAATCTTTATCAATCATACAATCATCATCCATACTTAAATTACACATACCGTTAGCATTCATTCTTTGGTTGAAATCAATCTTACTTAGTAAATTGCTCCGATCAATGTCCCGTTTGACGGAGCGTGCTCGTTTGGGTCATTCTCCCTGTTATACTCGTCTGGCTGGCTTGACTGTTTTGTATTCATCATCTCATCATCAGACTCGATAGCTGCAATATCTTTTCTGTTATATTGTTGGTTTCCCCATTGTCTTTGATGTACGTTCCTTGGTTGATACATATCTTCCCTTTGTTGATAGGTATTTCTTTGAATTCTTCCTCCTGACATCTTCCTTTGGTCTCGATCTCTTCCTTGATTTCGTCTTTCCATATTTGTGTAGCACTCTCTTTCTTTGTGTCCTCGTGCATTGCATCTATGACATTTGATTGTTGGGCATTCTCTTCGTATGTGACCTTCAACACCACATGCATAACATTGAAATCTTCTTTTTATATTACATTCTCTGCTACTGTGTCCCGGTTTTTGACACGTCCAGCATTCTATCACTTTAACTCTTGTCTCTGGTTTCCATTCGTTGATTTCTCTCTTCGTGGCTCCAACTTGTACTACATCTCTATAAGTTCTTCCCCCAGTTGTAGGTCGTATTGATCTCACCGTGTTTACTTGTTCAATAACCTTGTTAACTTTTTCTATCTTCTTTATAGTTTCTTTAATTTGTTCCGCCGTTTTGAGATCTTTCATTTCGATTTCTTTCCTGACTTCTTTATCTCTTACACAATGTGTCAATAAACATTTCTGAATTTCTTCCTCATTCCAAGTGTGTGAGGCCAATTTTTTAGTCATTTTTGATATTTTCTCTATAAATATTTCCGCTGAATCGTTACCTTGCTCGTAGTTCAAGGCTTCTCTTAAGTCATCAATCAATGACGTTGGTCGATGAAAAGCTGCTCTTAATTTCTGTTCAACGGTTTTACCTTCTGCGGCTTCATATTCTTCAATCAAAGTCCTGTCCAGAAGTGTAATAACTAGTACCATTTGTGTCTTCACTGGTGTCTTCGTTATTTCAAAGAACCTCTGACATTCTTTGATAAATAATTCGAGGTCATCTCCTCTGTGGAATTTCTCTGGAAGTAATCTTCCAATAAGCAGATCCGTTGGAATGGTCGCCATGTTAGAAGCTATAACATTCAATTCTTCAGTCATCAAAATAAATTACTAAGACTATTAAATCCAAAAATTATATTTCATAAAATCTGATTATATAAACAAATATTCTTGGGACATTTTCTAAATTTTAATTTCAACCAAATATCAACATACCATTGCATTCATACTTGAATTTCAATTTTATTAAAAATTATTTTATTTTAAAATTTCAATTATCATTTCAATTTTAATATCTTAAAATAATTTAAGTTTCAATTAAAACTTTACAAATTTTAATCGTGAACTAATTTAATTTAGTATTTTAATTTTAACTCCTCACAGTAACAATGATAATGCTAGTAATAATAATAGGGAACTTTGTAGTTATAATAGGGATAAGGGTAAAAGATATACTGTGGAAATATTTAACTTAACAAAGGGTTTACAGGCCATAGAATAATCTTCAACACGGAAAACGATAAGAAGAATTATGAGAATAGACATAAAGATAAAGGATATGAGAGTATAGGTTAACATTTGAAAGAGATAGGAGAATAATGGGACCTAAGAATCGAAATCGAGCACATGGATCGTTCGGTCAATTATAGCATTTGCAGTAGCGCTCACTTTTTGCGGACGATCCAACCACTCGAACACAGTTCCAACGTTGCTTAGCAACGGGTGCCGAGTGGCAAGCGAAAGAATATTTGTATGGGGTTGTCTGGGTAACAACCATATAGTTCAAAATATCAACACCCAGAAACCCACCAAGAATAAGAAATGTAAATAGAAATATTTTCCTGTACAATAAATGAATTTCTTTTTAATTTAAAAAGCTATCAATTTTTTTTAATAACATAGTCTCCCAACCGCATTTTTTTGTAGCGAACCGGTTGTAAGATTATTAGAATCCCACCGCTGGTTACAAATGATAATCTCATTATAGGTGACATGAAATGGATTTTTGTTAATACCAAATTCATTATTTCTTTATCAACATTAATATTGTGCGTTATCATAAATTACTTATTAGCCAAGATCGCTATACTCTCTTCATCCTCATTTTAACACTCTAGGTTGTCTAATGTCAGTAGGAATACCGCATCCCAAGTAATCCAAAAGTTCCATAAACACTCATTGTCATTATCCCATTCGTTTTAACTAGTTATATTACTTCTCATATTCATTTCAGTGGATCATTGTTTGAGAAATTCTGAATAGATGTTGAGAAATATAATTCAGAGGCGTTCTGGCAATCTCAGACGAGTTTCTGCTTTACATGTTTAGCCCAGACAACGTGCTAAAGCTTAATAGACACATTGAATTATTTAATAAACTACTTGACAAAGAATAAGGATTACTATCAGAGCGCTGGACTGGAAATTTCCAAGATATCCTCAATCAATACATATTCAAGAGCTTCCTTAACGAACATTCACACAAAAAATGAAGCTAATTCCAGCTATGATTTCCTAGGTTCTCTCTACACCAGAAACTTCACGAAGAAACTCTGGTCCAAGCCTAGAGCGAGGAAGAATGAAAGAAACCGAGTAAATTGACAAACTTGGAGGTACATAGATTATAAAGTAGTTTTGAACTAGAGATTGATTTTCTTTTTATTTTGTTAGTAGATAAAAATTGATTTAAGTTCTTTAAATTATTTTTCTGGGATCTTCGTCCATTAAGGTGATTTATACAGGGCGTAAATACTTCCGATCGAAGGCCTGTTTAACCAGGGCGTGTCATGGAATCATTTGTCTTAGAAATGAGGCTCACTTCTTTCTAACTGTCACTAACTAGTGTTACAGGACCAATTTTAATTGAATTCGCCACCTAGTTCTATACCCAACATATTAAGAATTTTTCTCGTCCAAAAATTCACCGACGATATTTTAATAAGTTTTGGTAGTTGAGAATTGATTTATATGCCGATCCACCTCTTGATCGACTAATTATTCAATGCGAAATAATAATTAATTATATATAACAAATTCTAAATTTCAACAAGTACAAATAAGATAACTACAAAATTTATTTATTTGTTTTCCACTCTTCTTTGGCAGCTGAAACGAGAATATTAGTCAAAAATTGAGACTTGTTTTGTGATTTCAATGCTTGATATCTCGTTTTAATAGGGGGGAAGGAATTTCCTTTCAATTCGAGAACTGCGTTGTGATCGGGAAACTTAATTTTTGTTTCGGATCTTGGAATCGGCAGTTTAAATAATCGAGTAAATGATAACGTTGAATGTCTGTATCGTGGAACTAAATCCTAAATTAGCTTTAAATAATTAAACATTATTTCTTCATTACTTCGAACATCTTTTTAACTAATTTAGATTCTTGAAGCCAAAATTCCATCAATTCTATATTAAATGGACAGTTTGGGCCTTTAATTATGGCTTCTTGTATTAGTCTTTCAGCATACTTTCTTGTCTCAAGAGCGTGTTTATGTTTTAATTCTATACGTTCTTCATCAATTAAAGATGTCACACATCTTCTCATTAAAAACATTTGTCCAATATAGCCACTTCCAACTCCTTCACCATAATATATTTTATTTTCTTTATCACCTATATTGAACTTTAATTGATATGCAGCGTTACCAATTTTAGCAGACGAGCAATTGCGAATAATACCCTTTCGGAAAGTACATAACCTTTTAAACATCTAGATATATAAATTATATCGATGAAGAAAAATTAATATTAGTTAAAAATCTTTAAGTGAATAAAAATTGTAAATTTATACAATCTAAAATGTAATTATATAACATGTCATTTCAAATTTAGCAGAAAAAATATTTATTCAAAGAAAATTGATTCAATTGATTTAAACAGTATAACATATTAGTTTTAATATAATTTCAATATATAATTTAATTTGTAGTTTTGATTAAATGATTTAAAATAGGTTTTGAAACTACTGGATTTTAATATGCACTTCTACTAAATCAAATTGATGTTAGTTATGTTACTAGTGTAATACAGATGTAATAAATTACCTTGACCATCCAGCACCCATAGCTACGTTCTTACTATACCAAAATGGTGGATGTCAAAAATGGTAAGTGCATCTAATGTGAATTACTAAGGCCTTAGCATAGCTGCTGTTATAAAGCTTGTGTTTGGTTTAAACTAAATTTAGTCCCAACAGTTAATAAAAAAAGCAAAGTTTATTTTTTGAAAAACCAGCCAACTATGGCTATTATATGAGAGTAATCTCAACATTCAAAGTTTATATTTGTAATAAATCACTAGTAATGGCAATCTGAATAAAATCCATCTCGCAGCTAACAACACATATTGAGAGGAGCTGCATTCACATCAAAGGTTTGGTTTTTAAAGCAAATGAATCTTGTCTAAATAACTGACATTTATCAAATCTGGTTTGAAATTGTTTTTGAATATTGAATTTCTGTATATAGGCAGGATCAGTATGAGTTGAATGCGTGTTCGCTATAAATATTGTAGCATGAGACAATAATTTCACGACAGGCTTTTCTTGAAATAGCTTAGATATCTGACTTTACAAGACCAATTTTCTTCAGGATTGGGTCATGGTCTTTGTCCTAGGTGCAACGCGAGCCAAAAAATAGAGCAGAGATTGTACATTCAACTTTGAAAGCAATACCAATTTCTTTGGAGAGCTAAATCAAAATTATTTCTGGAACCATAGAGAACCTTTAGGTCTAATACGTGAAAAAATTTATTTCTTTTGAAGCGTATTATTAGATTTGGTTTAAATGTAGTTGAAGTAGGAACATATTTAGAGCTTTGTTCAATATCGAGATCAAAACCTAAGACAAAAAGAAAAGAAGATATACACAAGAGAACCCGATCAGGTTTATTATGACGGGCATTAATCGTTTTAGGACAATGATTAAAGATATGAGCCTGAGTTTCATGTTGCAAGTTGCATTGTCTACAAAAAGGAGTTAGATTGTGTGTATTTAGGTTTAAGAAGGTTATTTCTGGCGTTATTAAGAAAAATGTACTAATCGTCATTAAAGATGTCAGATTTCATAGGATATGAAGTAGTTGAGCTATTGCTAATTGTTCCAGCAATATGTTCTTGAACATGTAATTGGCACATTGCTAAGTATGGAAGAGACCTATAAATTTATGTAGCTCAGATGAAATTTTCTTAATATTTTAACCACTAAAGTAGTTTACCTGTTGTTGGGCCAGCACACCAATAGCCTTGAGAATTGTTTAAATGCATCAGTAATACAGCACGAAAACCCAGCACCCAGATAACTTAAAATACAATATACAACACCAATTAAACACTTTAAAATCTGAGAGAATATAAATAAATATAAAATCAAAAACATAAATATAAAATTAAAATAATAACAAAATGCACCAAGATTCGCACGATACCTACACAAATATAACAAGAAAACACAACAAATTCGACGAAATTGAAAAAATTAATAAAAGTTCATTAAAATGAAATTTAAATCGAAAAATTTGAATTAGTAATAATTCAATAAAAATCTTAAATAAAAAATTATAAAAATAAATCAAAAAAATAATAAAATTAACGAATAGAATTTACTAGAAAATAACAAGGTCGAATTTTGTTTTACTGCATTAAATTTCACACTCGAGAAAAATAGGTATAAATACCGATGTGTTTTCACAAATTTTCAGTCTTATTTTGCAGAGAAAAATTCCATTATAGAATTGTATAACTGGTTGTATGGCTGGTTGAGAGCCGTGCATTCAGGCAATTAACACGGGTAAGTGTTTTGCCTGAACACGATCACTCTCAACTGGTGCAATATTATTAGTTGATTTTTTCGAAGAGAATTGATGGGTAATTTTTCAATTGAATTTATGTATGACTTTTCAGATCGAATTGATGGATGATTTTGTTTATGGATAATTTTGTTTTTCCAATTGAATTTATGGATGAATTTTTGAATCAAATTTATGGGTAATTTCTCAATTGAATTTATGGATGATTTTTCAGATTAAATTTATGGATAATTTTGTTTTTCCAATTGAATTTATAGATGATTTATCGAATTAAATTTATGGGATTTTCGAAGTAAATTTTATGGAATGGATACAATGAATTTCAACTGTATGCAGCCGATGTAATATGCTGAATAAATATTTTATATCTACAGCCTTAGTGCATCGAAACTTTTATTCCAAATGCTATGGTAAATTATTATTTGTTATTCCTTTTCCGGCCCACAGCCAACACATAACGCAAGAAAGCAAAATCTACATAGTACAGATTTGTGTAAGAGCGTGGAAAATCGCCAATGATATGTACCCGTGAAGACTCAGCGTGCGGAACGCAGGAGTTAGAACGTCAATATTTTCCGTACATAGTGGAAATTGGAGGGTAAATGAGTAGTTTATTGGCTGCTCCTTCACCATCCGTTTCCTGTAAAATTGACATAAATTTTTAACAACAATCGGCTCAAAATCTCTAACACCGAGTAGTCCAGTGGGCACTCATTAACTATGAAATGAACATAAATAGATCTTAAGGACAAAAAGAGGGAATGGGTAGCGGGGAAGATTGCGAAATCGTTGCAACAGTTAAAATGAATAGCCATCGGAAAAAGATTAATCCGAACGACCAAAATCATGAAAAATAATGTTTTTAAATAAGAATTAAATAAATTAATTTGAGTTGAGGCGGAAAATATGGGCGGGACGCTGCTCAAATTTTCCGAACTAATTCAAATACTTAACAAAAATAATAACGTAAAAATGGAATGCGTAAAATAAGGGCGGAGCGCTGCTCAAATTTTCCGAGTCAATGAAAATACTTTGTCGAAAACTGGAGAATAGGGATGAACCGTAAAATAAGGGCGGAACGCTGCTCAAATTTTCTAATTTACAAAAATACTTTATCGAAAACCAAAAAATATAGATGGACTACGGCTAATGTTGTATATCAATAAAAAATTTAACGCTGAGGAATAAGGACGGATCCCTACAAAATCTTAATAAATATAACGATAATGATCAGGGTAATGGTAATTATAATAATAATAATATTGATAATAATAATAATAATTATGATAATAATAATGATAATAATGATAATAGTGATAATCATGGTATTTGTAGTAATGATGATAATAATTATGATAATAATAATAGTAGTAATAATCATAGTAGTAATAACAATAAATATAATGGTAGTTATAGTAATAAAAATAATAATATAGGAAATGGTAGCAACAATTAATAAAGGTAATATATATAATATTAACAATAGTAATGCTGGTAATGATAATGGGAAACATTGTAGTTACAATAGGGATAAAGTTGAAAGATATAATGTGGGTGTATTTAACACAACAACGGGTGTACATGCCAAAGAATAATCTTCGACATGGACAACAAGAAGAAGGACTATGGGAATGGACATAACAATGGATGATATGAGAGTATAGGTTAACATTTGAAGGAGATAGGAGAATAATGGGACCTAAGAATCAAAAGCGAGCACAGGTCTTCTATCGACAGCTCGTGAACCCGAGGGTTGTCCGAGCAACTACAGTACTAGCACATGGTACTCAATTTTTGCGGGCAATCCACCACTTGAACACATTACCAACGTTGCCTAGCAACGGGTGCCAAGTGGCGATCAGCATCATTTTGTATGGCGTTACGAGGGCAACTAGAAGGATAAGCAAGATTTGAAAACCTGTAACCCACCATACAAATTTGGGGGCTCAGCCGGGATTGAAGCTTTGTTATTTGGAAAGACCAAAACCATCAAGTTAAGAAACAACAGAGAATTCTGTCAGTACACCCTCAGCCGGGATAGAATGATTTTCGTACACAACAAACGACAAGGGACATAAAGCATAACTATTTTTTTAGATAGAAAATGTCGGGACGACATTTTACCAAACCCCGGAGAGATGAGAACGACTGATGGAAAACGAACAACTTGACTACGATAAGGAGAAAAGTCAAAGAAATAAACGACTAGCCCACCAAGTACAAATCTGGGGGCTCAGCCGGGATAGAATGATTTTCTTGTACAGCAAGCGAGGGGACATGAAGCGTGGCTGTCTTTTTGACGGGAAGTGTCGGGACGACATTTTGCCGAACCCCGGAGAGATGAAATATAGAGTTCAAATATTGTAAAGATCGATGAAAAACGAACAACCTGACTACAAATCAAGAGAGTAAATAACAGACGACTAGCCCACCAAGTACAAATTTGGGGGCTCAGCCGGGATAACCATGATTGTTTTTGCAAAGAACCCAAGGAAATAAAAGCAAATGTTTAATTATTAAACAGACATGTTGGAACGACATTTTGTCGGACCACGGAGAAAGGGTGAACTAAAGAATGGAACTTAACAACAGACGAAGGAAAACGATCGACTTATTGACGATGAGAAAACAGTTGCATGATATTATGTAGAGAACGATGAGCTGAGTAAAAATGCCAATTGAACTATGGTTGTATTATCTAAGGTTCGAAGTTACAAAGGGTCAAACCTTGACCAAAAATATAATTTTTGATATGTTGTAGAGAAGAATGCGCTTAATAAAATTGCCAATAGAACCATGGTCATATCTTCTAAAGGTTCGAAGCTAAAAAGGGTCAAACCTTGGCCAAAAATTTTAATTTTGATATGTTGTACAGGACGGCGAGTTGAGTATTATTGTGAATGGAACTATAGTCGTATCTTATCGAACTTCAAAGGTGTAAAGGGTCAAACCTTGACCAAAAATATAACTTTTGATATGTTGTAGAGAAGAACGAGCTTAATAAAATTGCCAATAGAACCATGGTCATATCTTCTAAAGGTTCGAAGCTAAAAAGGGTCAAACTTTGGTCAAAAAAATTATTTTTAATATGTTGTACAGAACGATGAAATGGCAAAAGTGGTGATAAAATTAGGATCTTTCGACCTTTGGATAAAAAGTTATTAAGGGTCAAACCTTCAAAAATTCTAATTTTTGATATGTTGTAGAGCGTGAGAAGCTGAGCAATATTTACTATAGAAGTATGGCAGTCTGACTTCTGGGTCAAAAGTTATAAAGGGTCAAAACCTTGGTAAAAATTTTTAATTTTTGATATGTTGTAGAGCTTGAAAAGCTGAGCAATATTTACTATAGAAGTATGGCAGTCTGACTTCTGGGTCAAAAGTTATAAAGGGTCAAAACCTTGGTCAAAAATTTTAATTTTTGATATGTTGTAGAGATCGACGAAACAAGCAAAATTGCCAATAGAACTGTAGTCATCAGAGCTTTAGATAAAAAGTTATAAAGGGTCACAACTTTGACAAAAAATCTTTAATTTTTGATATATGGTGTAGAATAATAAGACGATCAAAAATTACGATAGAACGATCATCATGTGAACTTTTGATAAAAAGTTACAATGGGTCAAAACCTTCGAATATTCTAGAATTCAGAGAATTGTGAAGAAATTAAAAATTTTGAAAGTGAATTGTAAATATTTTTGTAAATCAGTGGAGACAAAGTGTATTAATCAATAAAGTTTATATCGTTTGGAGTTCGTTACTGGTGTTTAAAGCACGTTTGGAGTCAGATCGACAATAATTTCTATTCGAAGTCACCAACAGCCCCAACAATATAATGAAACAAAACAACAGTTTAGAAAACTCATGAATGACGAGTATTGTAATAAGAGAGGAAAATATCAATATATGTAAATAAATTAAAATATTAGATACACACAAATTTCAAAAATGAAACGATTCAACAGGAAAGTGGGGATAAAAATATCAATATTTGTAGAGTAGGAATCAAAGAAACAGGAAACTATAAATAAAAATAAAATTATGGGTAGGTTGTATAAATCAATGGAATCATCGTGTAAATATCATCCAAAAAACCGTAGAAGTAGTAATAAAAATATTAAAAAAAAAAAAGATAAATAAATAAAAATTAAAATAATAAAAATAAGGAAAAGGTGGAAATCACGAGGGATAAAGCGATTAGAAAAGGTGAAACCACAAAAAAAGGGGTCGTGTAAATGTCGTGTAAATAAATTTCAGAACCATGTAAATAATAATTAGATAGGAACAGCGGAAAGAGTTCGTAAAAAAAAAAAAAAAAAAAAAATTGGAAAAATAGAAATTGCCGGATTAATATTGTTTTGAAATAAGACGGGATAATCAAGTCTGTGAGGAGTTAAAATTAAAATACTAAATTAAATTAGTTCACGATTAAAATTTGTAAAGTTTTAATTGAAACTTAAATTATTTTAAGATATTAAAATTGAAATGATAATTGAAATTTTAAAATAAAATAATTTTTAATAAAATTGAAATTCAAGTATGAATGCAATGGTATGTTGATATTTGGTTGAAATTAAAATTTAGAAAATGTCCCAAGAATATTTGTTTATATAATCAGATTTTATGAAATATAATTTTTGGATTTAATAGTCTTAGTAATTTATTTTGATGACTGAAGAATTGAATGTTATAGCTTCTAACATGGCGACCATTCCAACGGATCTGCTTATTGGAAGATTACTTCCAGAGAAATTCCACAGAGGAGATGACCTCGAATTATTTATCAAAGAATGTCAGAGGTTCTTTGAAATAACGAAGACACCAGTGAAGACACAAATGGTACTAGTTATTACACTTCTGGACAGGACTTTGATTGAAGAATATGAAGCCGCAGAAGGTAAAACCGTTGAACAGAAATTAAGAGCAGCTTTTCATCGACCAACGTCATTGATTGATGACTTAAGAGAAGCCTTGAACTACGAGCAAGGTAACGATTCAGCGGAAATATTTATAGAGAAAATATCAAAAATGACTAAAAAATTGGCCTCACACACTTGGAATGAGGAAGAAATTCAGAAATGTTTATTGACACATTGTGTAAGAGATAAAGAAGTCAGGAAAGAAATCGAAATGAAAGATCTCAAAACGGCGGAACAAATTAAAGAAACTATAAAGAAGATAGAAAAAGTTAACAAGGTTATTGAACAAGTAAACACGGTGAGATCAATACGACCTACAACTGGGGGAAGAACTTATAGAGATGTAGTACAAGTTGGAGCCACGAAGAGAGAAATCAACGAATGGAAACCAGAGACAAGAGTTAAAGTGATAGAATGCTGGACGTGTCAAAAACCGGGACACAGTAGCAGAGAATGTAATATAAAAAGAAGATTTCAATGTTATGCATGTGGTGTTGAAGGTCACATACGAAGAGAATGCCCAACAATCAAATGTCATAGATGCAATGCACGAGGACACAAAGAAAGAGAGTGCTACACAAATATGGAAAGACGAAATCAAGGAAGAGATCGAGACCAAAGGAAGATGTCAGGAGGAAGAATTCAAAGAAATACCTATCAACAAAGGGAAGATATGTATCAACCAAGGAACGTACATCAAAGACAATGGGGAAACCAACAATATAACAGAAAAGATATTGCAGCTATCGAGTCTGATGATGAGATGATGAATACAAAACAGTCAAGCCAGCCAGACGAGTATAACAGGGAGAATGACCCAAACGAGCACGCTCCGTCAAACGGGACATTGATCGGAGCAATTTACTAAGTAAGATTGATTTCAACCAAAGAATGAATGCTAACGGTATGTGTAATTTAAGTATGGATGATGATTGTATGATTGATAAAGATTGTAGTGTTTTTGAACGTGATATTAATAATAATAGTAGTGTAGAAATTAAAAAGTCGAATGATAAGGAAAGTCAGAAAAAATTTAAAGAGGAGTGTAAAGTAAATGAAGTAGTAAAACACGAGGAAAGAACGATAGAGAAAATTTACAAATTCCTAAAGAAAAATGGAGACGTGTGTATTAATGAAATTGTAGAAGATACTAGAGAGCAGAATATTTTGTCAGTAGAAGAACAAAAAAGTCCAGTAATAACATATAATATAATGCAAGGTAGACCGAGTACAACACTGGATATCCAAGGGCGGAAAGTAGATTGTTTATTGGATACAGGAGCGCGAATTAATGTGATGGCTAAATCTGTAATTGATCGATTAGAAAATATCGAAATATTAGAAACAAGGGAATTGCTAAGATGTGCAAACAACAGTAGATTAGAAACTATGGGTAAACTAAACATCAATGTTAAAATGGGCAGAATGGAAAGAAATGTAACATTCATTATAGTAAAGAATTTAATACCAGAAATTATTGGAGGAGTAGAACTACAAAGGTTATTTGGTATAGAATTGAAATGTATACTAGAAGAACATGAAAAACGTAGTGATTTCATTTGCGAAATAGAAGCTAGATTTTGGCGGATTATAACGGATGAAGAAAGATTACGTCATGCCATCGACGTTTTAAAAGTTACCGGAAATAAGAGACTGCTAGAAATATTTCAGGCAAACAAGAATGTTTTTATGGCAGATAAATGGGACATTGGGTGTACCAATCTGATAAAACATAAGATCATCACGAAAGGAGAGCCAATAATGATTAAACCGAGACGCCAGCCAATAAATTTGGAAGACAAGATTGAGGAAGCAATAAAAAATCTAGAAAACAACGGAATAATTAGGAAGTGCAATTCACCGTGGAACACACCTTTAGTTTGTGTATGGAAGAAAGAGAAAAAAGACATCAGGCTTTGTCTAGACTTCAGACAATTAAACAAGATAACAGAAAGACAAGCATTTCCAATGCCAAATGTAGATGAAATTTTAGACATCCTACACGGATCCAGATATTTTAGCTCAATCGACTTGGGAAATGCTTATTACCAAGTGAAGTTAGATAAAGAATCTCAAGAGAAAACAGCATTCTCAACAAAAGAAGGACAGTTCTGTTTTAACAGGATGCCGTTCGGTATTGCAGCGGCACCAGGAACATTTCAAGAATTAATGACGAAAGTATTGAAAGACTTGTGGAAAGATGGAGTGATGGTATATTTAGACGACATCCTAATATTCACAAAGACAGAAGAAGACCATTATAACATATTTGGAAAAGTCCTAGGGAAGATCGCAACAGCAGGACTAAGATTGAACCCCGAAAAATGTCAAATATTTAGAAAAGAAGTGAAGTTTCTGGGACACATAATAAATAAAGACGGCATACAAACAGATAATACTAAAATAGAAGCAATACAATCATTTCAAAAACCAAAATGTGTGAAGAATCTGAGGAGCTTTCTGGGTATCTGTAACTATTATCGACGGTTCATAAAAGACTATGCAAAGAAGGCAAGAGCACTAGAAAGTATATGCGGAAAAAACAATGAGAAAATAAGATGGACAGAGATGTGTGAAAAGGCTTTCGGGGAAATGAAAGAAGCATTGATAACCGCCCCAGTATTGGTATTTCCAGATTTCAGAAAAGAATTTATATTAGACACAGACGCGAGCTTCGATACTATTGGAGCAGTTCTCTCGCAAAAGGATGAAAAAGGACATGAACATGTCATTGCATATGGTTCACATGCGATGAGCAGCCACGAAAAAGGATACTGCATTACCAGAAAAGAATTATTGGCAATATACTATTTTTGTAAACATTTCAACCACTACTTATATGGTAAGAGATTCGTACTGAGAACGGACCATAAAGCTATTACGTTTATGGTAACAACGAAGAAACCAATAACGGCTCAATTCCAGACATGGATCAACTATTTAAGCAGTCTGGATATTAAAATGGAATACAGGAAAGGAACAAGCCATACAAACGCGGATATGCTATCCAGGAAAACATGCGGAACATGTGTACAGTGTATGATGGAACACGAAGACGCAAAAACCGGCAAAATTAAAACCAGAATATTAACAGTAACAGCAGAAGGCGGATATAACAAGTGGCAAAATGACAATATGGAGGTCCAAGAAATAAAGAATAAGTTAGAAAATAAAGATTGTAAGTTCATAATGGAAAACAACACGGTACTAACTAAACAAGGTAAAATATGGATACCGTCAGATAATAGACAGAGGATGATAAAAGAAGTACACGTATTGCTGTGCCATGCAGGTGCACAGAAAGTAACAAAATATATCCAGAACAACTGCGACATGGAAAATCTAGCAACGGAAGTAAAAAAGGTAATTGAGAACTGCGAAAGATGTCAGAAAATGAAAACGATAACAACCAAGACAAAGGAGGAAACTCAAACAATAAAGAGTACAGAACCATTCGAGAAGATATATATGGATATATGTGGGCCGTTGAAAGAAACGTTCAACAAAAAGAAATATATTTGCGGAATCATTGACCACTATAGTAAATACATCTCATTAACGGCCATAAACAAGCAAGACGAAAGAACAATTAGTGAGACGTTATTAAATAAATGGATATTAAAGTTTGGAGCGCCAAAAGAACTTCATGTAGATTGTGGGAAGAACTTTGAAGCAAGAAGCATAAAAGAACTAGCAAAGACAGCTGGCATTGAATTAATTTTCTCAAGCCCATATCACCATAACACGAATGGTATTATTGAAAGACAATTCAGAACAATCAGAGAGTATATTAACGCGTCATTGAATGAAGGAGGAAGGAAAAACTGGGCTGATATAGTGCCAGAAATAGAATATACGTTAAATGCAACAGTTCAAAAAACAACGGGAGTAAGCCCAGCAGAGATTATATTTGGGAGGAAGATCGACAGAATGAAATGGTACTCGAATAAAGAAATAAATAGAGAAGATATGGAAAAGAGAATAGAGGATAAAACACTAAAACCAAAAATAAGCAAAACAGTGAGAAATTTTGAAATGGAAGATGTGGTCTTGATCAAACAAGAAATTCGAAATAAAGACGATGCAAGGTGGGAAGGACCGTACAAAGTGATAAAGAAAATACATGAACGGAGCTACTTACTTAAGGATCAAAATGGGAAGATGGTAGTCAGAAATGTTGAGAAGATCAAACATTTTAAAAAAGGGGGATGTGAGGAGTTAAAATTAAAATACTAAATTAAATTAGTTCACGATTAAAATTTGTAAAGTTTTAATTGAAACTTAAATTATTTTAAGATATTAAAATTGAAATGATAATTGAAATTTTAAAATAAAATAATTTTTAATAAAATTGAAATTCAAGTATGAATGCAATGGTATGTTGATATTTGGTTGAAATTAAAATTTAGAAAATGTCCCAAGAATATTTGTTTATATAATCAGATTTTATGAAATATAATTTTGGATTTAATAGTCTTACTTCTAACATGAAATATAATTTAATGAAATATACTTCTTTTATGAAATATAATTTTTGGATTTAATAGTCTTAGTAATTTATTTTGATGACTGAAGAATTGAATGTTATAGCTTCTAACAAAGTCAATTAAACAATTCTAAACGTAATAAACGATTAATTGAAAGTAATTAAAATAAAGATCAAAATAGTAACGGAAAAGGTTGCAACGATTTCGAACCCCTTCTCCTATGAGATGAGAAAATTAGCGGAAGTAACGAACAATTGATTGTACGTATGACAAAAGACATGAGGCCAAGTAAAGCCAAATTAGACACTACACGAGAACAGATAATCGATTAAGTTAGAGAAATTGACGAAAAGATAATCCAGATGATGGAGAAACTTAGGCGTAGATAAAAGGAAATGTTCAGGTGTAAATGAAATGAATAGTAAGAAATGAGCGTAGATGAATAAAATGATGATGTTTGTTATTAATGAAAATAAAGGATTAGAGATAATAATGAATTACGAGGAAAACGATGATTGAAAACGAGTACGATGAGTTGAGATTAATAATAATAATAAATGAGACAACAATAGCAACCGAAAGGTGTAAAACATACGGAAAAAGCCGAAAACTTCATGAAAGCCGTTAAATAAATTCTGAGTGGACAAGTAAAACACAACTTAAACAGTGAAAGCTGAAAAATCACACATAAGGTACGGTAAAAGTTTCGATGCATCATTTTGTTAGTGTATTTTGTAGTGTTATTTATATTATATTATATGGAAATGATACTGGAAAGTAAGATTTAAAACCGAGCTATCATAACGATAGTACGCTTATTCCGATGGAGAACCTTGATCAACCCGAGGAGAGGAAGGTAGTAGGTACCGTCGCAAATGTTGGGGAGTTCCTGGCGAGAGATTGATCACCTCTTTGGGGAACAAACCAACGCGATTACTACAATTTTTGAATTGGGAAAGTGAAGGGGAAACCGAAAATAAAAATAAAATTGAAAAATGCGCATGATTTAGACGTTAAAGGTACCTAGAGATATCCTTTTTTCCCTAGCTGGTGGTGAGGCACCAGAGGACAGCTACGGACTGTCGTGTTCAGGTTGTTATCAGCCAAGGGACTGATGGCGCTGAGCCGTTCGATACAAAAACCCGGATCACACACCGAGTATCGAACGATTCTTTTTTTCGCTGGGAGGAACTCGATACAACAACCCGGATCCCACACCGAGTATCGGGGCCAAACGGTAGGTGAGATGTGAACTAACCGGTAAATGGTTCATACTCAAAATGTCCTACTAAAGCCAGATGAGAGCGGCCGAATTGAGCCGAGAAATCTGATGGAAGGAGCGGGCAGAGATTTGATAGTTATTTTCCGCTCCCACATTTAATCGCTTCCTTTTCTTTTCACTATTCGGGAAATCAAGTAAACCGTTTTTGGAACTTGGTTGAACGTCTAGGCATTTCCATACTTTTATATTCTTCGAGGTACACAACCCGGATCCCACACCGAGTACCGAGGGAATGTTTTTTTATTGCCCAGCGAGGAGTTTGGTACAATAACCCGGATCCCACACCGAGTACCAAATATCCGAATGGCGGTGAGTAAAGCGTAACCGGAAGAATGCGCGGCCAAAAGACGCCATGGCTTGAGAGTCAGTGTGAGGCCTCAAACACACCCAAAAGTCACTGATGAGCTCAAGTCCGGTGAAATAATGAGAGATAATATGAATAAGACGAATATGAATATGAGTAAAGATGAAATTGATAGAATATGATTATGATTAGATATTAGAGGCCATAGAGTGCCGGATGAGATATGATTATGATTAGATATTAGAGGCCATAGAGTGCCGGATGAGATATGATTATGATTAGATATTAGAGGCCATAGAGTGCCGGATGAGATATGATTATGATTAGATATTAGAGGCCATAGAGTGCCGGATAAGATATGATTATGATTAGATATTAGAGGCCATAGAGTGCCAGATAAGATATGATATGAGTAAGAATGAAATATGATTATGGATAGATATTAAGGCCACAGATGACCAGTAAAAGAGTTAAAGCCGAAGGCCGAAGAGCCAACGGAAATTATAGAGGGCATAGAGCGCCAGCGACTGAGGATTAAGTAAACGATTTTTAAATCAATGAGACATAGGAAAAATGATTTACAGATTGAATGAGAGTATGAGTATAATGATTTTATTATTGTAATATAGACAATTAATGCGACTATATAGATAACTGATAAGACTATATAGATAATTGATACGAGGTCGATAGATAATTGTTACGAGATATAGATAATTCAAAATAGACTTAAAAATGAAGGGAGATGAAGCAAAAGGAAAACGATCACAGCGAATAAAGTTTAAGGAAAAAGACAAGAAGATTTAAATAAAAAGACTCATAGAGCAATAGCGGATAAAGTTTAGGATAAAAGACGAGACTAGTTAAGTAAAAAGGACCATAGTGAATAGAGATTAAGAAACATTTTTGGACCAATGATAAAGAGATAAAGGAGAATAGTTAACGAGACGATTATTGATATGATGGTGATGATTTATTTGATTAAAATAGTTAATTGATACGACCGGATAGATAATTGATGCGACTATAAGGATAATTTAGACGAAGCAAATAGACAATTGATACGAGCTATAGATAACTTAAAATAAAATTAAAATGAAAAAACAAAAATTAAAAAGATAAGAAGTTGACGTAGAGAAAAGAATTAAGGAAAAGCAGTGAGAGCAGTACGATAAATTAATGCGGAAATTTATATACTAGAAGTGTTATTTATGTTTAGATAATTGACAAAGAATAAAGAGATCGAGTAAACCAAAAGAATAAAGAGATCAAGTAAACGACGAATAATAGAGCCGATAAACTAGAGATAGAATCAAGAAAACGAGTTACGAGAAACCGGAATCAAGGAAACCATTGTGTAGAGAAACTGAAAATATACCAAAACAAACGGAGAACAAGGATAAAGAAATAGACCATGTTATTAAAATTCAAAGAGAGTGAAAAGCAGCAACAGATAGAAAACTTAATACAGTAGTGACAGTAGAACCAATGATTACAACAAGATTAGAAAGTTTGGAAACAGAAGCCGAAAAATATGATAAATTAACGGAAAAGCTAACCGATAAAGGAAAGAACGTGAAATCACCCGAGCTAGGAATTCCAACTCAGTTGAAAACAAGTACGAGTAAAGAGATGAAAAAACTCCGAGAGGAAATTAACCAAGAGTTGCCAAGTAAAAACACGGATAAAACAGAAATATATTTGAGAGAATCAACAATGTACAAAATCGTACGAGATGAACCGGAAATGAGGAGCCGAGAACCAATATCTTTAAGTTTAAAGAGGAATGTACAGGAGATGCATACAAAAAAGAAAATGCAACAAAGAAGATTTAAATGGCGAAAAGGAAACTGGAAATTCGGAAATGAAAACAGTTGAAACAATAAGAGCTGAAACAAGGAAAACAGAAATCGTACGGGAAGAGAAAATATTAACCACAATGGAAGAAAGAGTCGAAAGAGAAAATGAGTAAACCGAGTTAAAAGATCGAGTATCAGAACCAATGAAAGTAATGATGGAAATAACGAGACAAACGAAAGATATTTACCCGCAAACAAATCAATATATTTAAAAAAAAAAAAAAAAAAAAACCATCACGAATTTGCGATATTCCAGTTAAGAGAATTCAAGACAGTAGAGGTAAATTTATAAAGTGTAATAATTATTTCAGGATTAACAACGCGAACTACAATCAAATATGTGATATCTATTCAAAAGAAGGATGCAGAACTGATCGAGGTTATCAACTAAAGAATTGCCAAGGATATGATAGAAGAGTTCGCACAGAAAGAGAAGGAATGATAAAATGTTTTAATTGCGATCAAACGGGTCATACGTCAAGAATTGTCGAAGGAGAAGGATTCAAAGCCAACAAAAACCAAACCAATTCAAGAAGAGTCCACAAAATAACCCAACACAAGGGGTCAGACATTGAAGAGACATGACGATAATGAGGACAACCACAAGATACGAGAGCAGAACCTGTTATAACTGCAACCTAAACGGACATTTAGCTGAAAATTGTCCAATAGAGAGAAAATCGGGACAACCAAAAACGAAAATTATAGTCAAAGTACACAAAGCAATCAAATACAAGAGAGTGAGCAATTAAGAGGTATGATTAAACGAATATCCGCAAACAATCAAAGACAACGAAGTAATACGAGGAGAAACAGGAATGATGTTCGATATTTATGGACCGGAAAATATTCGGAACAGCAAAAAGTCGTTATTAAAAACAGGATCAACTCTAAATGAGAAGGACAATAAAGGAAAAACGATGTAAATTACGTTATGATGTCGCGAGAAGCAAGAGCAATAGATTTAGTTACGATAAATGGAATTAAAGAAGACATCGAAGTAATAGGAAAAATTTAAACCCAATTCTTGGAGCAATCGGGAGAGGATACGATGAAGCAGCAGCAAAATTGATCAAGTGGAGAAAAAGAAAATCTGATAAAGAAATCATAGGCGTAAACAAATTCGAAAGCAATGAAAATATATTAGTAAAAAGAGCAATGAAATCCGAATATGTATTACTAAGGACGATAAAAGCCCTGTTAAAGAGAGGAGAAATAAAATTCATGGACAATAAAAGAGAGCCTAGAAGATGACAAAGAGGGAGAAAACCGAGAGAGTAATAAAAGGTAAAATCCAGTAGCCTTCAAAGAAATAAGACAACAATCAAAGCCAAATAACGTAGACGATCAGAAAAGATCAAAAGATGAAGAAAACACAGACAAAATCTGTTTGAACCAAATGATGGACTCACAGAAAATTCAAAATCGAGAGAACAAAGCAAGTCAAAATATGAACCAATACCCAATAGCCAAGTGAAATCGATATATATCCAGTAATTGATGAGAGATGCGGAGGGATACGCACCTTGCGTGAAGACCCTTTGGAGATAAAGTAATAAATAGTTAGAAATATGCATATAATTTATATAATAGATATGTTTATATAGTAATGTATAAAAGTAGTGTATAAATATTATATGGAATGAATATAATAATATCCGATAATATATAAAAGTAGTATATAAATATTATAGTCAAAGAGCGAAAACAAATTAGAAATCAGACGATGGGATAAAGAATATAGCGGAATGAGAAAGACATGTGATATGATATTACGTTAAAATGGAGAAACAAATCAAATGGAAGCCAATCAAATATCAAGCAGTAAAGCTTAGTTAGATAGATGAGTGTAAAACAAGAATCAGATCAGGATCAGAAATTGAAATAAACCGATTAAGAGGTACCGAAGCCATCAAGGAAATCAGAGACAAGAGTAGACTTGGAGTGCAAATTAAAACTTGGAAAATCCAGTACAATCAGATGAGAGACGAAAATCAGGAACAACGAAAACAAAGTCACGATCGGAACAAGATAAAGCAGCAAAACAGTAAAGGAAGTATCAACGCGAAACGAAAGCATTGAAGAAATAGATGAAATACCAAGTCAGTCAACAAAAAAGACGAAGGAGAATAATTTAACAAAAAACCGAATCAATTAATGCGAAACTGAAGAATAACAACAACAGGTAGATAATTGAAAAACAAAGCTAAACGAAAAAACGAAAAAGACAAGGAAATAGAACTAGCAAAGAGGTGGAAGAGACTCAAAAATCAATTCGGGGAATAAAGTAAGAAAAACAACCAACTGCAAATGAAACTAGATGCAGCCAAACGAGACAAAATGAATATCATGGAATCGTAATTCCAAGCAAGACTGACGTGCAACAGCGGATATGAATAAGGAAAGGATCAGAGAACAAATCAAAACCAACTCAAAAATCAAAAAAAGATAAATCGAATCAGTAAAGAGAAATTACAAAAGACAATACCAATAAACGACAAGACAAAAGATGATGAGACTGAACCAAAAAATGCACTCAATCAAAATGGAATATCGTAAGAATCTTGCAAATCGTAGTAAAGACAAACAAAGAAGATAAATGATGTCAAAATAAAGTTAATACCAATCACAGAAACGAGAAACCAGATACGGTAATAAAAGCAACAGAGATAAAGAAAGGAGAGAAACAGAAAGTCAAACAACTACCCAAAATCAAGAGAGAATAATAGCAAGCCCTATTAAAGGAACCTGAAAATTTTTCGAAAGCAGCATGATATTGGCGACGAGAAGGAAGATATCAGTAATAAACCCATATATACAACCTAGCATCCCTTAGAAAGATGTCGAAAAACCCCACAATCAATCAATCGATGCAAAAATTAACTGTAACAAATATGCCGATATATGAGAAACCCAAAGGATACCAATTACGGACGGATCAATTCTTATTATACCCAATGGTCAAAGGATTAACACAAGAAAAACAGATCGTGCAAACCCTCAGAACTCTAGAAAATCAAATCGAAAGTCAATAGAAAAAGGAAACACCCATCAAGGAAACAATATTAAAATAATCATGGATGATCTTTAGAAACCCTACAAAATAACAAAAAGAACCGAAAATCGAGAACAAACAGCTAAAATTGATAACTGAAAAGAAGAAACTCAAACCAACCTCAAAGAATCATGAATAATCCCGAACCGATCAATTATCATAAAACAATCGAGACTAGATAATATGATAACGGATCATCTATCCACAGAGTCCAATTGAACCTCACCCAGTTCAAGATGCAAAGAAAAAAAAACCAACAAACGAAAGTTAGAATGTCAATTTACAACTCAAAACCCTAAATAAACCAGCAAGAAAGGAGTCTTGAACTAAAAATTCTATCTATTCTTCTTATCTGAAATTCACTAAGCCTGCCAATCTTCCAAACAATCGGCATCTAATGAAGTCAATTCCCCAAACCAAACAAAATCTCAAAGTCAAATCGCACAACAGATATCGAATCGCCAAAATATCAGAACCTGCTGAAGAAAGTAATCAATCAGAAACCAAGAAACTCAAGGCATCAACGAGACGAATACCCAAGTGACAGAATATTGAACTCATGATTAACAATGAACTAATGATTCTTAGACTATTAACTATTCTTTATGTGTGATCATGACCGGACTGTATGTCCTCTTTCACTTCATCTTGTAATCCGTATATTGATGTATACTGTATGATTATTTTTATGCATGTGGGTTTTAAGGTCACGACCATGTAGCTCGTAGACCCAATTGAATGGAAAATGTAAACTCTGCATAGTTCATAGCTTAGATCTTTAAGAAATTGCGGGTCGCAATTTTACGGGCCCCGGAGTGTTTTATGTTGGGCCAGCACACCAATAGCCTTGAGAATTGTTTAAATGCATCAGTAATACAGCACGAAAACCCAGCACCAAGATAACTTAAAATACAATATACAACACCAATTAAACACTTTAAAATCTGAGAGAATATAAATAAATATAAAATCAAAAACATAAAAATAAAATTAAAATAATAACAAAATGCACCAAGATTCGCACGATACCTACACAAATATAACAAGAAAACACAACAAATTCGACGAAATTGAAAAAATTAATAAAAGTTCATTAAAATGAAATTTAAATCGAAAAATTTGAATTAGTAATAATTCAATAAAAATCTTAAATAAAAAATTATAAAAATAAATCAAAAAATAATAAAATTAACGAATAGAATTTACTAGAAAATAACAAGGTCGAATTTTGTTTTACTGCATTAAATTTCACACGTGAGAAAAATAGGTATAAATACCGATGTGTTTTCACAAATTTTCAGTCTTATTTTGCAGAGAAAAATTCCATTATAGAATTGTATAACTGGTTGTATGGCTGGTTGAGAGCCGTGCATTCAGGCAATTAACACGGGTAAGTGTTTTGCCTGAACACGATCACTCTCAACTGGTGCAATATTATTAGTTGATTTTTTCGAAGAGAATTGATGGGTAATTTTTCAATTGAATTTATGTATGACTTTTCAGATCGAATTGATGGATGATTTTGTTTATGGATAATTTTGTTTTTCCAATTGAATTTATGGATGAATTTTTGAATCAAATTTATGGGTAATTTCTCAATTGAATTTATGGATGATTTTTCAGATTAAATTTATGGATAATTTTGTTTTTCCAATTGAATTTATAGATGATTTATCGAATTAAATTTATGGGATTTTCGAAGTAAATTTTATGGAATGGATACAATGAATTTCAACTGTATGCAGCCGATGTAATATGCTGAATAAATATTTTATATCTACAGCCTTAGTGCATCGAAACTTTTATTCCAAATGCTATGGTAAATTATTATTTGTTATTCCTTTTCCGGCCCACAGCCAACACATAACGCAAGAAAGCAAAATCTACATAGTACAGATTTGTGTAAGAGCGTGGAAAATCGCCAATGATATGTACCCGTGAAGACTCAGCGTGCGGAACGCAGGAGTTAGAACGTCAATATTTTCCGTACGTAGGGGAAATTGGAGGGTAAATGAGTAGTTTATTGGCTGCTCCTTCACCATCCGTTTCCTGTAAAATTGACATAAATTTTTAACAACAATCGGCTCAAAATCTCTAACACCGAGTAGTCCAGTGGGCACTCATTAACTATGAAATGAACATAAATAGATCTTAAGGACAAAAAGAGGGAATGGGTAGCGGGGAAGATTGCGAAATCGTTGCAACAGTTAAAATGAATAGCCATCGGAAAAAGATTAATCCGAACGACCAAAATCATGAAAAATAATGTTTTTAAATAAGAATTAAATAAATTAATTTGAGTTGAGGCGGAAAATATGGGCGGGACGCTGCTCAAATTTTCCGAACTAATTCAAATACTTAACAAAAATAATAACGTAAAAATGGAATGCGTAAAATAAGGGCGGAGCGCTGCTCAAATTTTCCGAGTCAATGAAAATACTTTGTCGAAAACTGGAGAATAGGGATGAACCGTAAAATAAGGGCGGAACGCTGCTCAAATTTTCTAATTTACAAAAATACTTTATCGAAAACCAAAAAATATAGATGGACTACGGCTAATGTTGTATATCAATAAAAAATTTAACGCTGAGGAATAAGGACGGATCCCTACAAAATCTTAATAAATATAACGATAATGATCAGGGTAATGGTAATTATAATAATAATAATATTGATAATAATAATAATAATTATGATAATAATAATGATAATAATGATAATAGTGATAATCATGGTATTTGTAGTAATGATGATAATAATTATGATAATAATAATAGTAGTAATAATCATAGTAGTAATAACAATAAATATAATGGTAGTTATAGTAATAAAAATAATAATATAGGAAATGGTAGCAACAATTAATAAAGGTAATATATATAATATTAACAATAGTAATGCTGGTAATGATAATGGGAAACATTGTAGTTACAATAGGGATAAAGGTGAAAGATATAATGTGGGTGTATTTAACACAACAACGGGTGTACATGCCAAAGAATAGTCTTCGACATGGACAACAAGAAGAAGGACTATGGGAATGGACATAACAATGGATGATATGAGAGTATAGGTTAACATTTGAAGGAGATAGGAGAATAATGGGACCTAAGAATCAAAAGCGAGCACAGGTCTTCTATCGACAGCTCGTGAACCCGAGGGTTGTCCGAGCAACTACAGTACTAGCACATGGTACTCAATTTTTGCGGGCAATCCACCACTTGAACACATTACCAACGTTGCCTAGCAACGGGTGCCAAGTGGCGATCAGCATCATTTTGTATGGCGTTACGAGGGCAACTAGAAGGATAAGCAAGATTTGAAACCCTGTAACCCACCACTGTTCTTTGTGCGTAATTTCAAGTTTGAAGTTACCCTTGAAGATACGTATTTTAGACGCGATACAAAATTTGGACTTTAGGCGTATTGAATTGACTTTTGAAATTTTGAAAAGAAATAAGAAGAATTGAATGTTTTGGCTAAATCACCATTAATCCATTGTAATGCAGCTTCATATAAAGAGTTACCGCGAGCTTCCGAAAGTTCATTGGTAATCATACCACGGAAGGATAAATTTTGAGAGTTAAGAAGACGTATGAAATTAGTAATAATTTGGATAAGATATTCGTCAATAGAGGCGTTATGATCAATACTTTCTAGTTTACAGACAGCATAAAGAAAAGAGTTATTAAGAAGATTGTCATATAGTAATTTTCTGATCAAAGATTTAATCTTTTGATCATAACCTACTAGTTTTCCCCTTGAATTCACAGTACGATTGCGCTCACAGTCAAATAACATGTGGCTAAGGTCGGTGTTTCGGAAGGTTAATATAAGATGGTATTGAATGAAAGTTTTATTGTCATATAATTTTTGAGAAGGATGTAAGTTTGATTCAAAATCTGATTAAGTATAGGATAAAGCTTCGTTCTGGCGGCTTTCATTGTTGTGTTTGTGTTTTTTGAGAAATCAATACCGAGGTATTTATAAACATTGTCAACTGAAATATTTTCACAATACAAAGAAGGTTGAAAGTAATTTCGGTTGACACTGTTTATAGAAAAATAGCCAGATTTAGTCATTTTAAATTTAAGGATAGATAAGAAAGATAGTTTTACTGTTTGAAGCAAGGCATTGTTGATTTTTCGGACGGAATCAGAAATAGGTACTATATCATCAGCATAATCAGGTATACTGATTTTATAGCCATAGAAGAAAGGCAAGTTGTTCAGAATATTGATAAGGGCCAGCCCTATCTGATACCCATAATAATGGGGACTGCGTAAGACAAATGACCATCACAGACAAAGAAAGTTTTGACATCTTGATATAAATGTTTTATAGTTGATATAATTTCATTTTTAAGAACAATTTTGGAAAAAGTGTGCCAAATAAAGAGACGTGAGAGAGAAAGTATAAAGCATTGAAGATGTCTAGACAGATGATGTGAACTTCAGTTTTTTTGATTACGAAATCCATGATGAAATGTATGTTTGTATTGTGCTCAGCACAGCAATTTATCTTGCAATTTATCTGGCCATTTTTTTCATAATTCCCGAGATTTGAAATTTCCTTCATTAAAATCAAATCTGATAAGCACCTTGCTCTTGACTCCATGTTATACTAATAATAAAATTCAGATACCTAATTAAATCCACACAAATTAAAATGATATCTAATTTACTTCAATATTTAAAAAATGTTGCATAATCAAGTTACACTTTCATTCATAACTGTCACACCTACATAAAAGTTTGATTATTCGTCGTGACAACAAAGCTTTCGTTGTAACGTGACCTACTTTTCATAACCTACTTTTTTAGAGGAATACTTGTCCAGTGGAATGTCTTCTAGCGATTACCAATCGACTTAATTTTGCCTCATCGAATACATGGTTTGCACCGAATGATAATTAGCTTGTGTATTGCCCAGTCGTATACAGTTTGTATATTAACCAATCAATTGTTTGACTAAAAATTTTTCTTAAACACCCTCCCCACTTTATTTCTCAAAAAAACTTTATTTTAATTACATTTTGTTGAAATTAAGTATAATTTATTTATTTGTTTTGTTAAATAATGTTGTCCCTTTAATTCTGACTACATTCCCACATTTTACCGTCTTACCACTCCGTCCACCTTTCATGAACGCCGCAGTGATATTCAACGAAGTCCTACTTTTAAGATCAGTACAAAGTTGATCTGTCCCAGCAGACATCGAGGGGTTGAAAACGATAAATCGATACATTTGACATCCGTCAAACTTAACTGAGGGAATCGAATATCATTCACCATTCTCCACTGACTTAATCTATATAAAATAAATATAAATAAGTTAGGGGGACCTACCGAGCGATGCCAAAAGGCATCGTGGCCATCCAGAATAAGTTTAAATAAACAAAACATTAATTTCGAAAAATATATTTGTACAATCAACAAACTACTTACCAATTTGTTTCTTAACAACAATTTCAAATTGTGCATAAACTGAAAAATGTTTAAACAATTGTCTAAAATTATGAAAATGACTGATGTTTATAGTGTTTTCATCCCTGGATGAGATAAAAATAAAAAATAAAATTTGTCTCAAATGGCAGTAAATAAGTCACAAAAACGCTATTAATAATAATTTAATAATATTTTTAATTAGAAATGATACAAAAATGATACATTACATAGGAAGTTATTGTATTGAGATTTACATATTATTATGTATAAACTATTTTAAAATATCTATAAAAAAACATCATTTGTGAAAATTATGTTGATGAATAATAATAAAAATTTTATTTTCAATTAACATAAAATTATTTTCAGTTCAGAAACTCACTAACGGGAGAGCTATTTGACTAAACAAATCACTAACAAGAACTTCTTGTAACTAAGCTCAATTGTTTATATATATGAGAGTTTACGAAAGGATCAAACCAAAAACTCAGCGACAACAATTACACAGGTCCTTCACCGCATCTGGATTCCCAAAATGTTGGTTTATCATATTCAAGTCAAGGTTGTCGACATCAAAACACTTTTCACAACTTGAAAAATTCCATAACCTACTTTCTGCTGTTCTGTCTGATAAATTCCAAAGGTTCTCCTAAAATATAATTAACATAATTGAAATGAAAGATCCATACAATAAATTAAAAACAAAAATCTTAGAATACTATGAAATCCAAACGAAAGAAGCCTTCAGTAGATGTATCCGCTCTCAGAGTCTGGTACACAAAATCCCTTAGAATTCTTAAAGAACTATCACACAAGTTCAAAATATTTTCTTCGGGTCTAAAAACAAAACGGTCAAAAAAACTCTTTTTGGACTAGCTTCCTAAAACAGTGCAGGATCTACTTATAGGATCACAAGCAGGCCTTGAAAGAGGTCCCCCAAAATCTGAGGGCTTCAAAATATAGCCTGCAACACTATTAGAAACTATCAAAAAGGATCAAACAATTAATATCGCGTTTTTATGTAGTCTCTACATTTTTTATGGCAACTAAAAAAAGTTAACTGTAGTAAAATCGAATAAACTATGGTTGGCGTCGTGATAAACAATGTTCCAGGATAGCGTAAATGGTCTGGTAACGCTCAACATAAATTGGGATATTGCAATAACTTTAGATTAATCCGAATCTATAAGTTCTTTTGCATCGCTTAAGGCTCGAAAAGTACTTTTTTAAATTTCATTTTTATTTTTTCATATTTTGAATTAAATTTTTTATTCAACAAAATGATACAATTTTTATTTTTCACTGTATGGGACCACATTTATTACCAGAGCTGGGCTTCTAAGTGCCTTTTACAGACCCTGATCAAAGTATATGACTTAAAAAGCCCAGCTATCCAACAAAATTACTTGGTTCCTATCACCAACGACTGGTGGAAAGGATCACTGGTCAATTTTGAAAAAAAAGTTTGTAAAATTTAATTAAAAATGAGTTTTAAAAATTATAACGTTAATTGTGAAAATTATCGAATTTAATTTTTCATGTAATTGATAGAATTTTTATGTTTGTTTATTCTCATCAATGATTTTGGAGATTTTGTGGTAAATTGTGAATGTTGGTCTTCGATAAATTAAAATTTAGAACTTATTATTGCCATATTGCTGTTTTCTATTATCGATAAAATTTTGATATATTGCTCCATTGAGAAATATCCACTAAGATTATGGCTAATGATCAAGGAAACCTCACAACTTCCAATTATATTACATTTACAGATACAAAACCATTGATCGGTATGCCACAAAAAATTTGGACACTAAGAACCCCAACGATAAGGATTTTGATTCCAAGACACTGGTCGGAATCAATAAAAATAAAATGATCGTGTCAGAAATTGTTGAGGATAAGTAAATAATGAAATAAAATAATTAATAAACTTGTAAAATGATTGGAGGAAACAATGAGAAGTGAGTAAGATGTGGTTCTGGAGCCTCATAAAAAGAGAATGAAAAAGAAATGTCGAACAACGAGAAAGGAATAAGAGAAAATCAATAAAAACAGACAATTAAATCAAAGAAGGTCATTTATAATTAACAAGTGCAAATTTTGGAAAACAAAAACAAAAACAAAATTCGCACATCATCTCGAAAGCCCTTTCAAGATAAAATCTGGGAAAGGGAATCTCCAAAAAATGATTTATCTGGACAGCTGTCATCGATCATGGTGGCCCAAAATGAATTAGCGGTAAGAGATTCTATTCGACAGCAGTAAGTGTTATTGAATGATGTAGTTTAAAAGAAAGCGCAATTGAAATCAACAACACAAAAAAAATTAAGAGAAAACTTGCGAAAGGCCAAAACTACGAAAGACAAAAAATTGTGAGAGACAAGAAATTTGCAGGAGACAAAGGATTGCAGAAGATAAAGAAAGACAAAAAAGAAATTAAACAGAAATTTGAAACAGAAATTAAGCAAGGTCAAAGCAAAGCGAAGCAACTAAATCAGAGTTACCGATCTCAGAAACCCACCACAGTAGTCAGTTGGTTGTAAAGCTTATTGATCCGAAAAGTGTTATTCTTCCCGAAGGGTCGCAATAAGCACTAAGTGTGATTGATTGATAATTCGTTGTGTCATTTTAAAGTGGAGATAAAGTGTATTAATCAATAAAGTTTATATCGTTTGGAGTTCGTTACTGTAATTTAAAGCACGCTTGGAGTCAGATCGACAATAATTTCTATTCGAATTCACCGACAACCCCAACAAAATTATTCAATGCCAGCACCAAAGCAAATGCTCAAAAACCTAAACATACCTTCAGTTCTTACAACTAGAACTGATGGCAATTACCTACAATGAAACAGCATACAGTTATGTATACATATAAAACATCATTTGTAAAAAAATATGTTTTGATAAATACTTTTATTGAAAAATAATAAAAATTTAATTTTCAATTAACACAAAATTAATTTCAGTTCAATCAACAGCACATTTTTGTTGCACAGCATTCGTTTTCTAAATTATTTAATTAAATTAAAAATTATTTATTTTGATAAAATTTATTTACTTTCGGTTTTGCAGTCGTCTGTTTCCAGACAAATTTTAATACAGCAACAATCATCAGATGAACAGCAAACTGAAAATATAATCACTCATAAAATCATATAAATATCATTAATTAATTTTTTTATTATTAAAACTAATAATAATAATATTATTAAACAGTGATTCTTGGTAGCAGCATAAGTTAATTATATCAGACAAGTAAATAATAAACTTAGCCCTTGCTGCAAAGTATATATTAAATTAATTAAAAAATTATTTTAATTATTTATTTTAATTAATTATTTTTTTTAATTAATTATTTAATTAATTAATTATGGAGTTTGATTTTTAATTTAAAATGAATAAAATTAATTAGAAAAGGGGATATAACACAAAAATTAATACCCTTCAAGGTTCATAAGTATTTATACAAATAAATTGTTTAAATTTTTCCAAAAATCGAACAAAGACAAAAATTAAAATAAAATTGCAATTTCATTTCAATGAAATTTTATTTTAACTATCTTAATTCGAATAAATGTTATTTTGGACAACTGACTTTATATTTAATTGATAATGTTGGACGCACAGGAGTATTAAATTACCGAAGTTACTCATCTTACTGATGTGGCCTTCACTATTAGTGACTAGGGAGAATCAACTGATGCGCCGCACGATTTTAGTAACCATCATGTACCCGTGACCGAAATCACGTTGGTACTGTACACAATGGCCGAATGCCATTCGAGCAGGTGAGCGCCATTGCTAGCACTACTCCTCGAAGGACCTTCGTCTTCCCCAAGTTGTTAGCTGCCGATGGAAGGGCTTACGCTCTCATACGTTGACTGACATTACATCTCAACTCCGGAGAGAAAATTATGAACGATCATTAAGCCTCGGTACCAGTTCACCAACGTTTGTCCCTCTCATTTACACCACACTTCTCATGAGCTACTTTAGTTAAATTTATTTCAACGAAAAAGAAACAAGAAACAGAATAACATCGTATTACAGGGGATTTAAAATAGATTGTCAACGGATAATGAATCCACAGTCATCGATCACGAGTTTGTTAGGCAAGAACAATTCACACCAGTTGTCTGCTCTACTGCAGCCAATTCAATTACCGCGTTAGTCCTCCTCATCGATGTCCGTCGGGAAATACCTTCTCTTCGCCGGCCTATACGGTGGAGGACTCGCCGGACGATTATCCTCTCTCCGAGTGGAAGGACCTGCTATCTCTTGCCCAGTGATGGTGTTCGGTACTTCGCCCGTGAGAATGGCTATGTCTTCAGTTCCGAGCCCTAATTCATCGAGGATTTGAGTGACCGGGAACGATTCCGGATCCTCGTCTATCAGGTTTATGTGAATGGACTGGGCAGGCGATTGGAAGATTATATCGGGAGCATACAGGATGTCTGGGTCAAGCTCCGGGAATTCAAACTCTTGATAGGGCGGAGGTGGACCACTGACCTGACAGGGGGTCTCAGCGGGTCCCGCCTCTCTAAGCGATTCTTCTTCTCGACGGCGTCGAGTGCGACGTCGCTGGTTTCGATTTGGCCGCTGCCGTGTCCGGCTCCCAACAGAAATTTCCGCAACCTCGGCAGGCGGTTGGGGAACCACTGGCTCGACAGATAGGACGGGGGCTTCGGGAATCGGATTGATAGAGGCTGGAAGAGAAGAAGAAACATTGGTAACGGGAAGATGATGGGCTGGTATTATATCTAGTTGACTGGCCCTGACACTTCCCGGGACGTGAGCTTGAAGCTCAACGTCCGTAAAAGCACGTCGTAGAGCGGTCGACTGCTCTTTGATAAGCAGTCGCTGAGTACGAGATTCCGTGATCAGCTCATCTCGTGCCCGAGTGAGCCGTTCGATTTTCTGCCTTAGTATCTTGACGACATTGGGCGGGGCCCAAGTGCCTTTTATCCGTTCATATTTTGCACTGAGCGTATTGTACTCCTGTTTAAGTTCATCATATTGACGGCGAACAGCCACGATAGAAGGTGGAAGTCGGGGTATTTTCGGTAAACCGCTCAATTCGGGTTTGTTATTGCTATTCATCCTGAAGGTAAAAATAAGAGAAATAAAACAAGGTCCTCTAAGAGGTGGGGTGGTAACGAAATACGGACACATTAGTGAGGGGTCCAGATGGCGTTTTTATAGGTTTGCTCCTATCATAGTTATTATCACGGTGGTTCTCGTGGCGGGACGTCTATGACGGTTTCGAGTTATATTCCTTTAGCGATCAGTATTAATCAGCTCTGCAGTGTCGTATTTACCTCCGAATATTTTATTATTTCATTATAAAAATGCAAGCATTACTTATTATTATATCAAACTACTAGTATTTTTATCTATAAAAAAAATTACAACCATTAATTATTTTCACCCTAGACGACTATTATTTCTATTTATCTTATTAAATGCAATCATTTATCGTTATTACATTAACTACTAGCATTTTTATTCAGTTTATTGTTAAAATTTACTAACCACGTAGGTCCTACGGATTTACGAATGCGGTATTTGTACAAATATTAGAATTTATCAGTCGTTTACTATCTTTTTAGGTTAATTGTTTACGTATTTTAAGTTTAAATTAACTATTTTTATTTAATTTGAGTGGAAATCGATCCTCACTTAATATCGTGATTTAAGTCTCGGTTGGATTGGATGGTTTTCTTGTCTAAGCGAGTCGGGTTATCTCTATGACGAATCCAAACCGATTGGTGTAACCGATGTCTAAAACCAATATAAAAATAACTACGGAGCATTTATGCGTGACGGCTATCATTATGTGTAGGTCTGCCTGCATCGATTTGTTTTGTAATATACAGATGTGTTATGTATATGGATTTTCTATTTTTGAGCAAATTCTCGATTTTTGGGAACACCTATCTTAAATCCGTCGGTCGGAAACTCGGCATTCTCATGTGCTGTCACTCTCATAGGCGATACGCTCGGTAAGTTTACCCTCCATGACGTTTTATGCGGTCTTGATACGTCAAATACTTTTTTCTTGCTTGGATTTTATTCATACGACACTTATTACACTTGATTATCCTTACACTTAACCCTGCTACCCATTTCCTTACTAATTTGTCCGACAACAAAAAAAAATCTGTATGATCCATTCGTGATCCTTCTAAATTCCCCTTAACTCTGCTGTCTCATCTTCCCGAATTTTAATTCGACTCGTTCCGGCCACTTTTCAGTAGCCGCCCCGAGTATACAACGGCGCCCTGTGTAGCGGTCCTGTGCATAATCGCCAGACCCGACTGCGGACTGCCGAGGGGTCCACGAGGCATGACCCACGAGCTCAACTAAGGGTTTTCACCCACTAGCCGGCCCGAGATCCGTCCCATGGACCATCTATTACAATACGATATATATAGAAATTTAAAGGGTCGGACGATAAATATAAAGATAATATAATTAGCACAGAAGTGAATGAGACATTTATTGAGTTCATATTGGCATTATAAAGAAAAACATATAAAGGTTAAGACAAAACTTATACATAAAATAAATTCCTTACGTTTGAAGAGTTTTCTTTATCTTGAAAAATCGTAAAGTTTGAATGGCATAAAAGTTAAAAATAATGAAATTCATCACTGTATTTATACTATTTTTGTGCATGTGTGCGACCAATAGGCGGTTTTTCGCCATTTTTAGGGCTTTTTAATTGTTTTATTACTTTAAAATTATTTTTATTATTTTTCGTATATTTTTCTTAATTTTTTGATATATAATTTATTTTATGTTTGAGTTTTACTTTTATTATTGTTTTCTGATAATATTATTTTTAGCCCTTTATTTGTTTTTCTGGTCGCCACTTCTGCCTATGTTTTTTCTAAACCTTATTTTGCAAGGTTTTGGCAGTTTATTTTATTTTTAGTATGTTTCCTTCTGCAGCTGTCTTGCTTTTTTCATGATTTTTATTAATTATTTGTTTTTATTTAATTTTTGTTATATTTTTAATTTGTATTAATTAATATGTTTTTCATTAAATTTTGGTTTCTTCTTGCGGTGAGTGCTTGTGTACAGTGATTCGTTCCATTACCTTCACTCTTTGTTTTTACTTTTTATTTTGTTCAAGTTTTTTGGCTCTGAGCCCAACAATAAATTATTATTAAAATATTAAGTTAAATTGTTTTCTGGCAACGCCATTTTTTCTGCCCCATTACATAGCATTTTATAAAATACATAATTTAGCGATCACTAAGATAATATTCAACTAATTATTAATTTAAAATTATTTATTATAAAAGTTTTAAATTTACTGAGAAACTTTTTACTTTCGGTGTTGCTTGATTTATTCTCGGTTTTATCCTTTAAATCTTTACTATCTTTTTTCTTCAAACAAACCTTCACACAGCAACATTCCTCGAATTTGCCACATACTGAAAGTTATAAATAATTAAAATAAAATTAAAATCATTTTGCATTAAATAAATAGAATTTAAAAATAAGTTATAATAACATTTCGAACAAAGTATTTTTCATAAAATTTATATTAAATATTCATGTTATTTGTGTAATATTTAGAAAGTAATAATTAATAATAATAATAATAATAATAATGTAAAAAATAATCACTTACTGTAAAATTGAATTGGTAAAAAATTATAAATAACGATAAAATTGATATTATTCTTAAATTATCCCAATAAAATATTTTTTATATTTCATATTATGTTTTAATTCAAAAATCTGAAATCAAATACTTTCTGGATTGCACAATTTAAATTTGCAAGTATTATTCTGATCTTGACAGTCTTTTCGTTCCAAGCAAACTTTAATACAACAGCATTCGTCGGATTTTCCGCATACTGAAAATCAAATGATAACGGTCAAGAATGTGTAGTTTCTCGTTAGCAAAATAATAATAATAAAAATAATAATAATAAAAATAATAATAATAATAATAGTAATAGTAAATATGATCAAAACCAAAGTTTCGATGCAATTTAAATTAAATTTCTTTTAGTAAGATATAATTCAAATTATTTTTTTAAAAAAATTTACTTTCGCATTTGCAAAATTTTAGTTGATATATTTTGTCTTCTTCGTCTTTACAATCGTTTTTATCTAGACAAACTTTAATACTACAGCATTCTTCAAACTTGCCGCTGTCTAAAAATATGTATAATTAAAAATAATAAGTATCTTTAATATTTTAATGATATTATTAATGATATTGTTAATGATAATTTTTAGTGATTATTATTAAAATATTTTTAATTTCTTTAATCGCCGCATTAAATTAGTTATAAAAATCGGAATTCCAAAAAAATTTAATGGATAAAACAAATTTAATGATATTTAGATTGAAATAAATTAATCTAAATTAGCCAATCAATGGAAAATAAATGTAAAATATTTTATTGATATTATAATAATTTCAGGAATATTATATCACAAAATTATTTACTTTCTTTTTTGCAAACGGTAATACAGCAGCATTCGTCAGATTTGCCACAAACTAAAATAATAATTAAGAAAAATAATGTTATTTTTTTAAAATTTATAATTTATAAAAGTATTATACTTTAGTTATATGTAATTGCTTTTTGATATCTTTAAATTATAACTGTTAGCCCTGACTACTTTTGGATAAACTTTAAAATAGGTAAGCCGTTTCAGCATTGTTAATTATATAAAAATATTTCAAACAAAATTATGTTGATTATAACATAATATTAATTAAAACATAATTTCCAATAAAATAGTCATGAAATTCTTTTTGATTAAAAAAATTTATGTTAAAATAATGACTTACTTTCAGGATTGCAAAGCTTTAATTCACAGTGATTTTGTCCATCTTCTTTGTCTGGGCAAACTTTGATACCAAAACATTTATCAGATTTTCCACATACTAAAATCAATTAATAAATAATTATATCAGACAAATTATGTAACAACTTTAATAAAAAAAATAATAATAATTTATAAATAAAAATAAATCAGAGGTGAAAACCAAATAAAGTCCATATAAAATAATAATAATATTATTATTATTTCCATAATATTTTCTACAAAATTTGACTATGAATCAGATTTTGTAGAGAATATAATGTCACTTATAAAGAAATCAGAGGTGAAAAACAAAAAAGTCATTATATTATTATTATTAGACCAATTGTAATAAATATATAATTTCATAACTCTAGTAATAATATTAAAAATTTTAATTTATAAAGTTTAATCAGTTTCTCAATTTCAAAATTATTTATGTATTTAAAATTAATTTACTTGCGGTTTTACAAAATTTCAACTGGCATTTTTCTTTTCGATCATTTCTGTCCAAACAAACTCGAATACCACAGCATTCATCAGATTTTGCACATCTTAAAATCAAAAAAAGTAGAATTAATAACATTAAAAATAAATATAATAATATTATTTTTATAGTTATTTTAAAATTTTATTATTATTATTTTAATTATTATCAAATGGTGATTTATTTGTAGCAGCATAAATTTAAATACTCTAAAGAAAATATTTTGCAGCAAGGTCTTGTTTGATATTATTAATATAAAATGATTAACTTGACAGTAGCATAAATTACAAGTTAAACAAATAAATTTTAAATATTTTTGATAGTGAATTTTCTTATCATAATTATAAGAAAATAAAAATATTTACCCTTTTCCATCAAAGACATTTTCGAAAAATTTGCGCAAACACTTTGCTCATCCTTGCAATTACCAGAAGTTTCGCCATCTTTGCAACATTTACGGTCCGAAGAAACGCAGCACGATTTGTCTAGATGTAGAAATTAACATTCACTTATAAGTTATGTAATTAAATACCTTTTCCGTCCATTACGCAATGATAAATTTCAATGGAATGTCAGTATTGTTTTTATATCGGTTCAATGTGAAACATGTGAAACATGTGAAATTTATTTAATCATAAAAACATCGGAAATTCAATTGAACATTTTCACATATTTCACATTGGAATAATTTTTCACGTGTTTGCCATTGATTAACTGTTTTAATCAGTATAAAATTCAACTAATTTTTTCACATATTTCACATTGAAATCATTAAGTGATATCAGCTATTTTGACGGTAAATTTCATTTTGCATGTTTTGTTGAATAAAATAATGCTCATTTATTTTTCAGTAATATATCTGTGAGAAATTGAAAAAAACTAATACTGTAAGCTCCAGGCAGTCATATATAAAAGGCAACCAATTGCAAAGTCATTAAAGTGTGATAAATATGTCTATATGCATTATCTGTACACATCGCAATTATTATGTCTAAATAATAATACTAAAAAATTGATGAGCGAAAATAAAGATGATTTTAATTTTGTTTAGAGTCGGTTCTTCTCATCTTGAAATCAAAGTACTGTTAGACAATAACAAAGATAATTTTTATTTTGTTTATCCAGCACGATAACTAAAACTCAATTTTATAAAAAGATAATTCACAAAAAACAAGGAAAGATCATTCAAAATCATTTAAAAGTTAGACCAAAAAGTAATTGTGGAGAAATAAAACAACAATAAATTAAATATAAACACGAAACATACAAATTAAAACAAAAATTATCAAATTTAACGAAAACATTAAAAATCAAGTGGAAAATAAAATTATTAAAAATAGAATTTAATTTAATTAGTAAATAAAAAGAAACAAATAATAAGAACTAAAAAAATTGAAGAAAAATATAATTTTAACCCTTTCAGTCAAAATGAATTTCTTTAGTTAAAACTTAATTTTTTGATGTGCCAATAAATGGATAACAAAGAACTAAAAAAATAATTATTTATTTATTTTTTGAAGTGTGGGAGACTTTTAGGGGCTCGGGACATATTTGTAACAATATGTTCGAAATTTTGGAATTTTATAATGCAGAATTCCCTCTGGGCTTCTGTAAACATTTTCTAGTACATATATGACACATTCATTTAAATTTTGACCCATTATATGAAAGGGTTAATTAAATATTCGAAAACTTTGTTTTATTGCATCAAAATACACACATGATAATTGTGGTATATAATGCGATGGTGGATGAACAAAAGTCAGAACAACGTAAATTTTAAAATTTCACAAGTACTGTTGAAGTATTTACACTCTAAACATTTTTTTATGAACACCTTTAATTTTTAATATTCATACATCTTCAATTCATAAAGAAGATAGGTAGAGGCATCTGTATGCAGTTTTTAAAAAATTATGATCATAGATGTTTTGGGATATGAAATGTGTGTGGGTGTCTGTTTAGGAAAAACATCAATAAAGGACAAATTTTAAAGGGAAATCACAAATATTTCGAGTAACTTAACAAATTGAGTTAGTAGTAAATAGTGTGCCACCTGGCCCACATTTTGGTATCCACCTTATACTACTTATTAGATTATAAAGATTAATATTATGTGTTTAATTTCTTGACTTATTTTTTATTTAATTGTTTATTATTATTTTAATAATTTAGTTTTATTATTATTAATTTTTTTTATTTTATTCATATATTTATTTAATTAATTAATTTTTATTATTATTATTTTTTATTTTAATGATTTATTTATTTTAATTTATTTATTTTTTATTTTTATTTAATATTATTTATTTATTAGTATTTATTATTATTATTTTTTGTTTATTGTCATTATTATTATTATTATTATTTTACACATAGTTTATATATAAAATTTTTTATTACGAATATACCAATAAGTAATTAACATCAGAAACCAATATACATTTATTAAACAGATACAACAATGCTAATCACGAATATGTCAATGAAAAGATTGATACATATGAACAATTTGATGATCCGTTAGATTGGTAGGTTGATAATCGATTTGAAGAGCAAACCATGCATAGTTTGAAAAGTATTCTGTAAACTGATTGATATTCTCTATCATATAATGACCATATGCCAGACTTTCATTCTTTCCAACCCATACCCTTTTATCGTCATTATTTGTAAATGCGACTTTAGTTGTTTTGAAACTATACAACTGATTGTTGCTGGTACTTATTCAAAATTGAGACACCCTAGGTATTTCTACTCCATTGTAACAATCGAGATAAGACTGGTGTTTATATCGGTATCTTTCAATGTTACCCCTTTTGCTTTTGTTGTACAAGTTTTACCCAGTAAACTGTAACATTTTGGTCTGAGAAATATCCACTCTTTGTATCCTATACGCTTACTCTTATCTTTAAATTTTCCAATGACAGAGTCTACCTGTTTATTATACAATGGGTGATTTATATCATAATTAGACGTATCTATTAGATTATCTGAAATCATTGCAGGTAAAAACTTACCTAATTTGCAATTTTAAATTTCTAAGAAGAAGGAATCTTTATCTCCAGCAACAATGTTGATACTGCAATTGAACTGATTAAGATATTTTGCTAATTCTACATATTGAAGCTCATACATTCATAAATCCAAAACTGTTTGACCAATGTAACTTGGTTTATCTAAACATATCGAATCTTTATATAGTATGGCTGCAATTAAAACATCCGCAATTTTGATGCTTTTTCGAAAGTTGGCTTCGATGCATATGTAATCATTTTCTGTTGATTATTACACAAATTTAAATTCATTCTTTTCTTTAAATTTTTTACAGTCTTACCATATAGACTATTGTTGAGCAACTTATAACAATTTTTATCAAGTGTGTTTGTTGATTCAGGTCTGAGTTAGGTGTTAGTATCGATATAACTTTTAAAAATAGGTTCTAGTTTAAATCTGATAGCCCGATGAATATTGACAACTTAATAATAAAATCATTTTGAGCAATCGCCAATGAACTCCAAAATTTTTTGCTTTGGATTTTGTGTTAAGAGTAATTTCTCTACTTTTGAAACATATTTCTTTTCTGCACCAATAGGGAAATTATCCAATAAATCATGAATTTCATTCGGAATTTCCAAATCAACCTCCACAGTATATCCATACAACAACTTTTCTAACTCCAAATTCTTGCAATCTTCTAAAATATTATCAAGGTTATCATGAATCCAACTAAATTTTCCACAGGGTAAACTTTGACTTAAACCCCATCCATATAGGTTATTGATGTCGATATATAATAACTCTGTATCTTCAGTAGTTTTCACGTGATGCTTATTAACCACCGCAAATTCCCCCTTCATATAAATTATACATTTCCATGTTTGTATTAATTCAATGGGTTTATCCATTGTCATTAACGCCGAATTCCATAACATATCCGGAATACCAAAGAAATTCAAAGGTTCCAATTGATTATGAGCTAAAGATTTGACTCTAAACTGTTGAAAAAATCAGCTAGTAAAAACACAGTCAATTTCAAATAAACCATCATGTAATAAAATAAAGTGTTACAGTTTGTTTCTTTTCATATTTTCTTTGCCTTTTGATATTCACTTTCTGTAACTTTTTCCCAGATATGTGGTATTTCATATTTGGTTTCCAAAACTTCTAAAGAAGTTGCAAAATTATATTGGAATATTGTTTTTGAGTCAACTATAGTTCCATCAAATACCGATTTTGTTAAAGGTAGATTGTTCAATGTCTTAACAGCTTTAGCCAATGAATCATTTACAAACTGGTATGAATCAATAAACTGTCTTCTAAGCTTACCAACATATATCATAAGAGATAAGAACTTTTCACTACTAATTGGAATACATGATAAATTCCAATTGGGAAATTGATTTAAGCCATACTTAAGAATATGATGTAAGCCATACCACGGAAATTATGAAAAATTACACGTAATAATTCTATAATTTTTCTGGATAAATTACATTTACTACATGCAGGACTAATATATTTTCCTGTAAAATGATTATGATCTTAAACCTTAACTACTATCTTTTTCTTACACAAATTAAAATATTCAGTGATATTAAAAGAATTTTCTTCATCCAAAGTAAGTACTAAAATCAGTTTGTGGCCTTTTTCTTTGTAGTATGGAAGTACAATATCTTTTCCTATATCTGAAACCTTCTTCAAAAAATTATAAACACAGTTTTGATCAACAAATTGATAGTAATTTGATATTCCAGTAAAGTTAATAATCAATAAAAGTCCAGTAGAAATCGGCAAATGTTTTTGAAAATAAATGTCATCTTTTGGTAATATAGATTCAAAATTTGCATAGATAACGAACGGAGGTGTCATTGTTTTGGATCAAATTTTAAATTCTAAATTTTTATCTTCAGGTAAGATATATAATGTTGTACCCAACTGATTTTTCTTACATAAATCTTGATGTTTTTGAAATGCCTTTGGCTTTCGAAAACCATTTAGACAAATTTCACAAAATATTTGCAACAAATTCTGACATTACAATCATTGTTTTTATGACAATTCATTAACGTTTGTAAATTAGTCACTGCAGTATAATGATACTTTTCACCTTTCTTTATCAATAACAAATATATTAGATCCATTCCAGTTACTTTTTTTCGATGAATTATATCCAAATAAAGGTGTTTCATTGCAATTTCTTCTTTATCCACATGATTTTTGTTATTATAAATCATTACATTAATTGCCAAACCAGGATTTTCTTCTCAAAAGTCTGGATATCACACAGTTTCATTGGCATATCATTAGAATCGTATACTAATTCCTTCATATACGGTAAATATTTTCTTGATCTAACTCTATGCTTCTTGATTTTATCAGATTTCAATACAGCGAAAACACTATATAAATTATCTATATTTTGCACGTTAACTATTGCCTTTTTACCTATTAATTCTTTAGGTGTGGAAATATAACTATGTCCAGAAAATCTAGATATGTTGGAGACCTTTGTTATTTTAAAATTTTGTTGGATGATGAGGGTAGACCCATCACCACATTTATCTTGAATAAATATTTTAAAGCAGGGCCTGGAAAGTATAGAGTCAACATATACGCCGAGGAGCGGGTATAAAATAAGTCAGGATGCAGAACCTCAATAAATTAGTCCTAGCAAAACAATCAATTCACTATGTCAAATCAATATTCGAACAATCAAATCCATCCCTTGTGCGTCGAACAATTATTATTTTTATGAACAATATTATGAACAATTATTATCTAATTGATGAATAACAATTATTAATTGGTGTGGATATTTATTTGTAAATAATTAGTATTAATTGATAACAATTCGATGTAGATATTTAATTTTATTTGAACAATTTTATTTTTATTTTATTGTAAATATGGGTATGGGTAAACAGTTATCATTTCTTGTAATAGAACAATCTTTATGTAATGTAAATAATTAATAGAAAATTTATTTTATTATTTTTCTTTTTGAACAATTTTTCTTTTGTGCAATGTTAATAATTAAATTATTTTACTATTGAACAATATAAAATCCGCAAGTAAATATAAAAAAATTAATCAATTGGCCGAGCAAATAAAAAATGAAATAAATTTCCCATTTAATAAGCAAATAAAAATAAAATGAATTCCCCCATTTATAAAGTAAATAAATAAAAAATTTTGAAATGATTTCCCCATTTGAATAAATAATAAGAATAAATAAAATGTTATTAGAAAAATAAATAAATTACTTAACAACCCAAATATTTTAGTATAAATACTGAAGTATTTTTCAGTTCAATAGCCCACTAAAATCATAACCACAAAGAAGTGATCTGAAAAAGGTAATCTTTGGAAGATATTAAAATCGAACAGACTTAGTTCATCATAATTTTTGCACGCATATATATATAACACGCACCAACATACATATTAACAAATTACACAACACGCACACAAATTTCATCTGTTGAATAAAGAGTGATTGAAAAGTAAAAAATTGGAAATTGTAGAGATTGATTTTGGTAAATTTTATTTGACTTTGTCTTTTGATTTATATAAGAGAACACCAGTGCAAGTTGAGACTCACTAAAATCGAGACCTCAACAATTTAATTCTAGTATTCGGTTTAATTTTCAACTACTTCCTAATTCAGTTCTCTCAACAATCTTTTCACTTAATTTTTTTATACCATCTTCGAGGAAAGTACTAGTCATAGGAACAGCGCGATTCGATATACTAACTATTTTGGTTTCTTCATCTTTTTCAAATTCTGCTTGAATTCCAAATTGAACTTTCGATCTTTTCATTTCGAGTAATGCTATTTTTAATTTTTCCACTAAAGAAGTTGGAAGTACTACTAAAGTATAATAAATTATAACTAAACTATAACTAAAATTTAATTCTCTATAAGATGGCTTGATTGTAAATGTAATATATTGTAGTGTGCGTCCTACATACGTGTTTTGTTGTATTATTGATGCTTTTACATAATTTCCTTAATGTTATATCTATCGATATTCACTTTTATAATTTGATATGAACGTAATAAGTCGTAATCAATTTCTGGTTCAATAATAATGTCACTAAATCCCTGTCCGATTTGATTACTATTTTTAATAATTATTTTTTCAAATATTTCCGACGTGATGGTACTTTTTCTTTTTACACCGTTTTTAAATAAAATAATTTATCATCATTAAATTGAATCAAATACCTTCTATGATCATTATAAAATTTAGGGTAAGGGTTAGAAGTCTGGGTCTGACATACAGGACATGTATAATAATTTTTAATTTGATAATATTTCATCATTATTATGACATTCATATTAAAAGTCGCATTCATATTATGACATTTAACATCGTAGATTGGCAGTAATTCGGGTAAAGTTTGCCTTAATTATAAAAAAAACATTCAAATATGTGTAAATAATTGAATTTTTTAAAGAAAGTTTGCTTAAAAGTAATTATATAAATTAAATAACTTACTAAATATTTAGTTAAATACAATATTTTACTCAATTAATTGAAATTACAAAATATTATTATTAAATTATTTAACAAAAATTAAATTTATTTAAATTAATTGTTAATAGTAAACGCAAATAATTTAAAAGATATCTAAATTAATTTACTAAAATATTGATTTAAACTCAAACATACTTATTCATTTACAAAAATTAATTATTTAATTATAAATAATAAATAAAATGATACTGACATCGACCATCAATCATCACAGATGACGAATTGGCATAAATGTTTTTAGAATCATCATAAAGAAGTGTTTTAGTAGTTCTATTAACAGAATAATCGACACCCATATCATCTAAATTAAGAATAATTAATGCATTAAATATAAAATATATTACCATTTCTATCTACAATTTCACTAATGTTGGATTCAGTAATTGAATTGATTGCATTTAAATTATCTAAATTAATATTATTATTATAAATTATTAAATAAATTTACCGAGGTTTTGAACAAGTTCACCGGCATTCACAACATTTTTGTTAGAGCTCATTTTAAAAGTTATGTTGGCGAATACGATTGATTTTTATTTATTTTTTCTAGGGTTTTTGTGTGACTCCACCTAAACGCCATCAAGATTATTATTCTATTCCTCAAAAGTACCCATGGTGATTGCCATGTTGGTACTGTACATAGGGGTTGAAAATTCATGAGCAGCTGAGCTCCAATTCTAGAATTATTCTACATAATATTTTCACTTTCGGGTTCTTGACTGCGGATGGAAGGTCTTACGTCTTTCTCTTTACATATCCTGGTCCTTACTCGTCTATTCTTACAATTCATATACTTATTTGTCATCTTTACCCATTATTTATAAAGGTATCCTTCAAATATTTGAGCAGCATTTCTCCCTTATTTTTTGGTAAATTTCCTATTTCATTTGTTTAATCACCGTATCGACTACATTTTCGTCCTAGTTTACCATTTATCTTTCCTTATATTAAAAATTTGATTAACCTTCCAATGATTTTAAGTAGTTACAACCCTCTGTGGTCACTTTAATAAACACTACTCCAATCTGCCACATTACATTCTTCGACTATTGGAAAATGCTTTCAACTTTACGTTCCTACATTTAGTGGTCGTGGGCATTCCGATTTCAAATTCACCCATAGTTCCTTCAAGCATGAATATGGCCTTTATTATCAATCGACAATTACAAGTGGTGCATACACGATCGAGTAAATATCGTTTTGATGCCTGAGATACTAAATCTCTAATTCTAAATTTTTCAGAATCAACCATTTTTTTAATCCAGTCTCCAGCAAAGTTCATTGGTGAAAACTTTATTTCCTTCGAATTTCATTGATTCAATATCAGTAATGATATTTCGACAAGAAGTACAATTCAAGGCAGGTGATATTAAGTCCTTTTCCGAAAAAACATTTACTGTGCCGCAAAAATTGTTCACTTGTTGATTAGACGAAGTTGGCGTTGGAGCTTGAAATTGTTGGCAACGATTTGATCTTTCTGGAAATTTGGTAAGACCAATATTTCCACAATACTTTTCATTATCTTCTTTCCAATCGCTCATTTAAATTAATTGAGACGTAAAAGGTTATTTGACTTATTCAAAAAACAAAATAATAATCAATTTTAAAACTATCGCAATTCAAAAATTTTATTTAACTAAAAATTTACACATATATATATATATATATATATATATATATATATATTAAAACAAACATATACATTTTTTAACTAAACATTTATTATTTTTTTACATTTTTAACAAAGCATTTATTATTTTTTTACATTTTTAAAAAACCTTTATTATTTTTTTACAAAAAAAACAACACTATTTCTATGACCAGAATTAGGTTGTTCATCATTTAAAAGCCGAGAAAAATCACTTTTCAGAGTCTCATAAGAATCTTGATAATATGATGATTTTTTTTCATTGGGGTGGAAATCCTATTTCTTCCTTCTGGCCGTCGCTCATAAAATCTTATGTTTCACAATCAGCTGTATAGTCTTCTGTACTTTTAAAACTGTCTACACTATTCTGAGGCTTTTTCTATCAATTTTCGATGGATATTTCCATCGGATGGGTTTTGGTTGTTAATTAGTCCACCACACTACACTATCCTATCCTTTTCTACTTGATTTTCCGATTAATTTTCCGACAATATTTTAAATTTTCTATGCAAAACTTTATTCCCCCTTAACTAAAGTCGCGCTTCCCGTGATTTTAAGTGCTCACTCCGGCCAACGTTTCCATCATACGCTATGAGTTTTACAACGACGCCCTACGAGTAAAGTCCTGCATCGTTCAACCAGGACTCGTCGTGTACAACCGAGGTATTAAGAGTAGCACGACCAGCAGTCACAACTAGCGAAAACAAACTCGCCAGCCGATTCGCCAGTCTGCCCTCCTAAAATTCTATTTCAATACTTATTATAAATAAGATTTAATGGGGACTTGTCAGTGGCACCAAACGATGCCGTGACAAGCCAGAATAAAATTAAAATAACAAAACTTTAACTTCGAAAAATATATTTATACAATATAACAATACTTACAATCCACAAGTTTGTCAGTCATGCAACCAAAGTTTAAAAATTGTCATAAGTTGGCATAAACAATCGTGTCCACAAATGTCTAAAAATTTTGTCTAAAAAACTTTGTGTCAGTCTGACTTTCTGAAATTATGAAAAAGACTGCTGTATATATATAGTGTTTTCATGCCTATGTGCAACCAATCAGAGAATTTTGAGCCTTTATCGGCTATTTTTCGGGGGGTTTTATTGCTTTTATTTTTTTAAAATATTTTATTTTTCTCTATTTTTTGATATTATTTTCTCAACATTTCGTAAATTTAAAATTTTTTTATTATTTAACCATTCTCTTTGATTGTTTCTCTTTTCATCCTTTGATATTTAAATTTTTGGTCTCCGCTTCCGCCTATGTATTTTTTAAACCTTCTTTTGCAAGGTTTTGGCGGTTTTATGTTTTGGTTTTGTGTTTCTTTCTGCACCTGTAGGCTTTTCAATGATTTTAATTAATAATTGTTTTATTTAATGTTGTTATGTTTTTATTTTGTTTTATTTAATATGTTTTATTTTATTTTTGATTTTTGCTTGCGGCGTGTGCTTATGTTACAGCAGCCATATTGACAATTTCCAAACGACATTAATTATTTTGTTTTAATTTATAAAATTTTCTCCTTTTTAGAGCTTATAGCCCAACAGTTATGTTAGTAATAATGACTAAATTTTGAAAGCATTTGGTTTATATACTAAGTGAGGAAACCAATCAAAATTGAGCAAGAGGTAGGAAATTATTTTGAATCAACCAAACAAATTTGACAAAAGATTAGAAAACTACTTCGATTCAATCAAGTAATTCACATACACATACATTAGTAACGAGCACAAGATGACCCACGCGCGTGTGAGTGTGGACATTAAATAAAAACCTAAAATTTTTGTGCCCCTGTGTGTGTGCACGGGACACAGGAAAAAATTCTGAATTATAAAAAATATAACTGTGCGGGGGGGGGCGAAATTAGAAAATATTTTGAACAAGTATGAGTCATAAAAAGTTTTGGTAGGGGGTGGGTTTGGACTTAGAAATTTTGTTGAAAAAAGTATGAGTCATAAAAATTTTTCTATGGTGGTATGTGTCTTTGTTTTGACTTTGAAAATTTTTGAAAAATAAATTTTTTGCTATTGGAAGGAGTTTCGTACTTACAAAAATATTTTGAAAAAATTTATAGAAAAATACATGTATTTTTAAAAAATTTCAAGATTTCTATTAAATGTCCCACACACACACGCTGGGCTCACGAGAAAAACGATGAATCATTGTGAGCTCACTACTACCTACTATCCTGTTTTTTTATTTTAACTAAAATTTAATTTTCTATAAGATTGCTTGATTGTAAATATAAATGATGTAGTGTGCGTACTACACGCATGATTTGTTGTGATTTATGCCTTGTTCAACTAGTTAACATAAGGTCATTATGTTTTCGTTGTAACAATGTAAATTTATAATTAAAGTTTCTATAATATGGCTTGATTTAAAATTTGAAATGTTGTGGTTTGTGTATTGCACACATGTTTTGTTGTTTAATTAATACTTTTTACATCGTTTTCATAATTCTTTCAAATTTGTGTGTTAATAAAGTATATGTAAAATCGAAATCTCTATAATATATTTTGCTCAATTATTTGAAGTGCTGTGATTTGGGTCCTACTCACGTGTTTTGTTGCAAAATTTGCAGAATTTACTTATTTAACAAACTTTTATAGAGTTTCTGTTGTAATAACGTATATGTAAAATTAAATTCTTTGAAATTGTTAGGATTATAATAAATAAAATTTTAAGATTATCAAAATCAATTAAAGTTAATTAAAATTTTGAAAAAAGTAAAAAGTAATATTTTTTTGGGGGGGGGGGAAGTGGTAACCGATGCCAAATTTGATTTCGAAGACGAATAAAATACTATAAGATTGAGATGATGTATATTGAAGGGTCGGGAGCCCAAAAACAAATTAATTAATTAAATTATTTGCCGACGAACCCATTAATCAAGGGCCACCGAGCTGAACGTCAGCCTAATTGGTTTCCCGGAATTAATAAAATGGGCAATAAATTGTCCAACCGAGAAAAATGGTTTCCCTAGATCTAATCCAAATTAATGGCAACCCAAAATTATAAAAGGAACTGACAACAAAATAAGTTGCAAGTGAATCGATGAAGAAAATTTAACGAGTTTGAGAAACGAGTTGAAAGTAATAAGCAGAAAGAAGTTAATCAGATTGGAGTGGCTTATTACGTGATACCCTTAGGGTGTTTACGAAAACAGTAATTTTCTAATCTTTACTCAAATTTGTTTGGTTGATTCAAAATAATTTCCTACCTCTTACTCAATTTTGATTGGTTGATGTATGTCATCACTTAGTATATAAACCAAATGCTTTCAAATTTAGCCATTATTACTAACATAACTTTGAATGCCGGTGAACTTGTTCAAAACCTCGGTAAATTTATTTAATAATTTATAATAATAATATTAATTTAGATAATTTAAATGCAATCAATTCAGTTACTGAATCATACATTAGTTAAATTGTAGATAGAAATGGTAATATGTTATATTTTTAAATAAAAAACTTTTTTAATATTATTAAAATAATTTAATTTATAAATTACATTAATTTTTAAAATTATAATATAGATAAAAATTATAATATTTATGTAAATAACATGTTAAAATTAGTTAAAAGTATTAGGATATTTTGTAATGTTTATTTATTACAAAATTAAATTAATATAAAAAAAATAATTTGTTTAAATTAAAAGTTAATTCATAATATTTTTAGTTGGTTTTGTGTACCTGAAGATGAAAGTTATGCTGTCGAAATATATCGTACGAAGAGTTTTTTATTGGCGTTATTTTTTAATTAAATCGTTGCCAAAGTTATTTAATTATTGATTATTATATATTTATATTTTACATTTTCTGACGATATTATTATATTTTAAAAAAGAAAATATAAATTTGTTTATAACATATATTTTTAAAGTTTGCATTCATATTACATTTCATTTGCGATCATATGATAATGTCTGTGATATTTTTATTATTATTATTTTAAATTAAAAACAAACATAAATCTGGTTAAATACATTTATTTATATTCATTAAAATTTATTAAAACAATTGTGATATTCTAGTAGTTGACATTTTTCAAATAGGAGAAACTACATCATTCAGCGGAACTTAATTGTCTTGAGTTGAAATTGTTAGATACAAGCTTTTTTATTCGTTAAAATATATTTCGCCAAAGGCACCATAATATTTTGCATATCGATCGTTGAAGAATACATTTTGATTGTATTTAAGATAAGAATCCATCTTTTTATAAAACTTCCTCTATTGCTTTAATATCTATCACTGAGAGTGTTCCTTCTTGAAATTGGAATTGAGTTAGGTTAAGTATGACTGGATTTACCAATTTCATGTTGATTGCTTCTTTTAGAAAATAAATTTTGTAATTGTGAAACTTAGGTAGTGGTTCAAAAATTTCTTCAACACCTTTAAGTTTTTCGGAGCTCGAATATTTCTTATCAAAATTAGTTAGAACTGTATTTTTGAAGCCAGGTTATTAATAAAAACTTTTTATAATTTGTTTATCTTCAATTGTTAATTTGTTTGATCCGACTTTTACTCTGGTAGCAAAATCCACCATTTTCGAAATTCATTAGTTTTAGAAATTCTTGAATTTTGCTTACTTTTTTTGAGCATATTTCAACTGCTTTGCTTAAATAGAAATCCAAATTTCTTACTTTTTCATCTTCAATAAATACTATTTTGCAAAAGTATTTTCTCACTGAAAGAACTTCTAATGAAATCGATTATTAGATCTTCTTTTAATGCTGGCTCCAGATCAATATGTTTTCTTATTTTCTGCAAAATTTCTTCTATATTTATGAGGTAATTTTTTTCATATCTCCGGAGATTTGAAATTGTCTTTATTAAAATCAATAACCATAAGCACCTGGCTCGTGACGACATGTTATACTTAAGTAATAATAATTAAACTTAGATATATAATTAAATAATTAAATCAACACAAATTAAAATTCAATTTAATTTACTTCAATATTTAAATAATGTATCATAATTCTATTTGTTTTACTTAAATATTAAAACAATGTATCATAATTAAGTTAAACCTTCATATATAAATGGCATACCTACATAAAATTTTGATTATTCGTAGTGATAACAACAATGTTCTCTTGGTAATATGATCTACTTTTCGTGATCTTTTTAATCTAGATGGAACTGCTCTAGGGGGTTCTGTTCTAGCGATTACCAATCTACCTACTATTGCATCATCGAATACTTGCACCGAATGATAATTAGCTTGTATATTGTCCCGTCTGATACAGTTTGTATATTACCCAATCTTATATTTGACTAGAATTTTTTTCTTAAACCTCCTCAACGTTATTTCCAATTTTTTTGAATTTCAGTATAATTTATTTATTTAATGTATTTGTTTATTTATTTTAAATTATTAATTTTTATTTAATTTTTTAAATAATTAAATTTAACTTTTTCTTCAATTAAAAAACGTGAAATTAAATTTATGATAATAACAATAAAAAATTTATGGTAATTTCCTACAGTGAATTGATGTCTCTCAATTTTCAAGATAAAGTTTGGATCTAGGTTAAAAATAGGTGAAAAAATGTAAAATTTGTCTCATTATTTTCTATTAATAAATATGGTCTCTGGGATCACCTATTGTAATTTTGGAGCCAGTGAACGTGGAAGTCCTCAATTTTTGTCAAATAATCTTTTTGCAATGTTATTCATAGAAACTGTTGGCAGCTTTCTTTCAAATTCGTTTGAAATTGTTCACTTTGGAATTGTTCTAGCCGCCGGTGCTGGTCTTCTGCGTGTCGTACACCCAGTTTCAAGACGCTAAAGAGTCAACAACCAAAAGCAAGAATATCTATTCACAACCCAAAACCCCAAATACACCATCAAAAAAAAGGAGTCTTGAATGAAACATTCTATCTATTCTTCTTATCCGAGATTCACTAAGCCTGCCAATCTTACAAACAATCAGTATCTAATCAGTCCTATATAAAATAAAGTCGATTCCCCAGACTAAACAAAATCTCAAAGCTAAATCGCACAACAGATATCGAATCTTCAAAATCAGAACCTGCTTAAGAAAGTAATCAATCAGAAACCAAGGAATACCAAGACATTAGCGAGATGAATATCTATGTGACAGAATATTGAACTCATGATTAACAATGAACTAATAATTCTTAGACTATTAACTATTCTTTATGTGTGATCATAGCCGGACTGTATATCCTCTTTCACTTCATCTTGTAATATATATTGATGTATACTGTATGATTATTTTTATGCATGTTGGTTTTGAGGTCACAACCCTGTAGCTCGTAGACCCAATTGAATGGAAAACGTAAACTCTGTATAATTCATAGCTTGAATCTTTTAGAAATTGCGGGTCGCAATTTTACGGGCCGCGGAGTGTTTTATGTTGGGCCAGCACATAAAAAGCCTTGATAATTGTTTAAATGCATTAGTAATACAGCACAAAAACCCAGCACCAAGATAACTTAACATACAATATACAACACCAACTAAACACTTAAAAATCTGAGAGAATATAAATAAATATAAAATCAAAAAACATAAAAGAAAAATAAAATAAATACAAAATGCATCAAGAACCGCACGAAATCTACATAAAAAATAACATAATAACAAGAAAATTTGACCGTAAAATGACCATTTATATAAAAGTAAAAATTAATGAATTAAATGAATAAAAATAAAATATTTTTGACTGAATAAATTTAATTAAAAATTTTAAAAATAAATTGCCAATTTAAATTAAGAAATTAATAAAAATTTAATTTAGATAACACAAATAATTTCAAGGTCGAATTTTGTTTAACCGCAATAAAATTAACACGCAAGGTTAAAGCAAAATTATAGGTGGCCGAACGAATTTAACATGGACGATGAAATATGCTGAATAAATATTTTCTATCTACAACCTTCGTGCGTCGAAACTTTTATTCCAAATACTATGGTAAAATTTATTTATGATTTCTTTTTCGGCTCACAGCTACTCACGCACCGCAAGTCAATAAAATCTACACACAACTCAGGTGTGTAGGAGCAGTTTACCTGCCGATAGCCTGTGCTCGTGAAGGTTCCGACGTGAATAACGCAGGGCCTGAACGTCAATATTACCGTGATAGGGGAAACTGGGAGGAGGGGAAGCAGTGTTTTAGCTGCTCCTCCGCCACTCATTTCCTGTAAATTCGACATAAATAATTTAACAACATTCGGCAAAAAATCACTAACACTGAGTAGTCCAGTGGGCACTCATTGACTATGAAATGAACATACATAAATCTTAAGGACAAAGAGAGGGAATGAGTAGCGGGGAAAATTGCGAAATCGTTGCAACAGTTAAAATGAATAGCCATCGGAAAAAGATTAATCCGAACGACTAAAATCATGAAAAATAAGGTTTTAAATAATATATAAGTAAATAAAATATGTTGAATTGAAACGGTAAATATGGCCAGAACACTACGCAAATTTTCCGAATCAACTAAAAATACTTATCAAAAATAGCAAAGTAAAAGTAGAATACGGCTCAATAATTGATAGAATATCCGAATAATAACGTAAAATCAGGGCGGAACGCTGCTCAAATTTTCCGAATTAATTAAAATACTTATCGAAAATAGTAAAGTAAAAGTGGAATATTGTTCAATTGTTAGTATAATGTTCTTATAAACTGTAGGATAAGGGCGGAACGCTGCTCAAATTTTCCGAGTCAATGAAAATACTTTATCGAAAATTATAGAATAAGGATAAACCGTAAAATAAGGATAGGACGCTGCTAAAATTTTTCGAATTAACAAAAATACTTTATCGAAAACCGGAAAAATACAGATGGATTACGGCTAAATTTTTATATAAGAAAAATATTTCTTAAAGCTGATGAATAAGGACGAATCCCTGCACAAAAATTTGTTAATAATATTGATAATAATTATAATGATTATAATAATGATAATAATAATAATAATAATAATAATAATAATAATAATAATAATAATAATAATAATAATAATAATAATAGCAATTATGATAATAATAATGATAATGATAGTGGTAATAATAATAATAATAATAATCATGGTACTTGTAATAATAATGATAATAATTATGATAATAGTGATAGTAATAATAATAATAGTAGTAATAATAATAAATATAATGGTAATTATAGTAATAAGAATAATAATAAAGGTAATAATAGTAACAATTAATAAAGGTAATACATATAATAGTAACAATGATAATGCTAGTAATAATAATAGGGAACTTTGTAGTTATAATAGGGATAAGGGTAAAAGATATACTGTGGAAATATTTAACTTAACAAAGGGTTTACAGGCCATAGAATAATCTTCAACACGGAAAACGATAAGAAGAATTATGAGAATAGACATAAAGATAAAGGATATGAGAGTATAGGTTAACATTTGAAAGAGATAGGAGAATAATGGGACCTAAGAATCGAAATCGAGCACATGGATCGTTCGGTCAATTATAGCATTTGCAGTAGCGCTCACTTTTTGCGGACGATCCAACCACTCGAACACAGTTCCAACGTTGCTTAGCAACGGGTGCCGAGTGGCAAGCGAAAGAATATTTGTATGGGGTTGTCTGGGTAACAACCATATAGTTCAAAATATCAACACCCAGAAACCCACCAAGAATAAGAAATGTAAATAGAAATATTTTCCTGTACAATAAATGAATTTCTTTTTAATTTAAAAAGCTATCAATTTTTTTTAATAACATAGTCTCCCAACCGCATTTTTTTGTAGCGAACCGGTTGTAAGATTATTAGAATCCCACCGCTGGTTACAAATGATAATCTCATTATAGGTGACATGAAATGGATTTTTGTTAATACCAAATTCATTATTTCTTTATCAACATTAATATTGTGCGTTATCATAAATTACTTATTAGCCAAGATCGCTATACTCTCTTCATCCTCATTTTAACACTCTAGGTTGTCTAATGTCAGTAGGAATACCGCATCCCAAGTAATCCAAAAGTTCCATAAACACTCATTGTCATTATCCCATTCGTTTTAACTAGTTATATTACTTCTCATATTCATTTCAGTGGATCATTGTTTGAGAAATTCTGAATAGATGTTGAGAAATATAATTCAGAGGCGTTCTGGCAATCTCAGACGAGTTTCTGCTTTACATGTTTAGCCCAGACAACGTGCTAAAGCTTAATAGACACATTGAATTATTTAATAAACTACTTGACAAAGAATAAGGATTACTATCAGAGCGCTGGACTGGAAATTTCCAAGATATCCTCAATCAATACATATTCAAGAGCTTCCTTAACGAACATTCACACAAAAAATGAAGCTAATTCCAGCTATGATTTCCTAGGTTCTCTCTACACCAGAAACTTCACGAAGAAACTCTGGTCCAAGCCTAGAGCGAGGAAGAATGAAAGAAACCGAGTAAATTGACAAACTTGGAGGTACATAGATTATAAAGTAGTTTTGAACTAGAGATTGATTTTCTTTTTATTTTGTTAGTAGATAAAAATTGATTTAAGTTCTTTAAATTATTTTTCTGGGATCTTCGTCCATTAAGGTGATTTATACAGGGCGTAAATACTTCCGATCGAAGGCCTGTTTAACCAGGGCGTGTCATGGAATCATTTGTCTTAGAAATGAGGCTCACTTCTTTCTAACTGTCACTAACTAGTGTTACAGGACCAATTTTAATTGAATTCGCCGCCTAGTTCTATACCCAACATATTAAGAATTTTTCTCGTCCAAAAATTCACCGACGATATTTTAATAAGTTTTGGTAGTTGAGAATTGATTTATATGCCGATCCACCTCTTGATCGACTAATTATTCAATGCGAAATAATAATTAATTATATATAACAAATTCTAAATTTCAACAAGTACAAATAAGATAACTACAAAATTTATTTATTTGTTTTCCACTCTTCTTTGGCAGCTGAAACGAGAATATTAGTCAAAAATTGAGACTTGTTTTGTGATTTCAATGCTTGATATCTCGTTTTAATAGGGGAAGGAATTTCCTTTCAATTCAAGAACTGCGTTGTGATCGGAAACCTAGTTTTTCTTTCGGATCTTTTAACCGTGTTTTATTTCTTCCATTTTTGTTACTTTCAAAAATCTTTGACAATGCTCTCATTTCTTCAATTTTTGTTTCTTGCTTTGTCAATAATATTTCTCTCAGTCTTGTGTTGGTCGCAGGGGAGTATTGGAAATCCGACCCTCGAGTCCCCTTAATTCCATACTGTCACTAACCATCACTAGGGGTAACTCCTCCGTACGCCACATGATTTTGATTACTATAATGCACCCGTGACTGGAGATCACGTTGGAAATTGTGAACAATAGCCGAATGCCATTCGAGCAGATGAGCGCCATCGCTAGCACTACTCCCCGAAGGACCTTCGTCTTTCCCGGTTCATAGCTGCCGATAGAAGGACTTACGCTCTTGTTCCCAAAACCCTTTAAATTCTCGGAACCACACTTCATTCCAGTGAGAGAAATCATGGAGAAATACAACCCTCGCGTCCACGCACCTTTATAATTTCCCTCGCCCTTGATACTCCGATTTTTGAATGAGAGAGAATATGAGAAATAAGATTATTAATGTTTAATGAAAATTAAGCCAAACAATTTTTAATAAGAAATAAACACTAATAGACATTAAAAATTTATGATAAGCGATTCAAAGGTTCGTCAATGTCACATCAATCGATAGGGTGAGAATGGTTCGTCGAGAGTTAATCCTCTTCTGCGTCCATATCCGTTGGGAGGCATCTCCTCTTGGGTGGCCTGTATGACGGAGGGTCGCCTCGAGGATCTTCGTCTCTTCGTGAAGACGGTCCAGCTATTTCGCCGCGGGGACCGATATTGGGCACCTCTCCCGTGAGGATAGCGATCTCCTCCAGATCCAACTCGAGATCGCTTAGGGAGTGAATCAGCGGGTGGGCTTCGCTCTCCTCATCCACCAAGTTGATGTGGATGGAAGCTGGCGGAGAGGCGAATAGGATCCGCGGCGCGTAACGGATATCCGGATCCATCTCAGAGTTTTCGAATTCTTGGTAGGGGGGTGGTAGGTCCTCCAATCGGTCCACCCCTCCCCTCGACTGAGCTTCCCGGAGGCGGGCCTCTTCCTGTCGGCGACGGTCTCGGCGCCGCTTATTTCGATTGGGCCGATGACGGGCCGTAAGGGCAGAAGAAATTGCCCGGTTTTCGGTAGTCCCGGAAGGTAATAATTGTGGGACATCCGTACTTGAGATAGGAGTGGTCGTCGTGGTGTTGACTAGGTCTTCGTTATCAGGAAGGTGGTGAGCGGGAACGATATCTAGCCGCTCCGCCCGAACACTTCCGGGGACCTTGATCCGGAGTTCAGTTTCCGTATATGCCTGATGTAATGCCGTCGACTGCTCACGGATCAGCAGCCGCTGGGCGCGTGATTCGACGATTAATTCGTCGCGCGCCTGGGTAAGGCAAGAGATCTTCTGCCTCAGCTCCCTAACGACTTCTGGTGGATCCCAGGTCCCTTTCACTCGTTCGTGCTTCATTTGAAGATCCCGATGATGTATTTTGAGATCTTCATATTTGTGGCGGATTGCCACGATTGACGGGGGTAAGCGAGGGATCCTCGTCGGAGTGTTCACATTTTCGTTATTGGCCATGCTATTAGAGAAGAAGAAGAAAAAATGTTTAAAATTTTATCAAAATAAACAAAAAAAATTAAAGAGAAATTTAAAGGGAGTTCACATAATATCAAAAATAGGAGTATCGGCGGGAATTTCGGTCTGCTTTCTCTTGCCGGAACCCCGCTTTTTTACATAAGTATGAGTTATTGGGTAACCCACTCGTTGTCACCTCACGCGGCATCATTATGAGTTATTTCTGTGGCCGATTGTGTATTCATGAGCGTTATTGCCTTACTAGCATGGTCAAAACCTAACGTCTACATTTATCTGATGTGTAATGGGCGGGTAATGGGTACTTTACAGACTTGTCATATAGATTTTTCTGCGGGGTTACTTTCTATGTTGGGTGTATGATAAAGAAATTAGTTACATCTCCCGCCTTATGGTCGTAAATAAATTTTAGCATTAGTAAGACCAATTTCATTTCTAATTGATTTGATAAAATAGACGAATTTTCTATTGATCGCCTGAATTGATTTTATGCCGCCTACCGTACTACATACCAGTAGGTGCAATTGATACTCAATTTTTGTAAAATCTCTATTCATTGGACCATGAACGGATTATTATGCGTCCGTAGTCGTGGTTCTCTCGATTTAATCCATCTTTCGCTCGTCGTTTATTCTATTAGTCGCGGGTCTCTTAAACGTCTTTCCTATCGGCGTCTGCCTCTATCTGTGCTGGGTCTATGAGTTCTACAGAAAAGGAAAAATTGTCTGTCAGACGGCGTTTTCGGTTTCATGGATTTTTCGAAATTCGGTTCTCAGAGGATATTAAAACAACTGCAGAGTGGTTATATGTGATGCCCTCCTGTGGAGCACTTTCGACAAGGTAACTTTTGTGAAAATTGTCGTTTATATTAATTTGACTAGTTATCGGGTAGATTTTCAATTAAATCACACAACAACAAAAAAAAAACGTTTACTAGCATCCAAATTCTATCCGTACTACCCAGTTTTATATCCCCCATTATGTTCGGAATGTCAAAAAGGTTCCTGACCAAGGTATGGTCCATCTTAGTTTTCCTTAACTGCCGCTTTCCGCTCTTCCCGATATTTTAACGATTCGCTCCGGCCACATTTTCAGCAGCCGCCTCGAATATACAATGGCGCCCTGCGTAGCGGTCCCGTGCACAAAGCCGGAACCGACTGCGAACTGCCAAGGGGTTCACGAGGCATGACCCACGAGCACAACTAAGGGTTTTCACCCACTAGCCGGCACACGGTCGGTCCCATGAACCAGTTATTACGATACATAACATAATAATTTAGAGGGTCCGAACATTATAAATAATTCATAATCAAATGAAATGAAATAACATCGATACAGTTTAATAAAGATAAAAATTTAAGGTTTCATAAAAGTTACAATTATAATACACAACAATGAAAAATTCCTTACTAAGTTTCTTGAAATTTCAGAGTGTAAATTGAACAGTTTTTTAATAAAGCATAAGATAAAATTTAATGAAATTCATCACTGTATTTATAGTATTTTCGTGCATGTGTGCGACCAATGGGCGATTTTTCGCCATTTTTAGGGCTTTTTAATTATTTTATTTATTTTAAAATATTTTTGTAATTTTTTATATATTTTTCTTTATTTTTTGATATATTAATATTTTATTGTTAGATTTTATTTTTATTATTATTTTCTTAAAATATTATTTTTAAACCCCAATATCTTATTTTCTGGTCGCCTCTTCTGCCTGTGTTTTTTCTAAACCTTATTTTGCAAGGTTTTGGCAGTTTATTTTATTTCTTTATGTTTTCTTTTTGCGTCTGTAGGTATTTTCGAATTTTAATTAATTATTTGTTTTATTTAATTTTTTGTTATGTTTTTATTTTGTTTTAATTATTATGTTCTTTATTGATTTTTAATATCTTGATGCGGTGCATGTTTATGTGCAGTGATTCCTAATCTACATATCTTAACTTTTATGTTTAATTTTGTTCTTTTCTTCTTGTAATTGTTATTATTGTATTTTGACCTTTTTTTGATTAGATTTTTTTCTTTGAATTTTTGAGTTATATTTTTAATTTTAGATTATCCTATTGCCGTGTTTATTTTAAGTTACTGGTGCATTCAAGCTAATTCAAGGTTATTTCGGTTTTAGCCCAACCATTAGTTTAATTTATCAAATAATTATTTTTAAATTATAATTTTAATATATTATAACCATTATTTATATATATATAAATAAAAATAAATAAATACTTGAAAACATTTTTTTTTACATCATAAGAAAAATAATAGTTGATTTACAAAAAAGATTGAACTAAAATTTCTAATGCTAAATAATTTTTATTTGTATTTCAAATTTATTTATCAAAAAATTTTATTTTGTTTGTTTAAGTCGCTTTGATTAACTTGATGAGTAAGACAAAATTAATTTTAACATAGTATGATGACTAATTTATTTAGTTTTAAAATGAAATTTTAGAATATTTTCGAATCAAAAAGTTACGATTGTATTTTATATTTAGATGGCATCCTCAAAAAAGAAACCGCCTAATTTTAAAACCTTTAATTTAAAATCCGGAATAATTGAACCAGTTCTTATAAATGATAACCCTGTGCAGCAACTGACCGATCATACGGAAGTTCAAGTTAATGGTGAGAAAATAACAATCTCGATGAGTGATTTGGAAACACTAAACGAACTTGGTAAGTGATAACAATTAAAAAATTTTTTTAAACATTCTATCAATTTCACTATATTGACACAAAAGGAAAAGGCCAATTTGGAATTGTTGAACAAATGTTGCATAAACCATCCAATCTTGTATTCGCAGTAAAACAGTTACGATGTTCAAAGGATGATAAAAAACAGGATAGAATTCTAAATGACCTCAACATAAGCATGAGAAGTACCCAATGTCCTTACGTTGTTGTAAGCTATGGAGCAATGCATCGTGGAGGTGACGTATGGATTTGCATGGAGATATTGGATTCCAGTTTAGACAAATTTTATAAACTAGTAATTACTTTTATTGTTTGTCACATGTTTTTACCAATTTAATAGAAACAATTGAGTTGATAAATAATTTTTTAACTTAAAAACTTTATTATAATTTATTTGAAGTTATTCGAAATTTTAATTAGTCTAAAATAATTCTACTTGTATAATAATTTCAATTATAACTATATAATCAATTATGTGAGCAAGTGAGTGATTATTATTTTATTGATTTGTGGATATATTTGGAGGATAGATTTGTTTTAATAATAGGATTTTATTGATTTGCTTATCAAAACCAGCTTTTGAGTATGAAATATATATTGCTAATTCTGGTTATCAAAGAAAACGGAAATAAAAATAATTTCAATACGTTATATTTGCATAGAAAATGTTACATAATTTTTCTTTATCAATTAAATTTTTTGAAATACTTTTAGGTTTTTTTTTCTTTTATAAAATAGCAAAGCGAAATTAAAAATCAATTCTCTTTGACTTACAGATACGCTTAAATCTGTATTGCAAGGATTTCTGGCATCAGTCCAATAACTGAATGAAACACTAGAATCAGGCAGTGGGGAAAATTCGTCCTAAATATGAATCAAAATATTGATGGATAGTCTGAAAAATAAATGAATGGAAAAAGATTAAAAGTGAAGAAATAAATACTTTTTCCTCATTAAATTAAATGTTCTCCCAGTATGGAATACTTAAATTTTAGTAGTATTGCTAAACAACTGGAAAACAAAGACAACTATGTAGTTATAATAATAACATTAACAATAAAAAAACAAAATTAATAGTAAAAATAATAAATGATAATAATAACAATAATATAGATAAATGAATAACAAAATAAGCCCTTGCTGCGAAGTAATAATTATATTTTTGAAAAAAGCTTCAATGTTTAAATTATCCTCTTCTGAAGAGGATTATTTAATAATTGAAAATCTTTTCAACAATATAATTATTACTTCGCAGCAAGGGCTTATTTTGTTATTCACTTTTCTGATATATTAATTTATGCTGCTACCAAGGAATCACCGTTTTAATAATAACAATAATAATAATAAACAATATTAATATGTATTAATATTCGTTGGATGCTGTAATGAATTTCTTTAACATTTTTTGTTTAATGGAAGCTTAATGTTCAATTTAGTTAAAGTCTAAATGGGATTTAGTAAATTTTATTTACTTCCTAAATTCAATAAATAGATTAATATTAAATGTAATATATAGCATTTCCGGTTATTGATTTATGCACATCAATATTATGCAGAGAAAATGCAGTAGTGATCATACAATTTTAAAATAGAAAATTCGATACTTATTTATAATTCATATATTTGAAATAAATTTCTAATTGATATTAGCAAAATATTTGATAAAAATAATAAAAAATAATAAAAATTTACGAGAAACTTCTTTCTGCCAAAGCCACGCTCACGAGTAACGAAAAATTAAACGGTAATAATGAAAATTGTTGGATAAATATCCCCGTCAAGATATAAAAGTGTACCTTCTAAAGTAGAGGATAGTTGCGATGTTTCAGAATGGATGGATTGCTTCAATAACATAATTTTCCCATTTAATAGATAACTGAAATTTAATTTATCTATATCCAAAACATTGGCGAAATTATTGCATATATCATCAATTTTCATTTTCTTGGTACTAAAACGTTTAAATCTATTATATTAATCTACTTATTTAGGAACCGGTGAATTAAATCTAATATAACGTTATCTAACAGGAATTTATATGGTCTTTTTATAAAAGTCTTCTAGGCCTGAATTCACAACATTGTCTTTTTTAATTGACGTTTTGTTTGTCTCGGAACTTGAAAATCTATATTGAGTGATTTAGCTATAGTTGAAACATTTTTCTAAAATTGCAGAAAACTCGGAATCACGATTTGTTCTTATCTGTTTTAACGTTTCAAGAAGATTATTGATTAAATTTCGAGCGTATAGTACATGTATGGATTTATTTTGAAAAATTTTGCTCAAAGATAAAAATAAATGAAGAATGGAGACTTAACAATGTAATGAAATAAAAAAATCGAATTTAGATAGGCTATTCATCAAAGTTCTTGCTTTGTTAGAAACATGTCTGTCCACCCATTCTGAAATTTCATCTAAAACGTCTATTATATTTTCAAAACCGCTTGAAAAATCAGCAAATGACTCGATCCCTTCGACCCATTTCGTTTCGCAAATTTTTTTATTTTGTTCTCACAAAAAGACTCAACTATCACTCTACGTTTGGAAGAAGAGGTAAGAAAAGAAATTGTTTTTTTGATAACCCCAATACAATTTCGAACGCTAGTAACATTTGACGAAATTGATATCGATAAATTTAAGCTATGATTGTAACAAGGACAGTGTACTGCATTTACGGCGTTTTTTAAATTTCTTTCACGGCGCTAATTTTTTCAAATGCCATTATCAAGCATCCATCAGTTCCAATACCAACACTAAAATCAAGATTTAAACGAAAATCTTGCAGTTTTTAACGACTAATTTCTCAAGAATTTCCCCGTTCACTTTTGGTTCCTGCTCATTTTTTCGGTTTACAAATATTGACTCGCGAACATCAACAAATTCTAAAAAATCTTCATATCGTTTCTTATTATAAACATATGTCAACACTATTGAAAGTTGTGAAATTATACTAACGTCTGTTGTTTCATCAAAAACGACTGAAAAATATTTAACTTAAAATAGTTTGTTTAATGACATCTTCACAAGACTCAATTAATTGGTTTTGTGTAGTGTTGCTAATGTATGCGGCATTCGAATTTGAATTTTTTAAATGAGATTCAAAAACATTGTCACCAGCATCAACCTTATGTTTCAAAAAGTTCTCGAAAATTTCCTTTATTTCGCAACGGATTTTCGTCAAATTCTAAATCAATTCTTCCATCACGTCTACCCCGAAAAGCTATATTTTGACAACCAATGAAAATAATGGTTTTGACAATGGGTATTATCCGTTCGCGATTTTGTTTGATTACTTTTAACCTATCGGAACTAATTAAATTTATGATAGATTTCGAAGGAACATTATAAATTTGACAAAATCTAATAGCTGCAATGAGAGAGTTTCTGTGATATAAATAACATTCATGTGTTTGAAATTCACCATTTTGCCCGTAAATTTAAAAACTTTATTAAAGGTTTCGTTAAGAACTTCTCAACTTTATTATTTCTATAAGCACCACAAAAATCGGCAAATAGTGCACAAAAAAATGGTGGTCGCAAATGAAGATAGTTTGCGCACCACTGGTCTAAATCACCTCTTTTGTCTATAAAATTACCAATATCCTTCGAATCGTGGACGACGACGATGAAGGTGTCGATCCCGATGACGCAGTGATAGCGCTGGAGTGGAAGGTGTTTCTTGACATATAGACGTTTGGGCTGATGTCGTATTTTCTTCAATGCTGTCTTGTTTCTGTTTTTTGAAAAATTGTAAAATAGGTGTTTGTGCTGATTGTCTCATTTCTAAAAATATCAAAATTTTACTCATTCCATTTTATACGAACCATAAATAAATTTTAATTAACAATATTCGGATCATGTCTAAAATAGACCCCGAATTAATGAATGATATTAGAAATTAATTTTTACTGGGGATGCTTATCCAATTTGTAATTTTTCTAATATAAAACTACAATAAATCAAATAAAAATTATAATTAATCAATTACTCAAATAACTATAGATGTAACACTATGTTAAAATATTATAGTTAAATTATATATTATATTAGATTAAATAGATAATTAATCTATTGTTTGAAATTATAACGAATCGGTACTTTTATAACAGAAAGTGCATTTTAAAATAATAAAGAATAAAACTCTTAAGATAATTGAATAAATTAAATGCAAAATTAAAATCCAAAAATAATATATTATATTTAAATTCTGTAACTCAGATGTGCTTTTTATTTGTAAATTAGAATGTATTATATCAATTGAAGTTCAATTGATTTAATTATCGGATACTATCGAAATACCATCTGTGTACTTGGTTTTTTTACATTTTGGGCTTACCATTTCAGATGGTCATATAGCGTTTGACAAGAGACCAATACATTTGAAAGTCCTGCTACGGGGAGGGGGGTAATTACCCTCATGGACCCATCCATGATTATTGTCATTAAAGATATTATTAAATTTGCACCTAACTAATTAACAAGTGTAGTTTCTTAAAGGTTAGTATCATGCTGGTTTAAATCAAGCTATTTCAACTATAAGTTATTGTTAAGAATACAAATTTGTTTACAATATTGTTGAAAATTTCTAAAAAATAAAATTATTGGGGAAATAAATGAATATGAAAATAAATATTGTTCAATGTCAGATGTAGAGAAAAATTGGAAATGAGCAGAAAATAGTGGGAAATCAATAAAACAAAGTCGATCACACTTAAAAAATTCTCAAAAATAGATTGAATACTAGAGATAAAATACAAGAGATACATACTAATAAATTGATTATACTAACTTGTGATCGATAATGATAATAAGTTTTTGTGTGTCGAGGTAATAAAAACAGGAAATGGAAAACATATATTATCTTGGAGGCTTGTCATAAATAAAATTTTGTTAATTTAATATATTAAATGTTTTTTTAAATAGATCTGTCGGAGATAAAAAATAATGTTTTTAGAGTGATTTAAACATTAATGTAAAATGTTGTCCGTCAACATATTATAAGTAACAGATAAACAAGTAGGCCAGATAAAGATAGTTATAAAAGCAAATATTGAATTTCCAGTGACGGAAATTATAGAGAAAATAAAAATTAGTGTGACAATGCTGTAATAAGTATTACTGGATTGGGATATTAAAGTTAAAGTATTTAGGGGATTTGTTTAACTATACAGAGGTATTAAAATCAGAGCAATAATTAAGTACGGAAATTCAAATTTCATTGAGTGTTATTCCTTGCGAAACGTAACAAATACAAAGGACCTTAAATTGGTTTTTTGTTATTTGTGTGGTATTGTTGAGGATGCCTAAATAATAGAATAAAATAATTAATAAACATGTAAAATGATTGGGGGAAACAATCATAAGTGATTAAGATGTGGTTCTGGAGCTTAATAAAAAGGGAATGAAAAAGAAATGTCGAATAACGAGAAGGGAATAAGAGAAAATCAATAAAAACAGACAATGAAATAAAAGAAGGTCATTTATAATTAATAAGTGCAAATTTAGGAAAACAGAAGGAAAATTTGCACGTTATTTAGAAAGCTCTTTCAAGATAAGGGAAGAAATGTTGGTTGGGAATTCGGGAAAGGGCACCTCTAAAAAATTATTTATCTGGACAGCTGTCAGTGATAATAGAGGCCCAAAGGAAATTAGCGTTAAAAGATATCAGAAATTCTATTTGACATCAGTAAGCATTATTGGATGATGGAGTATAAAAAGGAAGCGCAATTGGAATCAAAGTGACAAAATTGCAATAGACAAAAAAAAGGCAAGAAAGAAATTAAAGAGAAATTTGAAACAGAAATTAAGCAAGGTCAAAGTAAAGCAACTAAATAAGAGTTACCGATTTCAGAAACCCGTCACAGTAGTCAAGTGATTGTGAAATCCAATTAATCCGAAAAGTGCTATTCTTCCCGAAGGGTCGTAATAAGCACTAAATTGTGATTGATAGATAATTCGTTGTGTCATTTTAAAGTGGAGATAAAGTGTATTAATCAATCAAGTTTATATCGTTTGGAGTTCATTACTGTTGCTTAAAAGCACGCTTGGAGTCAGATTGACAATAAATCCTATTCGAATTATAATTATTAAAGAGATTGTAACTGCTAATCAATAAAATTTAGCTGTTGAATTCTTTGCTTTATTAAAGCAGACCAGAAGCCAGATCAATAGTTTTTTACATCTAAAATCACTGGTAACCAGGCATTTATATTTTTGTAACCCCAACGTGATCAGAAATTGGTGAAAAGTGTGTTTGGTCTTTTCAATTTAATTTTTTAAATGATATGGGGAAAATATTTATTTCGTTTATTAATAAACCGACAAACTCAATTATACTTTAAAATTTTATGTAGAACTACCAGGGAGTAGTTGAAATTGATTATGTTATAATCTAGCAATATTCATTTTTTGTAAAAAATGTCTTCTTTTTATTTGTGACTTATTAAAAATCCTCAATGGTTTGTTATTCTCTGATCTGATATCACTTATTGTCTATTTTATTCAATTGCTAATTATAAATGAACATACTTTCAATATTTTGTGTTTAATTTATATTATTGATTTAATTTCATTGATAAAATCTAAAGTTTATAACTTTATCAATGGTGCACTAAGGAATTCAAGTCAAAGATTTTGCTTAATGTTAATTACTGTAGATCTTCAAATTTTATTTTTTATCGTTTTTATTGAAAATTCGGATTTGTTGAGTTCGTATGCAAAGTTGTTGCTATGATATATGGTCTATTCCAGTTTCTATGATGATACTTTACTTAAAAAATCCTTTAAATCTTGCATAGATTATCAAATATTGAGTTTGCATATTACTCAACTAAATAAACTAAACATCTTGAATTTCTATAAAACTTTTAAAAATAGTAATGTATGTTATGTAACATATTTGTGTCTATGTATGTCCTAGGATAGTGTCTACAATATACATGTTTGAGTATGCTTTTTTTGTCGGGGCGATTTCCATATTTTTTACCTAGACGTCTACTGCTATATCTGAAAGCCTGAAAAAAAGTTTGCCAAAATCTGACTAAAATATTTTCTTTTATTATGCGGATTCGTCAATTATGTTTTTGAGTTGAAATCAAAATTGTTTTTATACAAGTAATTTTCTGTCTATTATTTACAATTGAATTTATTTTCAATAAAATCAATTTTCTCTTTGTAAAATGAATTATTCAACAAAATATTTTTATTTACAATGTTGATCAGTTTAATTAATTGTCTGTGTTATTGTTTACTTGAATTGAATTCTATACACTTGCTAGAAGCTGAAATGAGAAATCAAAACAAATTAATAGCATTTAATTTATAAAGCACGAAACATCAATTTGTCAATAAATTTAAAAGTGTATATATAAACAGGATCAGAAATCAGGTATTTTATATAAAATAATTAACATGTAAAATAGTAAATATGGATAACTGAATTGTTTTGAGATAATTGAACTGGAGTATATAGTAATAAATTCTATACCAAAAGTGAATTGCCCTTTAGCGACTATTAATGTACATAACACTCAGGGTCCCTGTAGCTGTTAAAGAACTCATTCCTGTTGGCAAATAAGGTTTCAAAAGTTTTTCGGAGTTGCTATAACTGATGTTACTTTGGTTTCATGTTCTTTATTTGTCATGATCATAATAAATGAATAACAATAAAATTTTACTTTGTATTTTTCCCATAAGATTCAGTAAGGTAAATCATCCCTTAAACGAAACGGTTAGATGGTATGACGTAATTATTAATTCCTATAGGATTGTTACATTTATTATTTCATAGGGAAAACAAATCAACGTTTTTGGAGGCTGAATAATTCTTAAAATACGATGATATATACTTGATTACCTTAAAGATATTCAATTTTGATTGGGAAATTTTTATTTGACACAAAATTATTTTATTAACGTTAGTAATGATTCAATAAAAATAATTTACTAGACAATCAGCTGTTAGTATTACAGAAAAAATCTACCGCTTACTAACAGACCTAACATGCGGTGTGAATAAAATAAGCGCGTTACCTTTCTGTTACATTGACTATTTCAATGCGTTTTGCAGCTGAATCATTTCCTCTCATTGTTGGTGTAAAATTGTGGGAATTTAAATTGTATGCAGGAATACTGTAATTATGTTTTAAATCAGCAAAATTAAATGCATGTGAAGCTTGTGTTTAAGTTAGTTAATTAATGTTATGATATTTATATTGTAGAATTTAAGCTCTTAATATCTTCTATTAAAATTAATTTCTAGTAATTTTTCTTTATTAAAATTGACCATGTATACTATATATTATATAGTATATATGCACAATAAGAACATTAGAAATATATTTTTTGCACTTTAAATGCAAAACTAATGCTTCATAAATAATCACAAAAGTATGCAAATGATTTTGCAACAGTTGTTTTGGTCCATTTAAATGTCTTATCTTATTCAAAATACGCATTTGTTTTCCAAACTTCACAATATGTTAAATTAAACGATGAAGAATAAAATTTAACGAAATCAAAAATCAAAAGACAAGTTTTCAATTTTTGGTTTTTAATCATTTTGGATTTGATTTTAATTGAAAAACAAATCATTAAATAAATATTTAACTAAAAAATAAATTATGGAAAATATGACACTGTTTAATACTTTGTAACCTTTTGGTGCGAATTTAAAATTAAAATATATTTATCATACAAAATGTTAACGGTCACTCATCTTGTTAAATTTATAAACTGCTGTTAACTCCACATCGACTGTACGCAAATTATGTGTCGCTTTAAATTTTCAATTCAACTTTTTTTTATTAGTAATAAAAACGATATATTTCTTAATTTGTCAAGAAGTAACATTTGATAAAAATAACAGTTTATTTCTTCGAATTTGACAACAGGATGCGATTCAATTTTTCTTTTCAAATTTGCTTTAATTATTTTAAAATGTTAGACAACTTGTGAACTGAGATATTTTTTCAATATTTTGTGTGACAAAAGCAAAAAAAGTTTGTTCGCTATTAATCAACTTGTAATTATTCAGCACAGTTGGGTTTGTAATATTATTTTCCACAGTCCATATTCAATATCTGGAAATACATATCAATAAATATTTCAGTTATAAAAGATAAAATAAAATCTTTAAAGGCAAAATCTGAAGTTAATCAGCTTATGCAACAAGAAAATGAAAAGGGAATGAAATATATATTTTAGAGAGATAAAAAGAAAAATAGTATTGATTAAATCTAAAACTGACTTCTTAGTACTGTAATTTTTTTTTATTTGGTAGACTTTATTAGAATTCATAGATTGACATAGAATGAGAATATTTTCAAGTCGAGTGCAGGCAAGAGGCAACGAATACATTAATTTAAAACGGGCAGTGTTTAATTTGAGCAATATCTTAAATATTAGTGTGTATAGAATTTTAAAATATAGTAATATATTTTATAAATAAATAAATTTTAAATAAATAACAATATTAGCCAATTTCCGCAATGTTTATTCATAAAATATGAAATATTTCGACCGATTAACGGCCCTGATCACTCATAACCAAAAGTTAACTAGACTTTCTCTTTCTCTTCTTCTCTGATATTTTTTTTCACACAAAAGAAACTATCAGAGAAGAAAAAGAGAAAGCGAATTCAGTCATATTCATAGTTTTACAAAGATTAAAATATGCTTCAAAAGTCCCAAAAGGCTGACATTGTAGTGAAAAATTTAAATTACATTGTGTTTTACATTTATTTTAATGAAAGAAACAATTATTTGTGAATATCAATATTTTGTACTTCCTAATGAATATAAGTAGTGTTTTTAAAAATTTTCGGCTCAACCTCCATACCCGAGAATTTGTAAAAAAAACAATTTGCAAATCTATCAACCCCCTAATAAAAATTTGCAAATCTTTCAACTCCCTAAAGGAAATTTGTTAACTTGATAAAATGCACACTATCAAAATAACATTTACTCATTAGGGGGTTTCGCCGAAAATGCTTAAAAACACACTACTTGGGAAATTCTTTAATATTGAAAATAGAGAAATTCTCTAATATTGAAAATTAAAAAATTTTAAAAAATTATAAATTTCAAAATTATAAAAATTAATAAATTTTAAAATTTCAAAATTAATTTTTTTAAAAATATGGTAATTCGAGAAAATTATCTTTGTAAATTTTGCAACAAGCAAATTTCAAAAACACACAAAGCAAAACATGAAAGAAAAAAATCCACCTAAAATGTCTCACACTTCACACAATCACAATTCTAAAGCACCAGCGATTGCCTTCGGGGGAGGTTTAATTTTATAATATCCAAATGGTAAAGTTGTAATTCCATCATCTAAAATCCATCTTTTATCATCATAATTATTGGTATATTTGAAATATCTACAATCTTTTCAGCAATAAACAATTCATCAGTTGTATTATTTTCATAAAATTTACCAGTAAATCCTAAAAATTTACCAAAGGAAGTCGCTCGTGCTCCACTTGTATTAGTCAATTGGCCTCCAAATTTATTATTATCTAGAAATAAAACACTGTATCCTTCTTTAATCAACATGTTTATTTTTGCTGTTAAAATATTTAATGAAAAGGTAACAATATTTTCTTCTCCATAAATCTCTTTTTAATCAATTAAATTATTAATTTAAATAAAACATCTAATTCATATGCTCCAGGTGGAATTGTTAACAAACCATATCCATTAACAACACCCATAGTGTTTGGTTTTCTAATAGCAAATTCATTATCTTTTGTAATATTAAAAATTGTATTAAATGTTATAAACCATGATAACCCAACTTCATAATTATAATCTTGATTTAATTCTAAAGGAATCGGAAAATTAGCAGAAAATTCTTATTCTTTAGAATCAAAACTTAAATCTGTTGAATATTTTGTAGATAAAAGATTAATCATTTTTTCTAAACTTTTCTCCATTTTAGAAAAAAAAATTAGGTTGAAATTCTTGAATTAATTTGATGGAACAATTACAAAACCTGGACCTTCTTTCTCATCAACACTTGATTTTCGAAAAGCTTTTTTGCATAAATTTATTATTTCTTCATACTCAGGAGTTCCAGGAATCAAAAATATTGTTTTTGGTTTTGATAATTCCAACAATTTTTCAGGAGTATATACTAAATCAGCATCATTTGATATCCCTTGAACTTTTTCATTTGATATCCATTGAACTTTTTCGTTTGATATCCATTGAACTTTTTCGTTTGATATCACTTGAAAATTTTCGTTTGATACCGGTTGGTTTTCATCCAGAAATGGCTGAGTAGAGATCTCAGAAGGTAGTTGGGCTTCGCCCTCCAGAAATTTAAAATTTGATTTCAATTTATCCATAACTATTTTAAACATGATAATTTATATTATTTTATATTTATATTATTTTATATTTATATTATATTTATATTTATATTATATTTATCATCTTTCCACTACCTATTTCAATATTTAATTCTTTTTCAATCAAAACACAACAAAAATATTTCCCTTTAAAACCATCATATTTTTCCATTTCTATTGTTACAGTTACTCCATTAATTGCTATTTTATCATCCTGTTCACTAACATCAACACAAAATATAAAATATAAATTTTTAAAATATGAAAACTTTAATTATGGTTCAACTAAAAATTCATGACACATTAAAATATAACTTTTATATAGCATTGATTGATAATTTTTTGCTTTATCAAATGCTATTAGTTTTCCAGGATAATAACTTGAATTTAAATGAACACTTAAAGATTTTAATTGTTTATAATTACCGCTTGATTAAATAAATTTTGAATTATTAGTTGTATAATTAATTGTTGAATCTTTAACTCCAATCAAAATAAATTTCGGTCGAGAATTTAACATTGTTGGTTTCCATGAAAATGAACTTCCTCCTAAAATATCTATACAACCTGGTATTCTTTGAAGAAAATTTACATTGATTGGTTTTTGAAATCATGTTTAATCTTTCAAGAATTTGAGTTTCTAAATGTGGGTTACAAGTTATTGATGGAACCATTAACATCATTCTTTCAAATTTTATTTTTGGTGCACAACCTTCTTTTAAAGCTTTTCCATAAAAACATGTTTTACAATCTTCATTCCTTTCCATTTTCAATTCAAATGGTATTAAATAAATTATTCTATTATATTGTTGAAAAAATCCAATTATATTTTTTAAAGGATATATTCCATCAAATGTTTTGGTTGAATAAAAAGCTTTTTCTAATTTTATATCCTTTATTATTTTCACCACCAGTACCAGTTCACCATCTTGATTTTTAAAATTAGAATCAGTCATAATAAATTGTAATAATGAACTAATTTCACCTGGATATCTTATATTTTCAACTTCTGTTGATCCTAAAGTTATTGAAATTTGATTAAATAATTTTAAAAACCAATTATGTTCAAGAGTTATATGATCAGTTGGATCAACACCTGTAATTTCAAATTTATAATATATGAATGAATTGCAAATATCAAGTGGATTTGATGATTGTTGAATTTGAAACAATAAATTTTCAGGTGAATTTAATGCTTCTGCAGATCAAGTTGATGGTAAAACTTCTAAATAATCTTTCTTTTTTAATAAATGATTAAATTTACTATTTTTATCCAAATTGAAAATCAAAATTCTATTTATTATTCAAAAATTTAAGAATTTATAATTTAAAATTTGAAAACTTGAGATAATGTTTTTTATCAATCAATTTCTTGGATAATAATCTTCACAAAATTGCATTTATGTGATTTTCACAATTATTATTTCCTGCTTTTCTAGAAGCTAAATATTTTCTTAATTCATAAAATAATTCACAAGGATTATTAGATAAATAATAATACTTGGTGTTTTCTTCTTTAATTCCCTCTCCTGTTGTTTCTGTTGATTCCTGGGATAATAGCGACTTGATTAGTTTTTCTGTAGTTAATTTTTCATCACCAAATCCTTTAACTTTTTCAACTTGTTCATCATATCCCGGTGGTTTTACAATATATGATTTTATTTTTTTATAATAATCATTTTTTGTAATAAAGTTAATATCTTTTGTTAAATTCTCATGTTTCAATATCACTTATTGGAGCATTTAATTCCTCTTCAGAATTAAATGCATTTCCTTCAATTGTTTTTTTTCAATCCATTAGTAAAAATTTTTTTCTCATTATTATTTGATGTTATGTATATATTATTCCCTTCCTTGGTTAATACAAATTTTTTACCACCAATAGATAATATGGTTCCATCTTTTTAATGAAAGTATATATCTGTAAAAAGAGGTGTGATTGTTTTGTTACCTTTTATGACATCATGATTTACATTCAATTCTAATTTTATTGGATGAATTTGTTTTATGATTTCTTGATTAATCTGTGTTGATTGATCTTTAGTTTCTATATCTTGAAAAGGAATCAAGTTAGGATCTTTATAGGAAGTCGACCAGAGGTCTCTATCCCATAGAAAATCTTTTCGACGTTCTTGGAAAATGTTTACTTCTCTATGTTTATTTTGATTTAAAATTAATTCATTTTTGTTTCTTTAATAACATCAATTATTGGTTTTTCAATTTTTGTAGCCATAAAATTAAAATTTTGATCATAAAGTCTTTTAGATATTTAGATATTTTTTAGATATCTTTCATCATTCCAAATATTTTGCTGAATATTAAATAATTTACAACCTTGAATTTATTTATCAAGATTAAAATCATTTACATTTCTAACCATTTTTATTCAAGAAAATTCAATAATCTTGAGATTCAATAATTCACTAAATAATTATTTTTTCATATACTTGATTTTTTTCTTTATCCAATGCAATATAATTATATTTTATAGATATATGATTTTCAAAACTATTAAATTCTTCCTTGTCTAAAGCAGGGCCGTTCCTGGGTACATGGCCGCCTGCGTGCTGGTATGCACGGCCGCCCTTTGATATAACATCAAAATCAAAGAAAAAAAACAAATTTGAATTCATAATGTTTATTACTATACTTTTTTTTGAGGAGGCCTCCATTTGTGGTAGTCACTTGCGCTTCGGCCGACCATTTCTGCAGAAGAAGTTATAGTGTTTAATTCCCCACATGAAATAGCTTCGCATTTTGTTTCTTCATCTAATTCTTCACATAAATCTCTAGTGGATGTATCATAAGGAATTTTATCTTGATTTTGAAATAATCCCACAATATCTTGTTTTGTTAAACCAGAATTTAACGCATGAATAATTATTAGCATTTCAGGTTGATTAATTGTTTTTAGAAAAAATTATTAAATTATCATAGTCTATAAGGAGTTAGAATCATTTTTAACAACAAAACTGTTTTCCCAGAACCAGAACTACCAATTATCAACATTCTAAAAGAATTTGGTAAACGAAGTTTCACTTGAAGAAGACATTTTTAATAGTAAAATTTTTAATAATGAAAAATTATTTATTTTTTATAAGGAGAAAGAAAAATTCCATCACCATCAACCTCTATTTGAATATTTCCTTTATTTAATTTTTTCAAAACTTGTTTTAATTTTTTATTTTTAGAAGGACTCTTTTTATTAATAGATTTTATATAATTACAAATTCCCCGACCTTGATATTGATCTAAATAAATTCCTTTACCAGTTTTTGTTTCTGATTTAATTTTTTCAATCTTTGCATCTAATTTCTTTGATTCATTATAATTTGTAACATCAGTTGTTATTCCACCTGCTGCTCCTGCTGCAGCTGTAATTCCTCCTAAGATTAATGGTAATAATGCAGCTAAAGGAAGAATTCCGCCAGAGGCAGTCGCTTGCGCTCCTCCAGAATGTTCAGCTTCTTTTTGTTTTATTTCTACTATTTTCTTTTTACCAATATATATTTTTTCACCATTATATTCAACAGATGCAGGTTTATTTGTTTCTATTATTTTTTTTCTAAATTATCAACAGTCTGTGTATCAATAATTTCATCAACCATTTTTAATCGAAATTATTAAAAAATGGTTTTTGGAGTTCATTTTGATAAAATTTACCTAGAATTTCTTCACCGGTTGAATCTTTGATTCCATAAGTTATTTGTTTTGTGGCAGCATGTATTTCTGAATTGATAAAATTTCTTTAGACCATTTATGTGTTGAACCTTTTTCAAATTTATTTTTCCATTTGAATATTCGAACTCGATCACCAAAATTAAATTTTTGTTTTATTTTAAATCTTCATTAGCATAATTGTTATCATGGGTAATTTCTTTGATTAGATCAGGATTCTTACTTGCTTCTATTGGTGAAACTCCTATTGTTCTATGAATTTTATTATTATATTTATTAATTAATTCTGGTAATACATCTATCCAAAGTCTATTTCCTTGTTCTGTAAATTTTTTATACATCCAATTTTTCAATGTTCTATTAAATCTTTCAATTATAGGATTATGTGAACCATAATTTGATCTATCATCAGGTGAATTAAAAGTTGAATAAATTTCAATACTATTTTCTTGTCTAAATTCTTCAAATATTTTATTATAAAACTCTTTATCAACATATAATTTTTTTGGAATTCTATCTGGGGTCTCTTCAAATAAAAACTCGAATCCTTCTTTAATTGAATTTGCTGTTTTGGATTTTAATGGTAGTCCCCAAGCATATCGAGTATATAAATCAATAATTGTTAGAATATATCTATAATTTTTATTATTTTTAGGATTTATGGTTTTAATTAAATCTGCTGACCAAATATCATCTTTATTGAAAACTTTTATTTTTAAATATTTTTTAGGTTTTCTATATTCTTCGTGTAGTTCATTCGCTAGAGTAGTATTTTGATTGTCTGAGTATGTTGGTATTTCTCCGAAGACAGTCGCTTGCGCTCCTCCCAATGTGATCTTTGTTTTCATTGCTATTTTCCCTATTGCTCTTGAAAATCTTTCAGAAAATGTTGGATTTTGAATATCATTTAAATCTTGAATCAAATCAATGTCTGCTTTTTGATGAGAACGAATATCTTCTTGACGATATACTATGTCATGTTTTAAAGCCGCTGCATCAACTCTATTTATTGGTTCTTCTCCAGGTTTAGGAATATCATTTTCATCAAGTCTTATATCTAAACGAGTTCCTGGCGAAACATCTATCAAGTTTCCAAGAGAGTCGGACTATATCTTAAGGAATCATTAAAGCTGAATAGGCTTTTCATCCCCACCAACGTTTAGTCTCTAAACAATCCCCATATTCTAATCATAACGAACTTAGGAGACGTGCTCCGAATTGTCTATCTATTCTTTTTCGTTTTTACCATTGGGATCGGTCATTACCCGAGTTCTTTCATTAAATTTCTCTAATGAAGTGGTAGAAAAAGACTTTAGGAGTGTCCCGCAATTTGAAGGTTTTGCATTTACTAAATTCATAAAATAATGACATTTAATTTATTGTAATAAATATTCTTTTAAAATTATTTTATTCGATTTTTATAAATTCTTCTTTGCTTTTAAAGGTCTTAAATTTATCCAATTAAAACATCTTTTTATTTGTTCTTCATCTTCAAAATTAAAACTAGAAACTGGTAATGTGTGATCTAGACCGGTTCACCAGTGAATGAAGTAAAAGAAATTTTTCATTTCATTATCAGCTACCCTTTAGTCTGATAAGGTTTAGGACCAGAAACACTTATGCCAAATTATAGACTTATATAATAAATTTAAGTGACTCCTCAAACCAAGCAAAGTTTAGAAAATGACGAAAAATACAAAATTTTCAAATTAACCTTGACATCTTATGTTTTATTGTACAATAGAGACAACATTTGAGTTCAGCTAGTCTCAATACATGTATTGATTATCAGGTAACAGCTGAAGTGGAAAGGAAACGTGAAAGTGTCTAGTCAGCTTTATAGTTTTTCTTGAGGGGTACTGCCATGTGTTTTCGGTGATGTTCAACAATCTGGAACACTAAGCTCGCTGTGATTCGTCATGCATTAGTATGTTATTAAAGTCTGTCGCCAGCTTCACTGCCCTGTCTGCACAGTCATTGATGACCCTCAGACTTGTGATCTTATGCTTTCCACCGATGTAACCTGGGAACTCAGACCACGTTGACGGTTGTCCAGTCAGGAAGGCGGGATCAATGTGCATTGCTGTGAACATATTCAGCGATCGTTCAGTCACAAAATCTGACAGTCTTCGTCTGAAATGCTGTAATTGTCTTGTGATCAACTCGTCGAAAATCGGTTTGCATCTTCGGCTTTTTTAAGGCATCAACCATGACTGTCTTTTTACTGTCCCAGACATCATTTGAAAAAAGGGGCAAGTCTGATCAAATCCTCGCTCAGGTACCACAGATGGCCTCTCATTTTCTTTATTGCAATGTCTGCCACTTGACTGTCAACAGCAGAAAATAATTCCAAACTTTGCAGCATGCAAAGGTCATTACAGGGTGCGTCACAACTGCTAGGAGCAGTTAAACAAGCCTTGACGTAGATCGTTATCGTGAACAGTCATATGCGACGAAGAGACTGCAGTTCTTGTTGAGTGAACTTGAATTGTTCCCGAAACAGATAGATATTTAGACAGTAGATGCCCTTTGCCATTCACCTTGCACGATGATAGGCACCTGGGGGACTGAAATGTGTTCGGCAGTAATCACTGTCACCAGCGACACTTCCTGTCCTTTGGTATCTCAATAACACTCTTCTCTTTATCGCAATTTGGATGTGCCACATCAAACAGCTTCTCCATCAATTCACAGAACTCTGATTACAGCTCCAGCTGTCGGCCAGTCTGACGGGCCTTGTTTCTGAATGAACTATCATATTTTGTTATGTATTTTGATTTTCCACTCACTCACAATATTACATGCTGATTGCAGAGTCAAATTACTGACTTGTCAAATTCAAATATTGGAAATAGTGCAAAGGAAAACTATTTACCTGTTTGACTTGCAATGTAGTTCGTAAAGATTCACAAAATTTCACATTTTAATGGAAATTTGCATTAAATCTGACTGAAAACTAGCAGACTACAAACACAGATATAGAACTAGTTAAATATTCTTTAGAAATACATGGAGTTATGGACATAACTCTACAAATAAGTGATTTTCTCAAGTGTGTAAATCGCAGAATAATCAGAAAAAAATCTGAATTTTGAAGTCTTTTTAGGGGTCACTTAACACTAAACTATTCTGCTGAAAATTTTCTCACATGTTTGTTTCATGCAACCTCATCATTTGAAAACCTAGCCACTTGAATTTTCAACAATTTTTTGATGAAACGGACTAGTGTGATCTATATGCCAATAAGAACCTTGATTTCCCAAAGTCATTCCATCATAAAATTGAAATTCAATCCACTGATAAAAAATCATTTATTGAGCATCCTAAGTACTTCATTAATGTTCGACTTTCTTTGTTTTGTTTTAATGCTCTTATAATACCTCCATATAAATGATGAGTTAATTTAAGTTTAGGATTTTCATTATATCGTTTTTTATGCTGTTCATTAATTTTTTCCTTATTATTTTGTGCATATTTTCGTTCACACTCTTTACACTCTGAATTATAAACATAATAATCCCTCTTTAATCTACTCCTAAATTCACTTATAGGTTTTTCAATATTATACTTTGTACATACTTTTATTGGTAAAGTAGTTTTCAAATTTCTTATTCCTAATAAACGTTTCTCTTTATATTTTTGTTCTCTTATCATATATACTTTCGCATTCTTTACACATACCAAGATAATAGGAATTTCCTTTTCTCTTAATAATTTTAAAAGATTCAATTGATTTTTCCATATTACATTTAAAACAAATTTTTAAATCCATTTTTAGTTTAATTATTTTATAATGAATTTAGCAAACACTAGCATGTTCTTTTTTAAAACACACTTGAGCCCAATTGACCCAAATAATTATATTTTGGAAGATGATGTTCTCCTGGATATTTTGCCCATGGAAATTCTGGAAGTTTAGAACTTACAGTTTGTAAATCTCCTCCGAAGGCAGTTGCTGTTGCTCCAGAATTGTGAAGGTGTGAAGTGTGACACATTTTTTGGTGGATTTTAGTTCTTTCATGTTTTTCTTTGTGTGCTTTTGAAATTTCCTTGTTGCAAAATTTACAAAGATATTTTTCTCGAATTACCGTATTTTTAAAAATATAAATTTTTTAATTTTCAATATTAGAGAATTTTTCTATTTTCAATATTAGGGAATTTCCCAAGTAGTGTGTTTTTAAGCATTTTCGGCGAAACCCCCTAATGAGTAAATGTTATTTTGATAGTGTGCATTTTATCAAGTTAACAAATTTCCTTTAGGGAGTTGAAAGATTTGCAAAATTTTTTTAGCAAATTTTATTTTATCAAGTTTGCAAATTTTTATTAGGGGGTTGATAGATTTGCAAATTATTTTTTTAACAAATTCTCGGGTATGGAGGTTTAGCCGAAAATGCTTAAAAACACATTACTAATATAGACCGTTTAGAAGGGAATAAGAAGCGCACCCTTTTGATACTTAAAATTTGAAATGAGTTTATTAAATCACAAATATGTTCTATTAACGACATACAAACGTGAAATATTCATTACCATTAATTAAATAAGTGAAATTCGTGTGTGGAGAGAAGCCCACTTTTTTTCGAAGGCATCAAATGCTAAATCATTTACTCGTTCACTTGTCATGTTGGATAGTGCAAATGTCAATACGATTTAAAGTTGAAAAAGTCTTCTCTACAGTAGCTTTTGAAATCGGAATCGTGTTTGGAAGAAATGACATGTAGATTGGTACTCTAGTTTCCATACTCCACTTAGCCCATTTCATTTCACATTCCAAAAGGGTCTCATTGATTGTCAAAGCACATTGAAAGCGTCAGCTTCATCTCCGTTAGCACTATTGAGGATACTTAGCTCTTCCAAAGTAAGTAGAATAGTATCCAAACGATTAAGAACCATATACCATATTGCTTAAATGGTCACGTGTTGTTTGCATGAGTTGTGTAATCAAACTGGAGCGTGATGGGTCGAGTGCTTTTGGCCAGTTGTTGTAACCCTTAGTGATAATTGCGTTTTCTGTCGTGTCACGAAGTGTTTGAATAAAAATACGACAGCAAAAACAAAATGCCTTGCCTAAAACTGGATCATATTCAAGTCATTTAAATTTGGAATATCATGTTGGTATATTGGACCTTGTCTTTTTAAAACATACATTTTGTAAAACAGGATATTTCGAAAGAATTTGCTGTAAAGGACCACTTTCTTTCTTCCCAAGTCTAAAATTCAAATCCTCATTTTGCGGTCTTACTGAAATTGTAGAAGAATATTGCGTGTTATTACTTTTTCATGTCTAACAATATCCTCAATATTTTGTTGAGATTGGTGGAAAAGACTAAATATGTTGGTGTTTTGGATAGAGAAGGATTCAATGATCCCCGGTTGTGACTCCAACTTGGATAATCCTGACTTGGGCGTTGGTTTAGGTCCAAATTGCATGGTGCTTTGCTTAAATATTTTTGCAAGGCTAGATTCCATAATATAAACTAATAATTATACATAAAGTTAATTTATAGGCCCTTTAACAGATGCAGGGATGACACACATTTTGTTAAATAAGGCTTGAATACATCACTGACATATCCTACATGCATTCATAATTTCGTAATTATTTTTATACCAAAAAAAAACTTGAGGTGTGCGCCCCGTCAGATCCGCCTCTGATTGATCCTTTATTGGTCTTAGACCACCACGTGTAGAAAGTACTGTACGCATTTATTGCATATGCTTTATTTAACAGCATATTCATGGATTTTCATATTTTATAATGCTTTTCTGTCTTTGCCGAAAATTAAGTAATTTATGTGCTTTTGTGTTGTTTTTTATTCTTATTTAATCTGCTTCTTATAGTTTCGCTACAATGTATAAATTTCAAAGTTTTAGTAAAATTGTGAGTTGAAACACGCTTTGTGAGTCTTAAATACTTAATGAAACTTTTATTAATAATAGGTTTTCCCCTTAATTTAATTTTAATGTTTTAAATAATAATTTCTTGACTTCCTAATTCTTCTAAATGACCAACAAATAAATTTTTAAAATTTTATGACAAAACCTTCTTGATTTGGTAAATACAACTTTAGCTAATTTATATATTCTACAATAAATTAACATTGAATAACAGTTTAAGCAATTTTTAAAAAAATTATATTACATGAAAAGAATCTTAAGAATCTTAAAACTATTGGGACACATTTCAATTAAGTTCAATTTACAAATATAATAATTACATTAATCATTTCAGTTACACACTTTAAAGTTTAAGTTTTTTCCATTATTTTAGAAACTATTTTGTTAAATTTTAATAATATTGTTGTGAAATTAACAATTGTTGATCTGATTCTAAAGCTTGTTTTTGTTGATAACAATAACAAATCCGAGGCAATATATACAAAACAATTAATTACAGTTTAGAATGACAAAAAATAATTAAATATTGCAACAGTCAGGGACGGATCCAGGAATTTTTCGTGGGGGGGGTAATAAAAAAAGTAGTATAGCAATATTTTTATTTTAGTAGAAAACTTACTTTCATTTTAAAAAAAGTGACTCTTCACAAATTGCATGTAACATAACAAAAAGATCATATTTATATTATATATACACACATACTTAAGCAAACATAAAATTACTTTAAAATGAAATCTTGTTTCCTATTACAATTATTTATAAACGCATTTATAACATCATCAATTTTTACATCAATATATCTGTGAATATTTAATAACGCTAAACTTAATAATATATTTTGGGCTATTCTATTTCTATTGTACGTCTTCAATCTCTTTAAACCCGAGAGACTTCTCTCTGCCGAAGCCGCGCTCACAAGTAACGAAAAAATAAACGATAATAATGAAAATACTATTGGATAAATATCCTCGTCAAAATATAAAAGTGTACCTTCTAAAGTAGAGGATAGTTGCGATGTTTCAAAATGAATGGACTGCTTCAATAACATCGATAATTGAAATTTAATTTATCCATATCCAAAACATTGGCGAAATTATTGCATATATAATCAATTTTCATTTTTTTATGATCTATAGCTATCAAGTTACTTGGTATTAAGACGTTTAAATCTATTATATTAATCAATTTATTTGAGAACCGGTGAATAAAATCTAATATAACGTTATCTAACATAGGAATATATATAGTCTTTTTATAAAAGTCTTCTAGGCCTGAATTCACAATATTGTCTCTATTTAATAGATGTTTTGTTTGTCTCGGAACTTGAAAATCTATATTGAGTTATTTAGCTATAGTTGAAACATTTTTTTTAAAATTGCAGAAAACTCGGAATCACAATTTGTTCTTATCTGCTTTAATGTTTCGAGCAGATTATTGATTAAATTTCGAGCGTATAGTACATGTATGGATTTATTTTGAAAAATTTTGCTCAAAGATAAAAATAAATGAAGAATGGAGACTTAACAATGTAATGAAATAAAAAAATCGAATTTAGATAGGCTATTCATCAAAGTTCTTGCTTTGTTAGAAACATGTCTGTCCACCCATTCTGAAATTTCATCTAAAACGTCTATTATATTTTCAAAACCGCTTGAAAAATCAGCAAATGACTCGATCCCTTCGACCCATTTCGTTTCGCAAATTTTTTTATTTTGTTCTCACAAAGAGCCTCAACTATTACTCTACGTTTGGAAGAAGAGGTAAGAAAAGAAATTGTTTTTTTGATAACCCCAATACAATTTCGAACGCTAGTAACATTTGACGAAATTGATATCGATAAATTTAAGCTATGATTGTAACAAGGACAGTGTACTGCGTTTACAGCTTTTTTAAAATTACTTTCACGGCGTTAATTTTTTCAGATGTCATTATCGAGCATCCATCAGCTCCAATACCAACACTAAAATCAAGATTTAAACGAAAATCTTGCAGTTCTTTAACGACTAATTTCTCAAAAGTTTCCCCCGTTGACCTTTGGTTCCTGCTCAATTTCTCGGTTTACAAATATTGACTCGTGAACATCAATAAATTCAAAAAAATCTTCATATCGTTTCTTATTATAAACATATGTCAAAACTATTGAAAGTTTTGAAACTATACTGACGTCTGTTGTTTCATCAAAAATTACTGAAAAATATTAAACTTAAAATAGTTTGTTCAATGACATCTTCACAAGACTCAATTAATTGGTTTTGTGTAGTGTTGCTAATGTATGCGGCATTCGAATTTGAATTTTTTAAATGAGATTCAGAACAGTGTCACCAGCATCAACCTTATGTTTCAAAAAGTTCTCGAAAATTTCCTTTATTTCGCAACGGATTTTCGTCAAATTCTAAATCAATTCTTCCATCACGTCTACCCCGAAAAGCTATATTTTGACAACTCATGAAAATGATGGTTTTGACAATGGGTATTATCCGTTCGCGATTTTGTTTGATTACTTTTAACCTATCGGAACTAATTAAATTTATGATAGATTTCGAAGGATCGGTATTTTTATAAAAGAAAGTGCATTTTAAAATAATAAAGAATAAAACCCTTTAGATAATTGAATAAATTAAATACAAAATTTAAATCCAAAATAATATATTATATTATATATAAATTCTGTATTTAATTAAAATTAAAAAATTATCAAAATCTATTAAAATTAAAATTTTGAAAAAAGTAAAAATCAATATTTTTCCGGGGAAAAAATGATAAGCGGTCTCAAATTTGATTTTGAAGACGAATAAAATACTATTAGATTAATCTGATGTATATTTAAGGGTCTGGGCCTAAAACAAACTAATTAATTAAATAATTTGCCGACGAACCCATTAATTAAGGGCCGCCGAACTGAACGTCAGCGTAATTGGTTTCCCAGAATTAGAAAAATGGGCAATAAATTGCCAGACCAGTAAAAATTGTTTTCTTAACTTTAATCTAAATTAATGGCAAGCCAAGTGATACCCTTAGGGAGTCTACTGATTATCAAATAATTGTATCCTGTGGTAAATATTTGTGAATAAAGATTTCGTTGTTGGGATTTTGTCTTATTGATTATTGAACACGACGAGTCGGATCGAGAGATTTATCCATCGACGAATATTTAATATCCCAACAAACATGATTAAAAAATAATTGTCATATTCTGATGTTATAAAATGAATGAAAGTAGTTGTTGAAAATTAAGTCAAATTAAATTCGAAATTATTTTATGACCTCTAGTTTTCCACTGGTTCTAAATAGTTACCGATCCACATTTAATTATTGTCAGTTACCATGTTTAAAATTTTATAGAAAACTAGCATCCAAGACTATATTTATATACATTTTATATTATCTTACAAATGATTTGTCTATTTATTTTAATCTGAATATAAATAGTGTTCATCAAGTATATCAGTTGAATCACGTACTTCTGATTTTGTGAAAATATTACATTTATGTCGTTATATGATCTCAATTATAACCCAATTGTGTATTAATGTCAATTATAAGATGCGGATATTATTTCATAATAAAATCAATTTATAAATATATTGAAAATGTTCAAATATTGAATTCAAATGTATTAACGATAATTGCCTGTGACTGAACCCTTTGAATATTTAATATAGGATGTAATGATATTATCAACAACGCCTCACAAGTTATTCGTTCCCAATAATTAAATTTACGTGTCAAATATTACCGAACCTATAGGTAAAATAATTGATTATGTTTTGTACAAATGATAATATATGGATAGTTTTTATATGTAATTATTCTTTGGACGACTATAGTGAATCAAGAAGTATTACAGACTCAATACTATTATAACTTCTACAATTTCAAAATGCATTTGATTGACTTTCTTTGCATTTATGTTAGAAATGCTACAGACAAATATCAAATTAGAATTTTTATATAAGTATTTTTTGAACTTGTTACGCAATTACTAATCCTGAGTTTACTATGAATTTTAAACTAAAATAATTTAAAAATTTTTCTAAATTAATTTCTCTAAAAATTTTAGAAGTTTGTAAAAATCATTTAAAATGTTGGGGTATCACGAAAAAGCACAGTAAAATCGATAAAACACAAAAAGGATAAAAGTGCAATATTAATTAAAAAATTTATAAAAATTTGAAAGTAATATTGATAGGGGGAAATTGGTATGGTTGAACGCCAAATTGAGAGACGAGTCCAGAAATAATAATAAAAATTTAGTGAAGGGTCCCTAGAAAATAATATAAGATAAAAAAGGAAATTAATTAAGAAAAATTAATTATTAATGGGAAGCCCGAGTCAATGGGAAACCCGAGAGATGTGGAAAATCCGAGAGCTGAGGAAAACCGACAGATGAGGAAAATAAATTAGTCTAAACGACATTAAATGGGCGCCACTGAGTAACGGAGAGGTAATTATGTTGCAATTAGTAATTTGGTTATGGACCAAACGTTGTTGAAAAATGTCGGTCTGGAAAGTAATTATTATTGATAATTTAATAATGTAGAAAATATTGTTGACAATCGTCGGAAAACAGTCTGAGCAGGAGTATAAAATAAAGAGGGAAAAACAAGAAAAGACAACATCATTAACCAGATACGAAAGACGGTCATTATTACCCGATACGAAAGACAGACATTATTAACCAGACACGAAGAGCAGATATTATCAACTAGAGTGAATCGACGTGAACGAGCAGTAACTAGGTTAGTAGAGGAATCCAAATCAAAGTTACCTATCAGAAAGGGTGGTTCTCCCTTGGACAACCTACCCTAAGGTAATCAGAGTCATACGGTGGTTAAAAGGTGCAAATCAATTAGTGAAATTGTGATTACAAACATTGAGATAAAACGGATTGATCTGTCATTGTGATAGAGTGCAAATAAAATTATTCAGTGTTGGGTTTGCTTATTTGATTGAAAAAGGACACGAGGAGTCAGAGGGAACCGACTTTCAATAATAATAACCCAACAAAAATATGGCAAATATCTGTTTCCCAGTGTTTATCAAATCTTGAATTAATAATGTTGGCTAAGAAATAAATAACTTGATGACCAATTTAAAGAAACGGGGCAACATTTAACTGTATTAGACTGAATTTTAAAATTACTTTATACGAAATTTTAGGAAATGTCCAAACTATTTTTTTCTTACATACTCATTTTCTTCACAAGCGAAACATTTGATTACTCTTTTTGGACACTCTACTCAAATGTCCTTATCCGTGACATGTTCAATATTTTTTTCGTCTCTGGTATTGTTCTATTTTCGTGATTTTTTACTTTAGGTCGAAAACTGTTTCTCTTTCACAATACAGTCTTTGACTATTGATAGGTAATTTAACACATCTCTATACTTTCCGATCACCTGAATATCCTCTGTCATTTTACGTACTTTATATAGTATCTTGATTTGATTTTTTATATTCTCTACTCAAGTGACGTTGTTAACATTTAGCTCGCGCTTCAACTTATTTTAATTCGAACACTCAACTAAAAGTCGTTCTTTCAATTCATCCTTCGAGAATATGTCTTCCCAAATCTTGCCTACCAGGTTGTCAATGGTTGCGAAATACTTTTTCGAATACTCCCTGGTTTGTTTGTAAGCTAATGCACTCTTCGAATCTTGAGGTAATGTCGTTTCAACAGTAACGGTTTTTCTTAGTCGCTCATTAAATCCGGTAATTTAAAGCTAAAATTTTTCATACATTTCTCTTAGATTTTATCCAACAAAGAGATCACTAGTATCTCTTGTTTTACTCCAGAGTATTAGTAAATTGGAAGAATGCCTCACATTCTTTAATGAATTCCTCGACATCGTCATTTCTGACTCATAAGTCGTGCCAGAAAATATTACGAAGACATGCTTGCCATGTTAGTTGCAATAAAATTGTCAGTTTCTGGTTCTATAAAATTAAAAGTCATTATTATTTTTTTAAAAATCTATTAAATCCAAAATATTTAAAGTCAATCAATTCCATGTTAATTAAATCAATATTTTTGTTGAAACAAATTGATATTTTCAAATTCAAATATTTTATAAAAATGTTTGTTTTGAAAATTTTCAACATTTTTAGATTTTACATTTTCTATTTAAAATTTTAGTTTCACAAATTATTTCATAATATCAAGGAATATTTTAAATTTGAAAATAAGAACGTGTCATCTCACATTAACAATTTTGTAAAATGTTTAATAAATTGAATTATGAAATAAGTTCGCATCTAATAGCATCGCTTCTGATACTACTCCTTGAATAACCTTCGTTTCGGGTTCCAGGCGGCTGTTAGAAGGTCTAACGTCGCACATTCGCTAGACCAACCCCTGGTGTCGCAGATGCTTGTTTAGAACCTTGGGAAACGTTATTCGGAATTCACATCTATGCCTAAGCGCATTATCATCGAGACTAACTATTTAGGAATAAAAATTTTGTTGCTACTTTAAAATTATATTTCGAATGAAAGACTCTGTTTTTTTTTGGAAATTTAAATTATTTATTATTGTTTATTTAGTTCTATTCGTTTATTCATTTGAAATATAATTAGTTATTTAAATCAAAAAAATTATTTATGATTTAGTCAACATGTCGATTTTATTAAATTATATTAATTTATGAAAACGGAAGATGAAAGATTTTTGGATGTTTTTCGATGAGTGTTCAATTTCACCGTTTTCCAACAATATTTTGTATACATGGTGTAGACGTTCCTTTTTAGCAGCAAAGCAATCGATATATTATCTCATGGTGAATCTGAATTTCTGTATTGTTCAATCGGACTCAAATTACTGACCCGGGTTAAAAACTATCGTATCAATGAACACCTTTACATTATACCAATACCCCATGAAAACCTAAGAAATAACACAAAACTGAAATGAAAATACGAAATACACTTTATTTATTAAAGTTTTTAATTTTAAAATTTGAAGTGAAAATTTGTGAATAACAATAAACCATCGGATATCATTACTGATTCATAGTCACATAATAAAAAATATTCTTAATTTCATTGCAAAATGACACCAATCAGATCTGAAAATCAAAAAAAGTTCTTTTAATAGATTTTAAACAGTATTTTAGTTTGCGGCCTTTATGATTTATTCGAAAATTTCTAAAAGAAAAATAAGTTATTACAATTTTAGAGCTTTATATTATTTTTTAAAAACTGATTTTTATTCAAAATGACATTATTAATTCTTTTAACAAAATGTTAAATTTATTTTTCCAGGTGAGTGCTATTGGTACTGAATCTTTCATTCCAGAAATGATGTTAGCATACATTACATTTTGCATTGTCACTGCTCTTGAATATTTGCATCAAGCTCTTCGTGTCATACACAGGGATGTCAAACCGAGTAATGTTTTAATAGACAAATCGGGTAGAGTGAAAGTTTGCGATTTTGGAATATCCGGAACTCTTGTCAATTCAGTTGCTCAAACAAATTTGGGAACTCAGTCATATCTTGCTCCTGAACGAATCATTACAGAAAATAGTACCTCTGGTTTTACAATTCGCTCTGATGTTTGGTCACTCGGACTGTCAATTCTTGAATTAGCAATTTTAAAATTTCCTTATCCTCTGGATATTTCTCTATACAATCTAATTACATATGTTACAGAAGGACCGCCTCCTTCTCTGCCAGAAAATTCAAGCTATTCCAATACGGTCCGAAATTTTATTTCTCGATGTCTTGTTATTGCTGTTAAAGATCGTGCTTCATATTTGGAACTTCTTAAGCATGACCTTCTAAAGTCTTTCTATACTCAGTCATTTTTAGAAAATGTCCAGAATGAATTCGCAAATTACGTGACCTTTATTTTACAGAATAATTGAATACTTTTAAAAAGACAATTATTTTAAACATTTAAAATTATTCGTATTTTCTTGTATCGATTAGTGTTAAATTTTTCATTAAGATTTTATACTTCTAAATATATTCAGTTAAAAATCTTGCGTTATTCATATTGCGGTGTTTCCATAAAGCGTCTGAATTGGTTTATGTTATTTTCTGCGCGTGTAAGACTTTGATTGATGAGAAAACCTATGTTTACTCTTGGTAGCTAATGGAACATTTCGAATAACATGAATATTGACATCTCATCACTTATTGGTAACAATATGACACACACAAATGGTTTTAGATAATTTCATTGGTTGTTGCAATTGCGTGTGCTATGCCTATTTGCATGATGTTAGCGTATGTATATTTTACTTAATGAAAACCTAATGAAAATCACATGATTTGTGAATAAACAATTACTGTCGAAATCATATAAGTGAAAATCTTTTTCTATATTTCATCTTACCTAAGCGCTTATTTCTATTACTAACAATCGATTGATATTTTCCCCTGCCAATAAAAGTATTTGACTCTTAAAGATTTATTATCTATAAAAACTGTTATTTTTACCATTGATAAATAAAAAAATCTTTAGCTGATCAATAAAATTCAATATACACGGATATTCGGTGCAAATTTTTTTAAATGTTGAAATTTGGATAATTATATTTCAAAAAATCGTCTTAAAAATTTGTGACCTATAACATTTCATGTTGTATAGATTTGTTTAAATTTTGAGATAATTATGAATTCTTAAAATTATTTGGTAAAAACTGACTTAAGAATACGATGAATAATGGTTGTTTCGTTGCAGCGATAACACCACACAACAACATGAACAAGGAGCAAATTTAAGATCTTCATAAAACACCAAATTATAAAAAAAATAAACAAAAAAAACTAAAGAAGCAGAAACAAATATAAACTGAACAAAAGCAAGCGGAGAATCTCGATGTTTAAATAACAAGAGTAAAACAAGTTTGGAACCTTTCGTGGCGATAATAAACCAAAATACAAAGACAATTATTAAAAAGAATTAGTGATTCAATAAAAATATATTATTGAAATAGAATAAATAACGAAACAGAATATTCAGATTACAATGAATGAAATAAAATAACGAAATATCGCGAAAGATTTCTTCATAATAAATGAGAAACAAAAGATTATTAAAAAATAAAGTTTGACAAAATTTTACGGTTCGGGTAAATCATTTAGACCAATTTTAATTAAATCAAGGTGAACATCATTTTCAGTGTAAATTAAAATGTTATTTTATTTTCACTTCATTTAACTTATCCAAAATCAATATCAATACTCCTTTTTTGTAACCTCGCCATGTATTGATTTTTCAAATATTAACAAATGATATAGGCTCATATAAAATGGAATTGATATATTGCCATTGTTTTACCATTTAGACATATGTATTTAAGTTTCATGAAAAAAGTAATGCTTTGAATCTCGCGCTTTTATTGAAGTATAGAATTTTTAGCCTTATACATGACTTCTAAAAGAAAACTAATCATTGAAAATTTACATTAGAATATAAATTGGAAAATGATTATTTCCACATCATGCACAATGACATTTTGATATATTTGATATTTAGAAATTCAAGCAAAACAATAAAATGGTTTAATGTTAAAAGACATTTCATCCAACATTTGTAATATGAGAATGATGAAATGAAGAAGCTAAAAATACTAAATTTTAACAAAGAGCTATCTTCTCAGCAAAAATTTCTCAAATTATCAACTCAAGCTGTAACCCAGACCCGGTTTTAAGCGTAAGCGATGGCGGCACGTTTCGAGGACGGCATTTTCTAATTTCTTTTGTCAATTTCAACAAGAAAAATAAAATGTTTTTTTACTTCTATTCTACTCCATTATAATAATTACAACTTCATTCATATTTTTTTCCTGCTACTATTTTTTTTAATTAATGAAATTATTTTGCTTAGGCGGTGCTGCGTTTCCGGGATGTTGTAATGTTTACATAAAATCACAGTATTGTAAATAGAAACATTTGGTATGGATATTTCAAATTCGTTTTAAAAGTCGAAGAAACATTAAAAAAAATTTTACCAAGTTTTATGGTATATATTATATGCTTAAATTCATTAGAAACCAAACAGTCAATCAAAAGGTATATTAAACCAAAAGAAAACTAATTATTGCGAACGCAACAATTTCGTTTTTATTAAACAGGAAAGAGCATAGTCAATTTCAGATTTTATTTTGAGGTTAAAAAAATCAACTTCGCAATGTAAATTTGAAGGATGGAAATCACTTTGTTCAATTATCGATGAGATGATATTACTGTTGGGGTTATGTGATTTTCAAAAAAATAATAATAAATAAAATAATTTGACAAAACGAGTACGAAAATAATAATATAAAATTAATTTGGGACTCCGAGAAAAAGTTTTTAAGAATATACAAATTAAATAATTAATTAAAATGACGAAAACAAATAAATTAGATTAGGGAGAAATTCTACGATTTTGATAAATTTAAGTACGAAGGAAAATAATTATTCTGTAAAATGATTTATTCCGAAGTTTTCTCCGGTGGAACGTCAGAAGCGGCCAAAAGATAAAAGTAAATTGTTTAACTAGTTCCCTTGGAATCCAATTTAAAATTCCGTCAATCAAATTAGTTGTTGAGGAGAGATACCCTATGTAAGGGAATCTCAAAACAACAACAGGAACACAAATAGTTTAGAAAAAATTTCGAGCAATAGAAAAGTCTAAAAGATTCGCGAGATTGGAAAAGAAAACTAATCAGACTTGTCAAGGATATTTTAGTAGTTTATTAAAAAGGCGGCTTCCCGCGTGGATTCCTGCCAATATTGTAAAAGTAACATTTGAATCGTTGTGAAATTGTTGGTATCGAATAAAAGGTTTCCTGTGTTGTGTTAAACAAAACTGCAAAATATGCATGAAAAAAGTGCACTCTGCAAACTTTTTTCGTTACTCCCGACATGATGTTTTCAAAATCTCGCAACCCTGATTCAGACTCAAAACTGTAATGTTTAAGTATATGGTTTTTATTAAATTTTTATACTTTATGCAATTAATATAAGTTTGATAAAATTTTAATTGTCTTATTCCTTAAGTACAACACTCCTAATACATCCAAGTAATATCCATTGTGATATTCTATTAAATTGCAATGTCACACTGATAAATTAAATACTATATATACACTATTTACAATTTGAATCTCTTATAAGCAGACAATATGCAAAATTTTATTCAGTGTCATAGAAAATTCATCATTTTATGCTCATTAGTTCTCAATAAGTTTATCCACACTCAGACTCGCACAAAAAGATAAGAATGCAACATTGAATAGTGTGGAAAAATCTGTTCTATCATTTTACGTTTAGACTCGCCATTTACCACTGGTGAACCCTCACGGTCACAGCTCTATTGCAGATGGACTGTGCTTACACGGATCCGTTAATTGTGTGTATTTACTATCTTGTAAGATGTATTGGCTGTGGGCTGGAACATTTTTGACATCGTTTTTAGATATGATATTATAGAATAATATATCTGCTTGAATACATATAATTCATCATCGACTATAGTTATATTTATAAGCTTATTCATTCCTCAATAATTCATCATCGACAATAGTTACATTTATAAGCATTTTCATTCATCAATAATTCCTCACTTCGTTTAACGTGAGTCCTTGTATAACATTGGTTCTGTAAAGAAAATTTCTCTCACACAAGCTTCCTGTATCACACAAAAGCGCTTTTGTTTAAGAAAATCGTATTTTGCTACTGAGTTAACTATAAGACCTATTCACCTGGAAAAAGTGATTAAAATTATGTAAAAATGAATCGGTCTATATACATATTTTGTGACTCTAACCTTGCGTGTTATTTTTAGTGTCATAAAAGAAAATTTGACCTTGAATTTATTTTTAATATATACTTCTAATTTTATTGTTTTTCTTGGATTAAATACATAATTTAATTTTTATTATTCTTTAACTGAATATTTTTATCAGAAATATTTTACTTTTAACCCGTTTTATCCGGAAAATGCTGGTTTTCTAAATTAGTCATTTTTTGGTCAAATTTTCATGTTATTATGGTGTTTCTATGTAAATTTCGTGCAGTTCTTGGTGCATTTGTATATAATTTTATTTACTTTTATGTTTTTTGATTTTATATTTAATTATATTCTTTCTCGTATTTTAGGGTGTTTTACTTGGTATGTATAGGTTTGATTTTGAATGTGCCTTGTTATGTTTGCATGCTATTTCCGATTCATTTAAACAAACTCAGTCTTTGCCCAACACTCGTATTACAAAATTTAATATGAGTTGAATACGATTATTACTGATTAATTTGTTTAGATTTTCCTATTTTCATTTAGATTTTGTTAATGTGATTTCTAGCCTGAAGAAGACTGATAAATGTTATTTTATAGAATAAACAGTTGGCATTTTTCAATTATTAAAACATTGTCTTTCTTTGGTTTATTATTATTATTATTATTATTATTATTATTATTATTATTATTATTTTTTTTTTTTTTAGTAGTAGTAGTAGTAGTAGTAGTATTGGTTTAATGGTAGGAGTAATGATAGGAATAATAATAATATTATAATATATAAAGGGTAATAATACTGTTATAGAACAATATGAGAATAATGAGAATAATAAAAAAAATAACAGTGATAACATTTATTTAAATAAAAAATTCAAAACTATAATCAATGTAACTAAAAATAGAAAAGGATAGGTTAAATGATATACGGCATCAACCTATGGTATGGTGTGACCCTAATGGGTAAAAAGAAATAAGATTTTGAGGTCACTTCAAGAGTATCCCATCGGTTGCTCGCTTAAGAGATATAACCAATAGATACCCGTCAAAACAGCGTTGGAAATGTATTCCAATTGATGGTTTTCAGTAAAAGGTGAGTAGTAGGATGTGAATCCATCAGATACAAACCCCCTCCCTTGGTTTACGTAATTTTACATAACATCTGACTTCTGTCCACGCTGTTACTACCTGGCGATTGACTTCTGTCACTATATTGCTACCTAGTAATTGACCTTTGTCCACTCTTACCAGGTGTCCTCACGATTATGTCACGTCCCAATGGTTAGTCACTACCCGAGACACACTTATTACGCTATACACCGATCACCTAATTCAAACTTATTATGTCACGCTGTTGTAGACCAACACACCTACCTTCTAGAACCTTCCACACACCTACTTTCTGGAACCTACCGTTCTTAAACCATTCACACACACACACCAACGAACGATCCTCACCCATTCACCCCCATCTACGCCCATTATCGCCTAACACGTCTACAACTACGTCTATGACTAAGTCGTAGACTTAACAAAATCACTCATTGGTACTATTTAAAATTTTATTAAATATAACAAGTTTGTTTCACAGTGAAAAGAATATGCTCAACATGAAGCATGCAATTCATAATGCAATCGTAGTAGAGAAGGATGAATTCAAATGTAAGTTATCAAGTATTTGATCAATCAGTCTCTTCTGCAATTGGCGTCTTCTGAATTTTCTTTTGCTTGATCTGATATGATGATTCATCAGCGTTGTCATCTGGCATTGCAAATATAAATTTTGCATTAATAAATACTACGAACTAAGCTCTGATTGGATTTTCTAAGTTTTCTAAATTCAATTACGACTTTTACAAAGGCAAAAGTCAGGTTAATAATATTGAATTTAAAGATAAATTTCGAATGTAGTCTGAATCATTTCAAACAAAAAAAAATAATTCTGATCTCAATGAAAAAGTTTAAGTTAGTTTAAATATCCATAATTTTAAATTAATTGCAGAAGTCTGGTAGAATACCGTGCACATGGTAATACCATATTTTAGCTGAGTGCAGGATATTGCTCATTGCACATTCTTTAAGCAGACCTTCTGTTTGAAGTGGTTCAATGCCAAGTTTAGAAATCGGATCATAACTTGATGGAGGAATCGAGCCTAATGTCCCAATAATAAAAGTGTAAAACTCTACCTGATAATCAGGTTTGACTACCTGTAATTCACTCTGAAGCAAGCTATATTTCTCAATATTTGCCTTATCAGTCAATTCAAAATGTGAAACAGAATCTATTGGACACTTAATATCAATCGTGAATATTCTTTTTCTTTCAGTATCGGTTATTATAAGATCGACGCGTTGTTTAGAATTCAGGACAAGATAACAAGAATGGTAAACCACGACAATAAAATTAGGATTTTTTAGATTATTCGTTATTATCTTTAAGCAGTCATTGTGTCTCTCTAATATAAGTATTTGGTGAATCTTACATGACTGTAAGGCATGAGACATAGTTTCATCCTCTTTCGCACAACGTCTACAAAGTCTAGAATCCCCTTTTCTATTAGGCTTTGCATTGATGTTAAGTGTATTAGTTCGCGCTCGATGTATAAAGTTCCATGCAAATTCGCCAAGTTTACTTTTAAAAATTGCTTTATTTATTTGAGGAGATAATTTTATAGCCGCTGCAATTATGTCGCTTTTATTACTCAGTTGCCACTTTTGTATATATGAGTCGTACAATGCAGAGTGAAATATCTTAGAAATTGCTTTTCGAAACTTAGTCGTAAGTATGAAAGTTCCATGACTCTTTGTTATCAGATATAAAAAAACTTGCTCTTTAACAATATGAAAAGATACAGAAATTGAGTGTTCTCTTTTAAAGTAAATTATTGAAGTACGTGCACGTTGAAATCTCGATTTCCTTCCACCATGATTCAATTTAGTTTCAGCACCATTAATCCAATCAAAACTTTGTTGTAATGTAGGCTCTTAGATTCCAAGACGAGGACCCGTTACAAACTTTAGAGAGTCAATATTAACTTTTCTCGAGTAATCGCAATTGGAAGTAAAGAGTCGGAAAAAGTGCACAATTGTTTGAGTATGATATTCATCAAGCAAATCGACACACGAAGCTTCACCATTTTCAGTTGAGTTGTATAAATAAACTGTCTCAGAATTGTGCGGCAAGTTCAAAATTCTTCTCAGATGGCCACGCAATTTACTTGAGTTATTGCCACAGGGATTAGTATTTCCTTGAGAAGCTGATAAAGCCATAGTTTTAATTTCACGTGTTCGGAATGCAAATGTTAGTCGAGAATGAATCAAAATCTTGTGGGCCTTGAGTTTTTGCCAACCAAATAAACCGGAATCTGCAATTTTTTTTGTGTCACTAACAACTTTATCAAGAATTGCATAGGGACTTTGATCATTGTCCTCACCTACTGGAACACCAAGATATTGATAAAATTTTTTTGACAACAATTTTTTGATCTCCTTTTCATTTATCAAGATCTCACCATTGATGTTAACTCTGGGAAGCTGCATGTAGCCACACTTCTCCGGTCGGTATTCAAATCCTATTTCTGTAGCAGCTTCAACAGCAACATCAGCAATTTTTTGAAGGTTCTCGACATTGTTTGCAACAAATGCAATGTCATCTGCATAAGCTAGAACTTGAACGGGCAAATCACCAATCATAAATGGTTCAATACATGATCTACTTATTGCTTCAAGAACAGGATTAATGGCAATCGAGAAAAGAATCATTGAAAGAGGACATCCTTGTTTAACTCCTTTTTTGATTGAAAGATTAGGTGTTACAATTGGGCCACAGCTGTAGAAAGATTGAGTGTCGGTGTAAAGTAATTTGACAATAGTAATAAATTCTTCGCTAACGCCAATAGTTTTCAGAACACTCCACAAGTAGTCATGAGGAACACTTCCAAATGCGTCCTTAATATCTAACCAAGCAATAGCTAATGGGGAATTCTTGCTATATTTCGAATGCTCAAGTGCAGAAGAAAGTATTGAATTGTGCTCGACACAACCTTCATGGACAGAGCCGCCCTTTTGCCCAATATGCAAAATATCGTTACAAATTACCCATGATGTTAGGCGCGTAGTTAAAATAGACGCAAAGACTTTATAAATAACAGACAGCAGAGCTATTGGTCGCCAAGATGAAACTTTATCATAATTATATATCAAAAACTTGCCGCGGCGCAAAAGGGATGGGCGGAAGAGAAGCAATTGGCCCAGGGCCTGAAGACTCAAATAAAGGGGCTGGAGGTAGCGTTGTCCGCCTGTCAAGAAGGGGCAGCGGTGACCTCCCCCTAGTCTTCGCCCCTGCTCAATTAGCCTACCGCGAGTCGAGTATTGCCCCATCGACAATCTTAACGTCCACTCCTACCATGACCACCACTTCAATCACAACAGCAACAAACAATCGTCGACCTGGACGTAAGGAGCGGGCTAAGCGCCGAGCCGCTCGATTTTCAAATAAACCTGGATTATCATAGACCATGTATTTAATCGACAAATAAAGCGGGATGGAGATTGTAGTTTCTATATATACCTTGTTATATTTATATCATCCTAGTGGTTTGAAACGACATTGTAAAAGGGTTTAAATAAGAAGTACCACCCATTTTGTTTCCAAACTAATGTTGTCAAAATAGCTAAATAAACGATAGGGACTTAGACATAAGAGGACCAAACAACTTAAAGCGAGCACAAGTCTTCTAACGACGGCTCGTTGGACCCATGGATCGTTCGGTCAATTATAGCATTAGCAATAGCGCTCACTTTTTGCGGACGATCTACCCACTCGAACACAGTTCCAACGTTGCTTAGCAACGGGTGCCGAGTGGTAAGCAAAGGAAATATTTGTATGGGGTTGTCTGGGTAACAACATCTCAAATATCAAAACCCAGAAACCCACCAGTATTTACGCTTTTCCCAGGGCTACAACGCGCTCTTTTGAGGTTGGGTGATAGGATTTAGGAAGGGAGAATACAGGATGGTTCCAGCAACGCCTTCATCGTGAGTTCCCCGCTAACCACAGGTTTAATCCGGGGTAAAAAAAGAAATTCATTTTACTTTCTTGTGTTCTTGTTTGCTATTAAGTTTTTAAAATCAATGTATGGAATTTAATTTTCGCGATGGAGATTCGAATCAAAATGAAATTCTCAATAAATTTATGATAATATTCTGTCAAATGTAAATAAAGTAAAAAATAAAAATAAGAGTTTTATAAGAGTGCTTTAAATTTTAATCATCATATAACAATATATAAAATTTACATAAAAAAATAAAAATAATAAAAATAACAAATTTAACTTTTTAGGTGTTGGGCCAGAACGTAAACGGCCTTGGAAAATGTTTAAATGGATCAGAAACACACACGCAAAAATAACACGCAATTTAAATAAACCCACTGAAACATCAAGTAAACCCGATAAAATCTGAGAAATAAAAGAATTAAATATAAAATAATAAACATAAAAATAAATTAAAATATTAACAAAATGCACCAAGATTCGCACGATACCTATACAAATATAACAAGAAAACACAACAAATTCGACAAAATTAGAAAAATTAATAAAAGTTCATTAAAATGAAATTTAAATCGAAAATTTTGAATTAGTAATAATTCAATAAAAATTCTAAATAAAAAATTATAAAAATAAATCGAAAAATATTAAAATTAAAAAATAGAATTTACTAGAAAATAACAAGATCGAATTTTGTTTTACTGCATCAAATTTCACACGTCACACAAATAGGTATATATACTGATCCATTTTCACATTTAACTTAACCATTAACCATTTTTCAAACCAATTTTGGACTTTAACCATTTTTGAAAACTAACCATATTTTCAAACTGATTAAAACCATTTTTAGAAACTATTTTAAAACTATTTGAAATCGTTTGTAGACTATTTTGAAATCTTATTTTCCAATCGTTGTGAAGCTATTTTAGAACCTTATTTTCAAGCTATTTGAACTAATTCAACTGATTTTAGGTGAGAAATATTTTGGTTGGAGCCCTCTTTCCACGTCACGTTCATAGCATCTCTGTAGAGCTCTGCTTGACGGCGACGTGGGGAGAGAGGCATTTATGCTTTCTGTTATGATATTTTATGATATTGTTTGGAATATTTGGAATGGTTATGAAGGGTAATTCTGTTATTTTGTCCTAATTAATAAATATTATAAATATACATGAATTATTTGATATATATTTTTTTATAAACTAAATTGAAATGTCGAAATTTTTCCGGCCCACAGCCGACACATCACGCAAGATAGTAAAATCAACATAGTACAGATGCATGTAAGTGCGTGGAAAATCGCCAATGATATGTACCCGTGAAGACTCGGCGTTGAGAAACGCAGGGGTCGTAACGTCAATATTATCCCTATAGCTGAAGCGAGGAATAAGGAAGAAGTCTCTGGCTGCTTCCTCGTTTCTCAATTCTGTAAAATCGACCTAAAATTCTGTTACATACGGCTTAAAATTATCACACCGAGTAGTCCAGTGGGCACTCAATAAATATAATATGAACACAATATGCGTCTAAGGCCTATTAAAGGGAAAGGGTACTTGGGTTAAACTAACTGAAATCGTTGTTATAACTATTTTGGATTAACATTTTGAAATAAATAAAATTTATTGGGAATCATTGAATTCGATTAAATTGAAATTATGGATAAAAATTAAAATAACCATTGATTGTAAAAGTAAAGTATTTTATGGCTAAAAATTAAAGTAAAAAGTTAAATGCTCGTAAATTATTGATTAGGGTATTAGCAAATAATTTCATCAGTTAAATTATTATAATTCATTTCAATAAAAGTAATCTGATCTTGGAGTAAGAACGAGTAATGTATTGATCTAATCAACCCCCGGTAGAAATAAAAGCAATTAAGAATTGAATTCATTGATTTCAAATAAAGAAATGTATCAATTAAAAGTAAAATGATTTTCGAATAACAGTATGAAATCCCTTAACTTAATTGTTGATTAAAATTTAATGTCACCCCACATAATTCACCGTTAATTCATTTTGATAAAATTGAAGAAGTGATTGAGCAAATCAAGTATTTAGATTAAAGTATTGATTAAAGATAAAACGAATACAAATAAATATATCGTTTATTAAATTGTAACAATTTATTGATAACAGTAAAAATGATTAAATCAGTGCAAATAACTATTAAGAAAAAACCCAAATAATCTAGTTTTGGTAAAGTAAAATATTGAATAAGGATAAACACAACAAGTTCCTTAACGAGCTATGATTAGTGGATTAGAGTAACTCATAGATTAAGATTAGAGATGAATTGAATAACCGGAAAAATGTAAATTAGAGTAAAACTGAATTCACGGATTTGAAACCATTAGCATTAAAATAACTTTGTGGTAATAGTTGCACCAAACAGCCTTAGGGAAGACTATTAGAAACTGGAATAACAGATGTCGATATTTATCTCTTAATTAGAACTAGAATAGTTTATAAATTTATAAAATAGGTTTCTAATTATCATAAATTCAGGATGTACGGTAAATTAAGTAGCAGTAAACTGAACGAATTATTACGTAAATTAAATTAGTAAAAATGGGAAAAATCAAAGTTTAAGACAAGAGTGAATTTATATTAATATCACATTAAATTCCACATAGCGAAGTTATTCCAATAAAAGGGTATCGCATCTATTTAGAAACCTCGGTAAGCGTAGAAGTTTTTCTAAAAGTTGCTAATAAAGTACATTTAAACTAGTCAACGAAATAACTTACCGGAAATTGAGATAATCAGGTGTAGGCGAACATTTGACCAGTAATTCTAAAAATACGACACGAATCATACAATCACCGGATGTAAACAATGTAATTCACCTTTAGTCAACCGCTTAAGTTGTAATGGTAAAATCCGCCGGAAATCACTCGCCCACCAGGATACACCTACACGCGACTAAGTTATCTCGGATCAGCATCCGGACTAAATCTTAAAATGCGAGCAACTGTAATTAGAGTTAGTAAACATCAACATCCGGCCTAAATCTTAAAATGCGAGCAACTGAATTAAAGTTAGTAAACAAACTTTAAATCAATTCCCTTAAGTCAACGTACGAGTATCCGCCTACATGAAAAACTTTTATGTTAAGACGCATATATCGAATAAGTTAAACATCAGGTTACCACATCCATGCGATTAATCATATAGTTTCCCTATAAAGGAGTGCACCTTAAGGAACCAGACCCACAAAGTGACCCAACCTGCATGATAATAGTAACCTGGTAGTTAGTGAGTTGGATACCCGACCCGAGATTATCGAAATGAAACTGTTTTCTCATTATATACGCCAACATTTGATTTTGATGCGTTTAGAATATGCCGATCGAAAGGACTGACATCCAAATGCCCGACGACCAATGCCGGGAGGAACCACAATCAAAACGAGACATATTCGATAGGATTCAACAACGGTGGCCGTACCCCACTATCTGGAGGGTACTGGGCCTAAACAGCGACCCATGAGGACTCGCCGGACAACAATACCCGGCCGCAGAAACGTACATGAATGCGCGAGAACTCCTCACCCAATGGGAACGGGTGCAGGAACAAGTGGACCTACAGGTGGTCAAGGCGAGGATGTATCTCGCCAACGTAGAAGATGACATCCTCGCCGGGCGAATCGCAGAAGCATACCCACCTCGCCCAGTCCGAGATACCCGACGCCCATACCCAGTGGTTCCTCCGAGAAAGAGCCGAAGGAAGTCCTTTCCGAAGAAATTAGAACTCCAGAGACTCTAACAATTTATATGAACTAGTTTGATGTTTGTTATTGAGTGAAATAGACATGTCCTTTACCCCGTTTTTACGTTTGCTCATTTGTTTAAGAATATTCGCTTCAATTGATATGTTTGCGTTAATGATAAAAATAACTTGTATAAATTATTAATAGTAAATTTAACGAACTTAATCATTATAGTTATGGCCACTAACCAAATATTACAAGCGGAACTAGATCGCGCGCGGAGCACAAATGCGGATCTCCTCCATCAAATACTCCAACTGACAAGAGAGGTCCAACAAATCAAAGCGACTTGGTCGGACCCGAAAAGAGTCAAAATGTTGTACCATCGAATATCTGCAGCACAGAGAGGGTGGGCCGAAGAGCGACAGCTCAATCAGAGCCTGCGCACCCAGATACGAGGATTAGAAGTGGCCCTAGCCGTTTGTCGGGAGGGGGAAGCGGTCACCTACCCGCTCATATTCGCCCCGACACAGAGGATACAGAAAGACCCTCAGCCAGTAGAGCAGTCCTCAACTCAACCAATAAATCGTCTGCCGGGAGGCAAATAACGTGCTCGACGCCGAGCTGCTCAGCAATCAAAACCGTCTCATTAACTTGGATAATTCACATTTCTGTATATTTAAATAAAATAGTTGTGCTTACGGTTACAGTGCTTCTTAAAAGGTGTTTACACGCAGATATTATTATGAGTACCCGCGTCGCAACTTTAAGTCATCTCTCCACATTCGATCATGAATATACTTCCACAGGGACAGAGCAAAGCGAGCACAGGTCTTCTATCGACAGCTCGTGAACCCGAGGGTTGTCCGAGCAACTACAGTACTAGCACATGGTACTCAATTTTTGCGGGCAATCCACCACTTGATCACATTGCCAACGTTGCCTAGCAACGGGTGCCAAGTGGCGATTAGTATCATTTTGTATGGTGTTACGAGGGCAACCGCCGATTAGTTCAAACAAACAATGAAACCCTGTAACCCACCATAGGTTTCAATTATCGTGATTTCCACAAAAATAATAATGACAAATAGATGATAGTATAATATAACTTGACAGAGTACGTATAAGATTTCAAAAAGAAATGTACTAAAATATGCTAGAGTACGTGATTAGATTTTAAAAATGTACTAAATTTTCTCTGCTCAGCACTGCCTTGTATACCACGATTTTCCGTGCGTGTGTTTTGAATTTTAATTTATATTTTTAAAATATAATTTTTTAATTCTTTTGATTTATCGCTAAATTTTTTACATTTTTTGTATAAAAATTTAATTTAATTTTTAATTATTTTAGTTTTCTTATAGATTTAGTTTTCCCGCTCAAAAACACAGGCATTATCGTATTGGTCAAACAAGTATGGACTCAAATTAGTTTTTGCCCAACAAAAATCAAGTTGTTTTTAATCTAAAAACTTAAGGAAAATTAATAAGAAAATGAAATTCCTTGATTATTTAATGTTTTACTTTTGAATGATTTGAAACTATAAAGAATTTATCGTTAGATTCAAGATAATTTGGATCTTCTGCATTTATGCAATTAACATCGTTGTAATTGCTAAATGTTTCTGTCGGTTCACCTTACTTCCAAATATGTCAAAAATTGCATTAGAGACTTGTTATATGTTCTACAAAAACAGATAAAATAAAGAAGAAATGTTTGTGGAAATTTTTAGAGAAGCAAAAAATCAAAAATTGAAAAAATATTAGTCATACCTACAAAGAAATAGACATAAACAATTTATATTTTGGGAAATGTTATTTCTTACAATTTAGTGTTAAAAATTCAATAAACTATATTTGAATATCTTAAAATTATAATTTACAGTATTTATTTCACGATATTAATAGTTGAGATTTTGATTAAAATGCATAGTGTTTCAATTATAACCATTTAGTGAGGATGTGATTACCCTCGTCTCCCCCTATGTATCCGATACTGCCTAGTTACGCTACGCCTAGTAAAGTCAAAAACTGTTTAGAAATGTTTGAAAATATTTGTGACTAATTAATAACATCTAAAAAAATGTGATTATTCCTGAAATGATTGTCAAATTTATTGCTGACTCCTATAAGGCTTTTTGAAATGAAAATGAAAAGCTATCATTTTCTATAAAATAAATATTTTTCGTAACGAACGATTTGTTTTAAATATTAAAAATAACGTGACATTTTCAATTATAATCACTTTAATAAAATATATATTTAGTTTTTAATGATAAAATATTACATTTTTTAAAGTTTATTCTATTTCACTCTTTGTTATTATAAATTTTAGCTTTCTTCATAATATTTTTGATTAATATAAAGTTATAAACATTTATTCGTATTTTTCCTAACATATTGTAATATTATTAAATTATATTTTAATATGGGTAATTATATATTTGCAATTACTAAATTTTCATCGAATAACATTCCTTCTTCGTTTAAACCGTCAAATTATGATTGGTTAACTGTTCATTCTTTGGAAACTGGATGTATGGTTAAAATTTTCCAATTCTATGACTTGAATGTAAATTATAGTGTCTATAGTGGAAGTACAGAGATTGTGGATGAGATTTCAACAACTTGGGTGTGATTCAAATGGCATATGGACTCTTCAAATTTCTTCCAAATCCCTCCAAAAAATAGGAAAGGATGAATTCCAACAAAAGGTAAATTTTCCAAGAAATTTGGATTTTTTAAAATAAATGTTTTATCATATAATCATTAGTAAAGTTTTCAATGTTTGATATGATATTGGTTTAGCTGCTAATGATTCTGTTGAGGCAAAAATGTAGAAAGAACTGTGCAAAACAGTTAAAATCTATAATTCAATAAAATTGAAAACATCAATATTTTTATGGGGAAACGGATATGAGTAATTAGTAAAAAATGCGACTAATGCAAATAATTTCAAATCGATGGGGGCCTTTTGAGAAAGTTTAAAAAAAATACAAATTTTATTAATTCAAATAAATTAATCAATCAAATAAGTAACCAAATATTCGAGCAAAATTCGGACTAATTAAGAAAGATGATGGATATGATAGTGTCGTATGAAAGGAGCACAAAACCATTCAAAGCTGCCAGTGCGGTCAAAACTGATAAAATAGAATATTGAATGCGGAGAGATTAAGAAGGTGGTTAGGAAAAATGAAAGTGGGAAATCGTTAGTGTAATCTAGTCAGATTGGCAGATGTGGTTAGCCATTCTCCTCTTCTTCCTCGGCTTCAGTTATTTCTGTATTTATTTCTTTATTTGTTTGATTCTCTTCATTCTTTTTCATATTTTCATGCCAAATTTCATTGTTGCTTATTTTGTAAAAATAATGAATAATCAGTCCTTATTTTAGTTGTGACTGTATAAAAGTGGTAATGAGATTATGCAATACAGAAATTCAGTTGAATAGGTTTAAATTGTTAAAAATAGACCGGATTTGTGACTTCCAATATACATTGTTAAAGCTCCTGATATCTGCTCTCGTTTTCTAAATTAATTTTTTCCAGCAATTGGCATCACTTAACACTTTGAAGTGATGGTGAACTTACTTTGAGATTTTGTGACTGTGTTTCGCCTATAATTATAGTTCCGTCGTCTAAATTTACTTACTGATGTATTCCAAGAAGCAAAATCAATCGAAATGGTCGCTAAGTAACAATATAAAAAATTATATAAAGTGATACAATTTGTATCATTTTTATTATTTATTTTGTTAATTATTTTTTATTTGTTTATTCTATTTTCTTGATTGAATTTTTATTTTTTGTCCAATAGCATTTGAATTATGTATCTTTTTTTATTTATCTATTAAAAAACATAAATTTAAAAAATACCAGTGAAATTTTTTTTTCGTTACTCCCGACATGATGTTTTCAAAATCTCGCAACCCTGATTCAGACTCAAAACTGTAATGTTTAAGTATATGGTTTTTATTAAATTTTTATACTTTATGCGATTAATATAAGTTTGATAAAATTTTAATTGTCTTATTCCTTAAGTACAACACTCCTAATACGTCCAAGTAATATCCATTGTGATATTCTATTAAATTGCAATGTCACACTGATAAATTGAATACTCTATATACACCATTTACAATTTGAATCTCTTATAAACAAACAATATGCAATATCTTATTCAGTGTCATAGAAAATTCATCATTTTATGCTCATTAGTTCTCAATAAGTTTATCCACACTCAGACTCGCACAAAAAGATATCCATTGTGATATTCTATTAAATTGCAATGTCACACTGATAAATTGAATACTCTATATACACCATTTACAATTTGAATCTCTTATAAACAAACAATATGCAATATCTTATTCAGTGTCATAGAAAATTCATCATTTTATGCTCATTAGTTCTCAATAAGTTTATCCACACTCAGACTCGCACAAAAAGATAAGAATGCAACATTGATTAGTAAGGAAAAATTGGTTGCTGGAAAAAAAAGCCAAGGAAAAAGCCAATAAAACTTGATAGTTTATTTGCTCAATCTGTATTCAAAAATGGTTTGTTTGAAGAGTGCTCAAATTTAATTTGTATGTATTAAAAAAAAAAATGTATTTTTATATCTTCGTGGTCAGTCATAATACCAGATTTGGTCAACCATTTGCGTAAACAATAGTAATAAAAGTAATAGTAATGAAAATTTGTCTACTTAATTTAAATTTTCATTTGCAAAAATAATTTAACCATTCTAATATATAGTTTTTTATGATTTTGCTTAACTTAAATATTCATTAAATGAAATTATAATTGTGACATTATCTAATTTGCTTTTGGCTTTTTTCACCTGGATTCGGAAACATCACATTCAAACTAAATAATACTTTAAAAATCACACTAATTTATCAAATCAAAAGTGTGTTGATAAAGACAAATTATGGTAGAGAAGAGCTAACAAGCGAAAAAAATATATTCGCTTATATTCAGCAATGCACAATCTCAATGTTCAAGTTGTCGATTAATTTAGTAGTTATAAACAATAACTTTGCAACATTTTGTACATTTCTTTGAATTTTTATTGGTATTTCCAGTACCTCAAACAAAATAATGTCAGACCGAATTATGGTTATCTGATAAAACATTTTCTTAATATTTTTCGTCCTGCAACATCTATTCTGAAAATTTGTACGATAAAAAAAATATTATTTAAAATACTAAATTTTTGTTATAAAAACCTAAACTTACATTTTTACTCAATTTAGTTCTAATTCCAAGTCCAATCCAAATAATTTTGTTTTAACTATTGATGTGGTTGATACTAATATTGGCACAAATACCAAAATATAATTAATCTATTAATTTACAGTTTATATATAAGGATAAAAATTTTATTATTATTATCATTATTACTCCTATTTATTTATTTTATTTAATACATCTAGATATTATACACATGCACTTACATACACAAGTAATTCAATGTTATCTTTAACACTTGAACTACCGGTTTTTGATATGGTAGAACTAGGTATATCAAATATGCTGGTAAATCTAGTGTTAATGTAATAATAAGTATATATTTTTAAAAATGAATACGCTAAAAGTAACGTTTATAACAACACTAAGAGAAAAAAGATTTCTGTATACATACTTTATTTTTGTAACGGTTATTATTGTACAATTTTGTATTGCTAAACGGGAATATTAAAATATATTAGTTTTTCCTCTTACACTGACTCAAAGTCTGTTTTAAACAAGTAAAACAAATAAATTTTCAAAAAAATAAAATGTATCAAACGAAGTTACAACGATAAAGAAAATCAAATGAAATGCTTGTATTATTGTATTGTTTTTATGTTAAATACGTTGTTTCATAGAATAAAAAATATCAGAGGGTATAAAGTATGACACTAAATTTCATCTATTATTAAATGAATTCCTTATTTATTACGACAATAATACTATTATTTTTTGAATAAAATAAATAATATATTAAAAAATCGGTTGTTAAATTAAATGAAACCTGTTTTTTTCAATTTTGGACGGCTTTGCAAGCCCTATGTATTTGGCATTTTTCCCTTGACAGCAATCTACTTATAAGTTTGTGTGCACCGATCAGTGAATATATTTTTCTGCTTATTGCATTTTAAATTTGGAAATGGTGCATAAATTATTAAGATTTTTTGAACGATTTGATATTTAGATTATAAATCATTTACATGCTCCTGGTACTCAATATGTGACATTTTATGATTTCATTAATGCAGCCATCTGGTTAGAAAAATCATCTATCGACGACAAATTGAAAGGTGAAAAAAATATCTTATTTAAATCATATTTCATTGATTTTTATTAAGCTTCATTTGCAATTTTGAATGGCAACATGCCGGTCACGGTTGACTCAATGACAAAATCATTGACTATGATACTTCCTGGGAAGAAAATGGTAAAAAGAATTGTAAAATTCTCTCCAATGCTTTTATTAAATATTTCCAGGAAGAAATTAATCTCTATGTCGCCGATCTGTTTGAAAAGATTGGCATTGACAACCCGCAAACGAAAGGTTTTTTCATGATCAATATTTGGCTTTGTAATGAAATTTTTGAGAATTTAGATAAGGAAATTCACGAGGAAGATTTTATTTTTTATTTAAAATCCACCATTTCAAGGGAGAAACTGGAATCTTTATTCCAGTTCAAAATATTTCCGAATTTTAAACCGATTTCTACACGAAAAGATATTCCTAATTTAAGCACAGTAAAATTTGGTTGGATTAGGGACATTGTAATGAATTCGGGTGGTTATTTAGAATTTCGATAATTTTACCAACAATAGCAACATCCCTACAGACACGCAACTGGAGGATATTGCCAAGTTAATCGCTGATAAAGATTACAGAAAATTAGCCAGTATTCTTGGAATTCTTCAGTACGATTTGGAGCACATCGAACATATCTATCGAGGTCAACGACTTAAAATAATTTTGGGATTTTTACGAGAATGGAAACAAAAAGAAGGCGCGCGTGCCTCTTTTAGTGTTCTGAAAAGAGCTATGTCTTTGTGTGGATTTTATGATATAATAAATAGGTTAGAGTTTGGTTAAGTGGTCCAATATTGGACTTTTAGAAATTCTTTATAGTTTTTCAGTACAGAATTTTGTTTAGAAAAGTTTGGCAATTTTTGATTTTTAATGAGTTTGCATTTAATTCGTGACTTCGTCAGCCAAAAGCGTCTTTTATCACACTTATTACGCAACTTATTTCAACTTAATTCTTTTTAGCTGAAAATGACTTTTATACGTGGAAAAAGATTCGGAATTATATGGGAGAAAAATTTATATCATATGTTACTATGATAATCTAAAGACCGTGTCATAAAATTCTGTAAATTTTTGGTGATCAGAAATATATTCAAACAATATTTTCGTTAAATGGCAAATAAATGAAACTGAGAACATGCTTAATGTGGTTAAAACTCCAAGCAAAATTGAAATGCGATTGACTTAAAAGTTGACATAAATAAATCAACAGGATGTTTTGGGCATATTTTCATTGCGATTGCAAGTATGATATAATCAACCATCATCAGAAACGTGTATCTCTCATAGTGTGTGACATCAAGCTCCATTCTTTCCAAGTTTTATGCTACATCCATTTAATTGGCAATATATCGATGGAGCTACTCAAGGTGTATTTTATGTTTTTTTGAGGGGTTTCCGGATTTTCTAATTAAATGAAATAGATTGATTTTTCTAAGCCAAAATGGTTTTTTGTGGTCGCGATCGTTTATTTGAGAACTCTACTGGCTTTTCAGAAATTTCATAAACCCGTATTCTTTCATTATGTTGGTGTACGGGTGAGTTTATAATGTTACTCTTACGTTACCATGGGATCAACAGTCACCCGTTTCTTTCCAATACTTCCCTAGGGTATCTTTTTCCCTCATAAATTTGCTACATCATCATGCACCCGAGAGGTAGCTCACGTTAGTACTGTGTACAATAGCCGAAAACCATTCAAGCAGGTAAGCACTGTTTCCGGTACTACTCCTTGAATGACTTTCGTTTCGGGTTCTGGACTGCCGTAGAAGGGCTTACGTCTTCCTATACCTAATATATTATACGACCCTCTAAGGTACGAATAATTTTCATCTTATCCTATTTGAGGGTTACGATTTGATAAAATTTGATATTAAAATAAAAATTGGTGTTTGAATGAGTGAAATTTATTTATTAAATTGTTGAAATTTCAAAATTATATTAATTTCATTTTAGTTAATTAACTAGTTACGGTTGGAATTTGATTATTTGACATCTCAGCTATTAATATGGGTGTTGTTTTACCAAAATTTGTGGAAATAAATTGAAGCAGAAATAGGGAAGAGCATTCCAGATTTGTACTCTTCCATGTACGACTTAAAATTCCTTACAAGATGACATTTAATTCATGTTTAGCTATGATTTCAGATTTATTCCATTATGGTCTAGATTGAACTGGCTTCTCTTTCGAAAAGACAACATTCCACTTTCAGTGATACCATCACAACATCTATTTATCAATTGCTTTCCTTTCCTTCACATAGTCAATAGAAATTTTTATTCTAGATCATCAAATTCACATAGTCACTATTCAACAATCATCCCATCGAGGAAACTCGGAACAAGAAAAAATAAAGGAACAAATCGAGTGAAGTAGAAAATGATATTTAAATTTACACCACATTTTATTTTACATAAAACAAATTTAGAAGTCGACTGTTATTCGTCGATTTCCACGGGGAAATAACGACGTTTTGGAGATCGTCGCACTTTTTCCACATTTTCCTTCGTGGATCGATCAGTTAACAAATTAGCGTAAGGGCGAGATGTTGGTATTGTCAGTCCGGGTAAACCGATGAGATCGATGAACTCTGGTTTGCATTTTTTCCGTTGTCCAGCGGCTATGGCCTACTTAAATTTCTCTGGGAAATTTACATTCAGTTGGACCATGGTTACCCGAATGTTCAGAGCCATATCATCTCGAGTGACCGATGCATTTATGGGATGCAGGTCTTCTGTGCTCGGTGGGCGATTATTCTCCATGGTACAAGTTGAGGGAACAGGAGTGGTGATTATTTCCTTGGCTTGCTCCAAGTGGGCTATCGGGATAGTGAGTTCAGCCCACCACCGTTTGCGTCACCGGTGGTTCCTGTTGGGCCTATTTTTCTGATTTTGGATCTTTGGTAAAGGGATATTGTCTGGTATGGGAATTGGCTCCAATTGCTTCTTGGTTAATCTCAGCGATCCAGACGGACCATTTCGGAGAACGTACTGACTTGGCACAATGTAATTGACAATGTAATCCTGCGCCCATTTATGGTTAGGCAGTAGTAGCTGTAATTTGGCTTCGGTGAAAGCCCTTCGCACTAAGGTTGTCAAACGGGAGATGAGCACTAGCTGTGCTCGGCATTCCACGATCAAGTCATTACGACACCGAGAGACGGTGTATCTTCTGATGCAGCTTTTTTGTTTTCTCCAGTGGGGACCAAAGATTTTGATTTTATCATATTTCGCGCTTAAGATGCGGTGTTCATCTTCTAGGGGTTAAAACGGAAACTGGCTCGGCTACTGTAGTTCTGGCACTCATCCTTGGAATTCGGGTTTGTATATCAAATATTCGACTTCTGGCGCAACTTACGGTTAATTTATGAAAAATTCTGTTAAAAAGGGGAATCGTTAGAGATATTTTAGAACAGGCAAAAGTAGCCTCATCAGGAAATTTTCGAAATATATGTCATCGGTCTACACGCTTATACTCAGTGGGTGACAAAACAGATGATCATCTCACCGTTTGCATACCAATTATTTATTAATCTCGCACTTGGATTGTTTCACTCATTACTCGTTCATGCGCATCAGTCTTAATTCAATCAACTACACTACTTTAGATTTCATCGTTCAACTCTAATATCACACAACTGCTCACTCTATTTCTCTTATACCTCTATTAGAGATAGTCGACTCACAAGTGATGAATTTATATAAACTTCTCCCTCAGCGGATATCAGGTAATTAAATTATTGACTAAAAAAGTACCTCAAATAATGAGTTTTGAATTAAGTAATATAAACGTTATTGACGCTCAAATTAAGTATTCAGAATTTTTTATGAAACACAAATGGGATTTGGGAAAGACTACTCTAATTAAACACAAAATAGTTACAAACGGAAATCCAGTTACCATTAACTCTAAATAACGTGTAGCGGATAAAATCCAAGAAATCTTAAAAAATAAGGATTATTATAAAAATTTGTGATTCAGTATGGAATAGTCCATTAGTGTGTATTTTGAAGAAAAACAAGTCAGGTATAAGAATATGTCCAGATTTTCTGGCATTAAAAGCTATAACAGAAAGAATCGAAAGTAAAAACTGCCTTTCTATAAAAGATGGACAAACTTTGTTTTAATCGTATGCTTTTTGGAATAGCAGATACTCCGGCTAGCTTTCAAAAATTAATGAAAGAAGTGTTTGGTGATCTTCTTTTGAAAGAAGCAGTGGTTTATCTTGATGATATTTTCATATTCGCAAATAATGAAAAAGAACACGAAAAACGATTGGAAAAAGTTCTAAAAAATTAAAGAAGAAGGATTAAAAATAGGCATAGAAAATGTCATTTTAATAAACAAAAGATAAAACCTTTAGAACATATAAGTAAAAATGGTATAAAAATAGGTACGAAAAAATTACAGTAATACAATAATAGGAAAACCAAAATGTATAAAACGATTGAGAAGTTTTTTAGGATTGAAAAATTATTATAGGATTATAGTCAAAGATTATGAGAAAAATGCAAAAAAAATAAATATAAACTAATATGGATAGAAGAATGCGAAGCAAGTTATAAAGCCTTAAAACTATGTTGATGTCAACTCCGATACTTGGATTTCCGGATTTACGATATGATTTTGTTTTAGACACGAATGCTAGCATCGACACAATTGGAAGAGTAGTTTCTCAGATAGATGATAAAGGACAGGAAAAAATGATTGCATATAGATCAAGGGCCATGAACAAACATGGAATTGAATATTGTATTACCAGAAAAAAATTGCTGGCAATTTATCACTTCATCTAGTACTTTAAGCACTATTTGTATCGAAAGAATTCACGTTAAGAACTGGCTATAAAGCTATAATATTTATGATCAGGACAAAGAAACCAACTACTGTCCAATTCCAGACATGAATAAATTAATTTAAAGGATTGAATTATAACTTAGAATACCGAAAACTGGAGGTACACAAAAATTCGGATGCTTTATCATGGAATAATTGTACCACATGTAATAAGCGTTCATAAAGACACAATATCGGAAAAGAATAAAACGAAGATATTGTTATGGTTCAATTGACCATGAGGATTATCTCTCGTGAAGCTATATGGGCTATTTTAGAAAGTTATAAATAGTAATATTTAATCTACATAATCTTTAAACAGGAATTAGTAAATAAGCATAAATACTAATATCGATAAATAATAATAAATATAATTAGTATTATTTAAATAAAATAAAGTATAAATAGTAATTATTTTTCGAAAATTTGTATAAAATGGCATAACATATGTTGATTAAGATGGAGTAAGAAGAAAATACCTGAACGAGAATTACGAGGATTATAACATATGCTAACAGATTAATTTGCGACAAAAGACTTCTTAACGAATTGAAGTAGCATTAATAAAAGAACAGTCGATTATATAAAAGTGTGACATAGATAGCAGAGACATTACATATATATATTTGAGAAAAAAATCAGACGGAGAAAGCTATTGTGCAAATTTTAGAAAGATATGTTTGGAAATTCAAGGTAGTACCCATTCTGATATTTACCTTTTAATAAATGGGTATCAACAATTTTTGTTGCGTTACCTCAGTTTGAATTTAATTTTACAGAGGGCTATTTACATAAGTAGACGAGTACAACCTAGTACTCCGAATCGCGCAAACTTCGTGTTTCCCTACTTTTCTTTTAACCGCCTTCCTAGATCAAAGCTGTGGTAAAACTTAATCCTAGCTTTTGACACTTACATTTCTGACTATAGTTAGAACAACCGATATCTTTAATTTATTTTAGTGACACCTTTGGGGTACATTTGTTTTATAATATAGTGTCTAGCTTTTGTAACAAATTATTAAACCGTAGAGTATATATAATTAAATCCTAGTTTGTTTTTCAATTTAAATACACTTATAAATCTTTGTAGTTAGATTTTTGTAAATTTGTGTAAGGATTATTTTCTATCATACGAACCTAACAATATTAGCAATCGACGAGTCAAAAGAAAACGAAGATAAAGAAGTATATAAAAGTAAAGAATTGTTAATCAATGATTTATTTAAAGATGTGGGTCATTGTGGTATAGGAAAAGTACACGTATATGCAAAGAAAATTTTAATTTAAATATTAATGAAGAAAAGGTCAATAATATTATGAAAAACTGTGTAGATTGGCAAAAACGGCGATATGGACTGGAAAAACCAAGGAAATAGTTATAAGACAAAGCACCAATAAAGTTTTTAAGATATTTTAAACACGAAAATGCTTTCAAAAATCTATTTTATGACATTTTTATAATATATAAACAACATAAATTGTATAATTCTTACATCTCCACCAGATTCATCTGAATCATCAACCACTCTTTTTCTAATATTACCCACGTACCACGGAATATCAGATGCGTTACATCTGACTAAAATATTTGTATTTTATAATGGTTTAATGATAAGCCCAATTTTCCATCTTTCTGTGAATTTTTGATTCAAATTCGGTTTTATTCATACTGGTTCACCAGCAGAATATGTTTTCTCTATCATAATATCGTAGCTTGCAAATTCAGTCTTGGCTTATATTTAAATATAGCTCTAGATTGACAAATATTATTCTTGCTTGGTGTATTTTTGGCCTAGTACATTGCTTCTTCGATCGTTCCCAAGGACCTAGCTGCTAACGATTTTAATGTTCGATATCCTGTTTTCCTCTGTGTGGTTCACTGTTCTAAATACAAACTCAACGTTCTATTTATCTGCTAACTTTCAAAATGTTTTAGATTTAAAAGTCAAATAATTATCTTCTACATTTTCATTCTTAATTTTCTTCAAGATTGCATATCTTGATGGCGCACAATCAATAATTGTTAAATATTTATCTTTAGCAAATTTAGTTAATTGTTAAGCGGCACTAATTTTCATCACAGCTTAGTTCACTTTTTCCCCATATTACTTGTGCTAAGTCAATTAATAAGCATTGATTACAACTTGCAATTATTTCCGAGATTTAATTATCCACATTTGATAGTCCCACTTCCAATGCTAAGAATCACATAACAATCCCGACACAGGAAACTGACCACATAACGAATACGACTCTCTTCTTGAAAGTCTTTCGTTTAATTAAATTATCCAAATATCGTTTGATCTTTCTAATGTAGTTAGTTATTCTTAGGAAATAAATCAATACCTAATACTCTTACAGTTAGAGTATCCTTAACCTTTTCTTCTGTACAAATCAAACCAAATTTACGCATTTATGTTCTAACTTCACTTGCTTTAACTTTAGATTCATCTACAAATATATCGTCTGTGTACGAGCTTGTGTTATTCTGGGTTAATTCATTGTTGTTCAATACTTTTTTCATACTCTCCTTCATTATCGTTGTTGCGATATTTAATCCAAATTCCATTCTCGTAAGCCCATGCCTATTTCCAGTAACCATGCAAGTGTTTGACCAGAACACGAAAACCCAGCACCAATAGAACTCAAAAAACAGCATACAACACCAAATAAACACTCTAACATTTTAGAGAAATAAAATAAATATAAATATAAAAATAAATATAAATAAATAAACTGTTGGGCCAAGACACGATTTTGATTAAATGAATCGGTAATACACACGCAAATACAACATACAGATTTAAAATCAGACCCATAAAACATTAACTAACGATGCAAAAATACCAGAGAGAAAAACAATTAAATATAAAATCAAGAAACACAAAAGTAAATTAAAATAATAAAAGTGCAACAAGATCCGCACGAAATAAACATAAAAATAACATGAGAACATGAAAGTTTCACCGAAATTGGGCAATTTACCAAAAAATGCAAAAATTCATAAAAAAGGAACAAAAATCGACTAATGGGAATTGGAAACAATTCAATTAAAAAATTAAAAATTAAATTGTCAAATTAAATTACAAAAATAATAAAATTAAGATTCTTATTTTAATACTAGAAAATCACAAGGTCAAATTTTGTTTTACTAAATCAAAGTTAACACGCAAGGTTAGGGTCGTACGATAGGTATATAACCGATTCATTTTCACATAATTTTAAGCAGTCTTGAAAAAGCACTGAATCAGTTTTTGATATCTCGAATCAGTTTTACTTTAAAAAACCAGAAAATTTTCAATGTGAGTGGAGGAATGCTCGAAAACTTTCTCCGCGTCATGTCCATACAACCTCGTAGGAGCTCTGTTTGGGCGTCGGCGTGGGGAAAGGGTGATAGTGTCGTTAATGAATGATGAATATGCAATATGAATTATCAAACGTTATTATATGCTAATAAAATTTTCGCTATACAATACTTGAGTCGAAATTTTTCCGGCCCACAGCCACTCACGCACCGCAAGAAAGTAAATTCAACATAAAAACTCAGGCTGTGTAAGTGCGGTTTATCCGCCAATAGCCTGTGCCCGTGAAGGTTCCGGCGTGAATAACGCAGGGCCTAAACGTCAATAATATCCGTCATATGGGAAATTGGGAGGAGGGGAGTTAGTCTTTTGGCTGCTCCTCCGCCACTCATTTTCCTATAATTTCGACCAAAAATCATTGCACATAACGGCTAAAAATCATAAACATTGAGTAGCTCGGTGGGCACTCTTAAAATCATAATATTAACATAACTATCCTAAGGTCAAATCAAAGGAAAGGAAGTGGGGAAAGAATTCGGAATTAATTGCTATGTCTAAACTACTCTAACTAAATCTTAAATTAAACTAACAATATAATATGAGAAATCCCGAGAAATTAACTATATCAAAATAACTAATTAGGATAATTCAAAACCGTAGATAAAGAATATTTAAATGACGACGAGGGGCCGATGCTACGAATGTCGACGCGTACGGCATAGATTAACTGAGTCCTAACTAATAATACGACCCTAAAAACCCTACCGCATAAAATTTAGTAATAAATAAAATCATGGTAAATAAATCGCCAAATTGAATTTTTGTTATTATTGCGTTTGATAACATTTTATTTATAACGATTTTACCTTTGATTATTTGTTATGATATTCTATCAGTAATTTTTAAAATTGCCCAGAATTAAAGATAAATCATCATCCAAAACGTCTCCTTCGTAAAGAAATCCGACCACCGGACAACTAACTAAAATTTTACCAGGAAAACATTATCCGTTTAAATCAGAAGCAGGAATTATACGCGTTAAATTAACTTCAAATTTATTAACAACTTATAATACATCATTTTGACATACGACAAAATTACGAACCTGAGAATAACGTAAATTAATAAAATTTGCCACTGAAGAATAGAATTAGTTTAGTGATAGAATATAAAATACAAATGCGACCATGGAAAAAAAATGCACTATGTTCCCATTAATTTTGTAGACGATCACCCGGAAGAGACTCGTTATAACCGACCCAAATAGTAATTAAATAAGATCAACAGAATGTTCGATTCATACATCATATTAACACATCATGCGGATATTCCCGCATTTAACAATTATCGACGACAAACCAAATAAGAAATAATTGAGTTAAGGATCCCTTGAAGCAGTTGAAATCTACAAATCCATCAGCATCATAAATTGTTATTTCGTCCCAAATTATAGGTGAAGCTATAATAAAAATTCATTACTTAAATTACATAAAATTTGTCTAACCTCGGAGTTGAGTAATGAGACAACACCTAAGTCCAAGTGAAAAGACGTCACAAAATGACCTAGAAATGATCGTGGAAATTTCAAATTAAATAAATGACGATCAGCAATTCAAACAACAATATTTATGAATGAATTGTAGATGTGGAAATAAACGATTCGCTCAATCAAAACCATTAGGTAAGGCAGGGAATTGCCACGTCATGAGAAAATACTTGACGTCAACCTTTCATAAAATATCATGCATACTGGTCAGAGATTTGTACGAGAAAATTTATATAAATTAATTTGATAGAAAGAATGTCACAACGAGAACGAGTTGTACAGTGCATGCACACCAACAATAGTAGTAGGTGTGATATAAATAGTCAGATCATCGACTAGAAGTTAGGAAATTTTTATTTTAATTAAATGAACTCGAACAGACGAGAAGATCACCAGATCGGAGGCCGTCCCTCTCACACCACTGCCACAGAGGAGATCACGATGGAGCGAAGAACCGACACCCAGGAAAGTAAGGAATTGAATTTGTTATTTTGCTCATTTAAATTTAAACAAAAATTTTGATTTCATGCAACCCGTCCAGTTAATTCTCTCTACTAAGAACTTTATGAAAGCCCTTGTACATGCCACCGAGAGAATCAAGTTAGGACAAGGAAAAGGAGCTCCTTGCCGGTTGAGAAATCGCAGTAAAAACAAGAGAAAAGCTCCAATTATGATATTAAATTCTATGCAGCAATGAATAATTTAATATTTCGTCAGATTAGTGATTTGTCAAGCTCAAATCTTGATATGAGATTCTATGCAGAAATAAATGATTTAATGTTTCGTCAGCTTAATGATTTGTCAAGATTACGCCAGATTTACGAGCCGATCACGACGATCCTCCGTCGCGAGCCTCTATTAGGTTATCACAAATTACAAATAATTTTTGATCTTAGTCATCCGCGTATTCATTAAACTATTTTATTTAGTATAATTTAGTAATATTACTATCCATTTTAATAGACTCATGGGTGGACGAATCTCGGGTTACAATGAGATTCCCGTCCCACGTCGCCGCCAAATGCTGACAGGCGATGTGGGATGCGGAATTTTTGATTTCTCCAGTAAGGGAGTCGAGATTCGGTCGGCAAGGAGAAACGGAAGATATCGAGTTGCCTTATGTAGAGATCAAACGCGAGCCAGTGCGGAATCCGGCTCGGGAACTCCAAAGCCGGGCTGAAGATATCTTAGCACGCTTAGAGGCTCATCAAAGACGGACCGACAATCAAGTGGAACGAGCTCGCAACCAATTAGCCCATATCAACGAGGACATAGCAGCTGGCCTGATCCCGAGCACGGATGGGTATGCCCCTTCCTATGGCATCTCATTCGAGCTCGACGACCCTAGATTGAATCGGCCAATCCAAGCCATGAACGTGTCCATGCCAAGGGGAATACTCCCGAGAGGAATGAGAGGTGAGACTGAAAATCGGAGGATTGAGTGGGACCACTCCTACGCGCGCAGGACATCGAAGAAAAACTCAAAGAACTATTATCCGGGTTCTCGTCATAATTGAATATAATGAAATACATCTTTCTAGTTATGTTGTTTATTCTCACACATGCATTTATTATAAAATATTTAACAACAAAAAACCATCACACAACATTAGATTAGACAGAATACATCTTAAAATATCGTACCGATAATAATATTTATTGTACACTAGACAAATTAACCTTTTAATGACTCGTTTTTATTGTAGAGATGGACCCCTGCACGATGCTAAACACGGTTCTCAAAAGCGCACGCAAGGAGAACACTGATCTTCTTAGGCAATTACTACAGCTCACAAAGGAAATCCACCAGATAAAATCAACCTGAATAGAGCCGACCAGAGTGAAAACCCTGTACCAGTGAGTGACGGCCGCCCAACGTGGGTGGGCCGAAGAAAAACGACTTGGCAGGCCATGAAGACCCAGATTAGCAGCCTGGAGATGACACTATCGGCCTGCCAGGAAGGCCAAGCTTTCACCTACCCCCTGGTCTTTGCACCCGCACAATTGGCGTATCAAGCCACAACAGATGCCACCAAACCCGCGGTAAAAACACCTCAACGTCGTCCAGGAAAGATAGAGAGAGCAAGACGACGAGCGATGAAGCTTTCGGGGCAGATACAAACGTAAATGTCGTATTCAATAAATACTTTACTTGATCGTCTTCGATTTGTTAAATTAATTGATAGTGATCTAGGATAAATCACGCAAGGTCGTAAGGAATTTAGGAAGGTTCGAAAGAAAGATAACTGATCGAATGTGAGGAACATTAACGTGAAAAGGACCAGAATGAGAAATTGCACACATGCCTTCTAACGGTAGTGCGTTGAACCCACCATGGGATCGGGCCTTAGCAGTTCCTATATGGCGCTAACTTTTGGCGATCCCACAACCAGTGGTTACATTACCAACGTTGCTTGGCAACGGGTAACCATTGGGAGCAAGGAAATATTTTACATCTGGGGTCAAGGTTACCGAAACCATAAACCCCACAAAATATAAAATCAAGAAACACAAAAGTAAAATAAAATATATACAAAATGCATCAAGAACTGCACGAAATTTATATGGACATAACAAAGAAATTTTACCAAAAATGCAGCTAATTTATAAAACGCTATTTTGCGTGAAATTAAGAGAAATAAATAAAATTAAAAAATAATAAAAATTCTAATTATAAAGATCAAAAAAAAATTACCTGAATTAAGTAAAATAAATATAAATAAAACTTTTTTTAAGAATTCTAGAAGGTCAAATTTTGTTTAGTCGTATTAATGCAAACACACATAGACTAACTAGCGAAACTATATATAAAGATCTGTTTTCACAAATTTTCAGTCTTGCAGTGAAGATATTTCCAGTCTAAAGTAGTCTGTATGTGTGAATACTTTGAGAACCATGCATTCAAGCAATCAACACTTTTTGTTTTGTTTGAACACGAAAATTATCAGTGAGTATATGAAATAAAATTGCTTTTGATGTTATTAAATTTATGAGTAACTTATGAACTTATAACAATATGAAATGATGTTAATTATGAATTTGTAATGAAAATATGAATTGACGATTATATAAATTTGTAAAACGAAGAATATGTTTTGTGGAAGCGGCTGAAGCTTTTATGCATCGAAATTTTTATTTGGTTGAAACTTTTATGCAGCAGAACTTTTTCCGGCCCACATCCATTACATACCGCAAGCTATTAAAATTCACATAAGTAAACGTACCATGTAAATGCAGTTTATCTGCGACGGCTCCTTGATCGTGAAGGTCTGCCTGTGGCATAGTGAACTGTAGCTTAAAATAATGAATATGTAGCAACGAACGTAAAGTTAAGAGGTCTTGTGGTCGATGGTTTGCTTTACTGCCGTTGATAAATTAAGCCAAAATTTCAAACAATCGGCTTAAAATCTATAACATCGAGCTGCTTGGTGAGCACCCAATTATTTATAACATCAACATAAATATATCCTAATGCCAAAGCAAGGGAAAATGTAGCGGGGAAATCGCAAATCCGTTGCAACAGTTAAAATAAATAGCCGTTGGAAAAAGATTAATCCTTACAACCAAAATCATGTAAAATGAGAAGTTGAACAATATTCAAAAGATATTCAAAAATAAGGGCTAAGCGCGGCGAAAATATTTCAAAATGATTAAAATACTTCGTCAAACTCGAGAAATAAAGGCAAAACGCTTCTCAAGATAGTACAATATAAGTAATATAATTGTTGCGCCAGAACACAAACGGCCTTGAAAATTGTTAAAATGTACCAGTAATATAGCACGAAAACCCAGAACCAACATAACTTAAAATACAACATACAACATCAACTAAAAACTCTAAACTTTGAGAGAATATAAATAAATATAAAATCAAAAAACATAAAAGTAAAATAAAATAAATATAAAATGCATCAAGAACCGCACGAAATTTACATAAAATATAACATAATAACAAGATAATTTGACCAAAAAAGTAGAAAAATAATGAATTAAATGAGTTAAAATAAAATATATTTGGTTGAATAAATCTATTTAAAAATTCAAGAAATAAATTGCCAATTTAAATTATGAAAATAATAAAATTTAATTTAGAAAACACAAATAATTTTAAGGTCAAATTTTGTTTAATCGCAATAAAAATAACACGCAGGGTAAAGGTCAAATTATAGGTATATATACAGATGTGTTTTCACAAATTTTAAGACAAATTGACAGATTGTGTGCAAAGAAACAAATTGTGTGTAGATCAAAAACTGTATGCTGAAAGATAGACAGACGAATCGACAAAACTGTGTGCAGAGAGACAAATTTAATTCTAGTGTTAATTGCAGATGGTCAGACTGATTTTAGTATTTAGATGTCAATTTGTGGTCTTGCTTTACAGTAGTGTTTTCAATTGCTTGTAGTTATGAAACTTTATGATGGAAATATGAAACGAAGAATTTTAATGAAGAATATACTTTTATGCATCAAAGATTTAACCCAATTTACATGGTATCATTTATTTATTTGGTTTTCGGCCCACAGCCAAAACATATCGCAAGGTAGTAAAATTATACATAACTATCGAGCGGTGTAAGTGCGGTTCATCCGCCAATAGCTCGTGCCCGTTAGAGACCACGCCGTGCGTAAGGACGGGCTCGAACGTCAAATCATAAAACTAAATAGCGAAAGAAGTTAGCTCGAGAGTGGATCTTTTGGCTCAACTTTGTTTCACTCAATTTCGATAAAATTGTGATGTTACTGGCTAGTGATTGATATGGCCTTGACCCCAATCATAATAATGCTAACTACCTGCCACTGGTTACACGTTGCTAGGCAACATTGGTAGTGTAACCAATGGTTCTGTGACGGTCAAAGGTGAGCTTTGCTTCCAAAACTGCTATGACCCGGTCTACAGCTGGTTCAGTGAGCTACCGTTAGAAGGTCTGTGTTCGTCTTACGTACTTTAGGTCCCTCGCGTGCTTAACTTTCTTGCACATTCGTTTCCACCCTAGTTAGGCGTCGTAAAATTAATTAAAACAATAAGACAACAAAATTTTATTTATTCCTACACCACTGATTCGCATTCAATTCTGTTCATTTCGCGATTTATTTTGCTTTTGTCTCTTTTTTTCAGCACGGCCTGGTCTCGCACGAGATTTAGGTTGAAACTGGGCTTGCGTTGGATTGGTGGCTGTTGGGCAAGCTATCTTGGCTGGGGCGAATACCAGCGGGTAGGTCACAGACTGTCCTTCCTGCCCCGCCGCTACCGCTGCTTTTAGACCACGTATCTGAATCTTCTGGGTGTGGTTTAGGGCTTTCTCTTCTCGCCAGCCTTTCTGTGCTGCGTCGATCTTCTGATAGAATCGTTTCACTCTGGTCGGTTCAGACCAGGTGGCTTTAACTCGCTGTAATTCCCGACTCAATTGCAGGCATTGCTGGTAGAGGTCCGTATGCTCCTTCCGGAGGTCCTTCAATTCCTTGCTGAGCTTTCGTATGATATTCATAGACATGTTGCCTTAACAATAAATTAGATCTAAAATAGGTTTAGGAGATTTCGTTAGAACAAAATGAAAAAAATAAAACATAAAAATCGCGGCCTTAGTCCTTACCAAATGATCATCTCGTGTCTCGTAACAACAAACAACACAAAAACGGTCTGCACTTTATTCCTCCAGTTTTCATGTGGACCATATACTATTTAATAACTAAAAGAACTACCGTTACAATATGTCTATCTATTTATTAATTAAAAGAACTACTGTTACCATAGGTTTATTAACAATACAGATGAGGACATTAACAAAATAAATGAACTATGGTTACTGTTTCCCTGGCCTCAGTGAGGTCGTTTGTCTGGAAAACACCTCCGTGAATAAGCGTGCTCCTCGACGCCCCGATCCTCCAGTACATCTCGAATGTCGGGCTGGAGGAGGCTCTTTGGAACCACAAGGTGCACTGATGCATCCATTTCAAGCAAGGCTGGGTCTCTATGGTCATAGGCGATCCCTTAAAAAGGCAAATATCCATCTGAACTGGGGATACGTCCACTACGGATATCCCGATCAATCCGAGCGAGGTATTCTTTCTGCCGTCGTGCCAGGAATCGGTAACGCCATTCCAATTGTTCTAGGCGATGGAGTTCGCGTTCGGCCTCTTGTGGGATTTCGTGCGCGGGATTCCGGCCTGGCTCCTGTTTAATCAGGACACTGGGAAGTTCAATATCGTCTCTCAGCTCGTCAGTCTTGCGCTTCGGCCACTCGGGGGTACCATAAGTTGATATGGTATAACCCCTATCTCACAGGGCCTGTCGATACCGGCACCGTCAGAGTTGTACGGTCTGCGTCTTCCCAGCCAGTATGTGGAGTACCTGTGAATGTCAAAAATAGAAAGAATAATAAAAATAAATTGGTATTGCTTTCTCTTTCTTTTAAGATTTTATCAATTTGGGTCAAATTCGTTTGGGTTATAAACTTAATTCATCCTAAGCCTTCGTTAAAAATGTTTTGTATGGCAGTTTGGGGTATGATGGAGTTTAGGCTAAGGATCACTAACTAACTGAAAAAGGTGTATTTATACAATTTTCGAATTCACTAAGATTGAGTTTACTTTGGTTAGAAAATAAAATGATCTTTTTATTTAATCGAAGTGTTAAGTGTATCTGATAATTGGTCGGACAAGACTAAATATATAATAATTGATTGTCGTGAAATCCAATTTATCTAGAATTACTAATTTACGCTTTCGATGTTCCTATGACGATGATAAGAGGGAAAAGAATTATCTCCAAGAGGAAAACGGTTACTCCATTCGACTAATCAGTACATTACTGCAGTGGTACAATTTACTAGTTGTTATCTTGGAGCTTGATCGAAGTGATTTCACTCCCTGAGAAAGATAGGGACACGACGATTAATTTTGTTATATTAAGGAAATGATTGAGTCGTGTCGAATTCTAGTTAATTCAGGTATAGGATTTATATCCAAAAAAACTATAACGAACGGGTTGAATCCTAACCCCGATATTTATTATGCTTTTATGACCATATCAGGATGCATCAGAGTTTCATTCATGATCGCTAATAACGAGTTGCAACATAGCAAAGTATTTATTTGCTTCTGTGAACATATTAGATTGCACACCAGTTTCATCTAAAATTCTAATAACGAATTGCATCATAATTGAAATATTTATTTGCTTCTATGGACACATTAGATGGCTGAAAATAGCCGTACTTGTTGAGGGCTCCGTACGATTCACTCTTCGCGGGTCGTATCTAACCGAGCCTGAACGTATCTGGGGTTTCTCCTGACTGGTTGTCTCTTCTTCCCATTCCCATTTCCGCGAGTTTCATTTTCCATTTTTCGATTAGTTTCGTAATTAATCAATCTCTCGCAAAATCCGTCTCTCTATTTATACTGTCGTGTGGGTGTGTCGCCACGTGGCAGTGCTATCGTACTTGGCGAGATGTGATTGGCCAACTTCTGTTTCTGCCCTTCTATTGATCGTCATGCGTGGATAGCAACTGTCTAATCGACTTTTAGTTGCAAGCGGGATAGGAAATTTTTTCAGCCCATTCTCCAAATCTCGCATCGATCGGACTGGCGCTACTGGAATTGTCAGTCGGACTATTACAGGCAGTACTATCAATCGCTCATTGATCGACACAGGGAAGAGTAGCGGAGAAATGTCCGATGCATTTCCTTCTCATAAAATTGGATATTTCAATTTCTAGTTGTGACAGCTCCGCCATATTTCTCGATTGCCGCTATATAGAATTTGCCTTTATATCTACTTTAATACATTTATTGGAGGTTTGTCGTTTGAGTATGATTTATACTTAATTAATTAGATCATTTAGTCTTACGTTATTCGGAAATGCCTCGCTAAACAGGAGCCCTCATGGTTCGCACCGTTGACTCCTCCACAAGAATTACTGGACATCGTGAAGAATCTCCTTTCCTCTATCATATTTTTCCAGATTCGTTATCAAATCTTTTACTTGTGTTTTAATTAATATATGCTCGAATTTTTGTTGGTAATTTTTGTATTAAATAATTATTCAGAGTGTTGCTAACAATGTCAGTTGGATGACGTCGGGTTATCGTTGTCAATATTAATAATTTTAAAAAACATTGTTTGGGTTATATCGGTCGTCCACAAATTATTAACCGGCTTTATTGAAGAGGAAGATGATTTTTATTTGGTTTTTTGGCAAAGTCAACTATGCATTCTATACTGTTACTCCTATTGAAACCATATTTGATGATTGAGAGGGTCGGTACGGTTCGTGATCCCATCTAAATTAATTTTCGATACCTTAATATATGAGTTTTGGGTTATTATTTATGGCTTACCGATGGCGTGTTTAGTTTTTCTCAGTTTGATTAATGGGTAATTTCATTTTTAACGAATGATAATTTTGGGGAACAAACTATTATATTTATCTGATGCTAGAGTTTATCGTCGGGACGAAGCGAATTTTTCATTTAGTTAGGACTCTAGGTTTCCCACCAGTTAAAATCTTTCAAACTATCTTTGGGTCGTATTATTATTAATAATTTATTTGAGGGTTCCGTATTTGATTTTAGTATCAATTTTGGAATTTATCAAAGAATTTGAAGCATCGATTTCCGCTACCCGTTCCCTTTAATCCTCAAGTTGATCCTAGGAAAGTTGTGTGTCAATATTAGATTTTAAGAGTGTCCACTGGACTACTCGGTGTTAATATTTTAGCCGATGAGTAAAATATTTTAGGTCGATTTTTCGGGAGTAGGTAGAAAGGTAGGCAACCAAAAGATTGTCTCCCGATCTCCCCGCTGCCCCTATAATGGCATATGAATTGACTGTTCGAGTCCGTTGTTACCCACGGCAAGATCTCTCACGAGCAAGAGCTGTTGGCGGACTTACACCGCACTTACACTGCTCGAATATGATATGTCTGATTTTAATAGCTTGTCAGTGTGTGGCTGTGGGCCGGAAAAATTTCGACTTTTAAAACATTTATCATAGTTATAGCATATATTTGATGAATATTGAAATCGATTACATTCTTTATGAAATGAGCATCACACAAAAATAGCCTCAGCAAGTCATCCTTGCTTACTTTTCTAAATAGAGTTTCGGAATAAAAGTGCTTGCTTCAAGTTCCTCAAAACTGAGTGATTAAATCATTAAATTATGTGAAAATGAATCGGTATATATACCTATTCTGTGACCCTAACCTTGCGTGTTAATTTTTATATATTACAACAAAATTTGACCTTGGGCATTTCTTTGTATTTCTAACTTTAATTTCTTAATTTTTTAATATATTTTGACAATTTATTCATTTAACAAATAATTGAACTATTTCTAATTCAAATTATTTTATTTCAGTTCCAATTTCATGAACTCTTGTTTCTTTGATTAAATTGTCAATATTTGGTCAAATTTGCCATGTTTTCATGTTATTTTTATGTTTTTTTCGTGCTGATCTTGATGCATTTTGTTAATAGTTTTATTTATTTTTATGTTTTTAATTTTATATTTTAATTATTTCTTTTCTCATATTTTGCATGGTTACTTGGTGTTTTCGGGTCTGATTTTAAATCTGCGTGCTATGTTTGCGTGCTATTACCGATTCATTTAAACAAACTTGTGTTTTGGCCCAACAAAATCGACATAAAATTTTAAACGACAATCGGCTCAAAATCACTAGCACCGAGTAGTCCAGTGGGCACTCATTAAATACAATGTGAACACAAATAGATCATAAGGACAAATGAAGGTAAAGGGTAGCGGGGAAAATTGCGAAATCGTTGCAACAGTTAAAATGAATAGCCATCGGAAAAAGATTAATCCGAACGACCAAAATCATGAAAAGGAATATTTTAAATAATATGTAAGAACTAAATAGATTATGTTGAGTTGAGACGGAAAATATGGGCGGAACGCTGCCAAATTTTCGGAAATAGTTAAACTATTTATCATAAAACTGTAAAATAAGGGCTGAACGCTGCTAAAAATTTACGAAATAACAAATATACTTTATCGAAAACTGTAAAATAAGGATGGGGTACGGCTAAATTTTTATATAAGTAAAGTATTTTCACAAAGCTGAGGAATAAGGACGAATCCCTATTAAAAATTTAATAATAATAATGATAATAGTAATGATAATGGTAACTATAACAATAACAATTATATTAATAATAATAATAATAATAATAATAATAATAATAATAATAATAATAATAATAATAATAATAATAATAATAATAATAATAATAATAATAATAATAATAATAATAATAATAATAATAATAATAATATAATAATAATAATAATAATAATAATAATAATAATAATAATAACAACAACAACAACAATAATAATAATAATAATAATAATAATAATAATAATAATAATAATAATAATAATAATAATAATAATAATAATAATAATAATAATAATAATAATAATTTAATTTTTTAATAAATAAATATTTTTAAAAATATATTTTAAATTAATTTTTAATTTTTTAATTTTTTTACTTATATTCTAATTTTTAAAAATTAATGTTATTTAAAATTTTCAATTATTTTCAATTAATATTATTAAAATAATTGAAAATTTTAAATAACATTAATTTTTAATAATAATAATAATAATAATAATAATAATAATAATAATAATAATAATAATAATAATAATAATAATACTAAATATAATGGTAATGGTAGTAATAAGAATAATAATAATAGTAATAGCAGTGATAATAGATTAGAATAATACATATATAATAGTAACAATGATAATGCTAGTAACAATAATAGTGGGCATAGTAGTGATAATAGAGATAAGGGTAAGAGAGATACTGTGAGGATATTTAACACAACAAAGGGTGTACAGGCCAATAATACTGACAACGACAAGGATGACTATAGGAATAGACATAATGATAAATGATATAACAGTATGGATTAACATTTGAAGAAGATAGGAGAACATTGGGACCTAAAAATCTAAATCGAGCACAGGCCTTCTATCGGCCGCTCGTTGGACCCATGGATCGTTTTGTCAATTATAGCATTAGTAATAGCGCTCACTTTTTGCGGACGATCCACCCGTTCGAACACAGTTCCAACGTGGCTTAGCAACGGGTGCCGAGTGGTAAGCGAAAATATTTGTATGGGGTTGTCTGGATAACAACCATATAGCTTCAAAATATCAACACCCAGAAACCCACCATAATGATAATGTTAGTAAAAAGTAATTCAACGAAGAAAACCACTAATTACTCAATTACAAAATATAACACGCTAAAGACCAACGTTTTGTTTTAGATAGGATATAAATTGCATGACGAGAAATTGGATCAACAGTTATATGGAAATAAAGAATCAAGGTTATATATTATTCTAAAAATAAATAGTGCTTTAGCGTAGGTTTTTGAATTTTTTATTAATTAGTACCCAATAGTTGAATTATGGTATAGTATGAATAATTTAAGTTTGGAAGTATTGACAATGCATGAAATAAATCTTGAATGTCATATTTGATTTATGATCAAGAAGCCCGGAGAATGGAGTAAAAGGTCGAGTTGTTATTCGAATAACCTAATTCTGCGAACAAAGTGTAAATATGAGTTGGTGACAGCAAATTTTATAAACATAATTTATTTAAATTAATTAATGTATAAAATAAATCAATGTATGAAAAACATGTAAAGAAACACAGTTTTATCTGGGCCTGTCCCGATAAAACGAGGAAAAAATGAGAAACAAAGTCATGTGAAGCTATTGAAAATCAGAAGCCGGCAGTTAGAGGTTCAAACCAGAAGTATTCAAGAAGCTACCCAAAAATATACAGCTTCTTCGCGAACAGGTTGAACATGACAAACCCGAACTGTAGGGCTCATGGATAAAAATTTGGACTTAGAAAGAGTTTGTGTGATATCATAATAGAGCTGCGGTCACTAATTGTAATAACTAAAGAAACCGATTCAAAGGTTTTTATTGATTAAAATTCATATAAATGAAATGTGCTTTATAACACATTTAAACAACATAATAATTAATTTAATATTGATTATTATATAACATTATTCTCTCAAAGACAGTGTTACGCAAACTATGTCTCGTGCACATTAGTGTGCTGTGAATGAATTCAAAATGTGTCGTTGACGCGGAAATATTTTTTTAGTTATAATAAAAAAAAGTTAATATTTTTAAGCTCTAGAGAAAAATAAAAGTAACTGTTATTTTCTTCAATTTTTTATGCAAAATTCAAATTTGCTAAATTTCCCATATCAACCTTTTCTTTTTTTTGAAATTTTTAATACCATGATTCAAACTCAATACTTGAAATAAAGCCATTCATAAAAATTTTCAAGTTATTAGTGGGTAAATTTGTAGAACTCATTATTTTGTTTGTATCATAAGTGAATTAGTAGTTTCTTCGTCAGGCTTTCTATCGATGTTTTTACGTCTAGTTTTATTATTAATTACTAATAAAAAGTACAGATTTTTTTTCGATTTGATTAATGTTATTAATTAATCGTTATTGATCTTAATTGCTTTTATTCGAACAAGTAATTTAACATTATTTTTAAATGTCATTTCTATTTTATTTTACTACAAGACACCCTTATGGATAAATTTGTGTCAAGATCTGTTAAAACTGAACAAGAAAATGTCCAAAATCAAGGGCAGAATCAAATAGTTTAACAAAATTCAAATTTCAAGACGACTATATGGAAATTGGGTTTGTTCCATCAAAAAATAATAGTTGTCTTCCTATTTGTTTAATTTGTTTAAAAAATCTTGCAAATGAATCAATGGTCTCAAGTAAGCTTCGTCGACATTTGGAAGCAAAACATCCGGAAATGAAAAATAAACCAAAATGTACTTTTAGCAGCCCGGAAATAATTTATAAATGCAGTCAAAAAAAAATTAAGTTATATGGTTCGATCCCTAGAAAAACCATATTTTAGCTATGAAATTGCACGACTTTTATATAAAAATAAAAAGCCACATACTGATGATGAAAAGGTTATTTTGCCAGCGTTAGAAATTGCCATTGAAATAATGTTCGACAATCAAGCAGTTTAAAAAATTAAGCAAATTCGATTGTCAGTTACAATTTCTCGAATAATTCAAGACATGTCGCAGGACGTTGACATTCAGATTCATGATCATTTCGTGGCAAATACAGATGAAGTTGAAAATCTTTGGGCGCTTCAAATTGACGAATCGGCTGATATCAGTGATAAAGCAGAGTTGATTGCGTTTCTACGATTTATCAGAAATGGAAAAACTAAAAATCAATTTTTCTTTTGTAATGAGCTGATGAAAAATACCATAAAAGATGTTTTTGAGTTGATTAATCAAAAGTTAAAATCAAAAGGACTTCAATGGGATAATTGTGTTAGTTTCTGCACTGATGGCGCTCCAACAATTCAAGGTCGAAACAAAGGATTTGTTGCTTATGTTCTGCATCTCAATTTAAAAGTAAAAATTGTGCACTGTATGTTTCATCTAGAAGTTTTAGTTTCAAAAGCTCTGCCCACTCGGCTTCTTCAGACAATGAATGAAGTAATCAAAGTTGTGAACTAGTCAAATCCGTTTCGGACAATGATATTTATGTCATTATGTGAGGCGATGAATTCAGATCACAAAAGCTTATTATTCCATACAGAAGTTCGATGGCTTTCAAAGGGAAAAGTGCTTGCTCGTGTTATCAGTTTGCGAACTGAGATTATTTCCTATTTTTCTGTTGGAAGTATTAAGTACGAGTTTCTTTAAAGCGATATCTGGGTGGCCGGAGGATATTTTTATCAGTGTATTTAAAAATTTGAACATGATTAATTTAAGTCTGCTGGGAGAGAAGTAAAACATGATCATAATTACAAAAAAGCTCAAAACATTCAATAAAAAATTGCAACTTTGGATAAGACAGACAGAAAATAATAACATTTAACTTTTGCCAGGCTTCCATGCTTCTCAAAATCAGAACAAAATAATACACCAAGCGAAGTTCAAATAAATTCCGCTATAATGCAAGTTGAAACATAAATCAACTTATTGGAATTTATTTTTTGAGAAAATTTAATGGATTTCAGCCATTTCTGAAATGGCCGCAAAGTAAGTTATATTTTAAAGTTATATGCTTAAAGTTATAAAGTTTTAAGAGTTGAATTATGATTTTACAAGGAAATTAAATCATTATTCAAACTTATAATTATAACTTTTGATCTACAAGCTCATGTAAATTATTAATAATGATTATGAATATTCAGGAAATGATTTATTTTATGATAATTTATTTTTCGGAAATTATTCAAAAAAAAGTGAGTTAAATTATTTTTGAAGTTATAAAAATTATTAATTGCATTAAAATAATTATATTTTTATACATCTTTTGAAAAAAATATCCGAATATGTACACAAAATAATAATTGGGTTTATGATTATTTTTTAAAACTTATTAATATAATTTACAATTTATGCTTTTTTTCGGATTTCAGGTTTTGATTTTTTTCGACAGAAATGTCTGAAAAATTAAATTAATTTTAGTTTTAATGTTAAATCTTATGAAGATACATCATCATTTAGTCCAAATTTTCTAGCAAAATCCTAAAAATTTAAATTAAAAATTTTTTCCCCCAATTTTCTTTTTAAAAATATCTCAAAAATGTCTATAAATTAATTTATTATAGAGGTTTTTTCAACTTCTGATGGCTACATGTTAAAAGTTTACATGCATGTTTTATTATGGGTTGTGTTAATGTGCATTATTTTATTTCTCTATCACTTTTTGATTTTCTATAGTGTAGGGTTTGTCTCAGTGACTATTTTACAAACAACCTCAAGGTGAGTTGGTGTGTATATGCTATAAATTTATTGATTTTCTTTTTATATTATAGGTGATTTGTCTCAGCGTTGTTTGGTGTACACTAAATCTGTGAAAATATTTTTGGTCACTTGATACTTCACAATATGAGTCAGTGATAAATCTATTAATATTCCACAATGGTGTGTCTCTGACTTTGGCAGAGGAAAAGAAACTGATTGAATTGAAATATGATGTCGTTTTTAAAGCTGTGCTTACTGAGAAAGAGTTTCCAACATTTTTGTTTTTGTAAAAAGTCAATATATTGATTGAAGAGTAACAGTCATAAAGTTTTTACTGCCTTTTGGATCCTCTTATCTGTGCGAATTCGGATTCTTTGAACTCGCTGAAATTAAATCTAAAATGAGAAAGCGATAACTAATGTGGAATGATGAACTACGAGTTTGTTTAACAAAAATCGATCCACGTTTAAAATTTATTTGTGCCAAAAAGCAAGTGCATTTATCCCATTAAATGTAATACATAAATATGATTTCATTTAATTAAAAAATTATATAAAAAAGAAACTTTCTTTATATTTGTGCCTTGATTTTGTTTCTTTATTTTGTGCCAAAAGGTTTGCGTGCCACTGCTGTAGGACATGAGCCATGTAGGAGTTATGATCTAGAAACATACCTCGTTGCTTACAGCTTGTCTGTAGTTAGTTGGTCCTGACTTTAATTTAAGATTTCGTCTAATTTGTTGTCACTAATAGTAGGTAGTTTGAATGAATTGGTTTCGACATAGTCTTTATCAACGTTTTGTGCGAGAAACTTATTTGAGACAGTGTCAATTCTACCGTTTTATAATTCAAATCTTTATTAGGTATCAACTGAAACGTTTTCTGGACCTGGTTTGTATTTTATAACAAATTTCAGATTGGATAATTCGATGCCCCAACGACCTATCTTTTCATTTTTCGTTTTCGATAATTTTTGTTTATCTAAGAGGGAAGAAACAAATTTGTGATCAGTGTGGATAGTGAAGAATGTGGCTAAACTTAGTGTATCTTTCCATTTTTTGGCAGCGATGGCAGCCACTTTTCTTTCGATGATTGAGTGGTTCGTTTCTGAGTTGTTAAGAATGCGTGAATAGAATTCAATTGACCTACCGTATTGATTTCAAACATCACTTATGGCTTGACGATAAGCGTCTGTTTTTATATCTATCGGCTCATTCTGGATTGGGGAGATTAATTACGCGTTAGTAAGATTTGATTTCAAAAACCTATCCACACATTATTGTTGGGCAAAAACTAATTAAGCCCATATTTGTTTAACCAGTACGGTAATTCCTGTGTGTTTTTGAGCGGGAAACCTAAATTTAAAAGAAAAAAATGTAAAATTGAAAGAAAAATAAAATAATTAAAAATTAAATTAAACTTTTATACAAAAAATGTAAAAATTTAATGATAAATCAAAAAGAATTAAAAAATTATATCTTAAAAATAATCTCGAAAATTCCTTGTTTTATCGTATCAAAACACACACACGGAAAATCGTGGTATATAAGGCAATGCTGGATAGACAAGTTTTAGTACATTTTTCTTTTAGTTACTACGTACTCTTACATATTTCAATTACCTTTCACTCTATAAACTTATATTTTGATTATTAATTTTGTGAAATCTACGAATTATCAAACGAAAGTAAAATTTGTTATTTTATTGTTTTTATTTCTATGTTATTATTTTGTAAATTCGATAAATTTATAGCAATTTATTTAAATTTTCTTTTTATCATATTTTGACAGGATTTTATCATTAATTATTTAAAGTTTCATTTTAGTTCGAACCTCCATCACGAGGAATAAATTTTAAATTTCAATTTTACACCATATTGTGGGGTTCTTATGGTCTTTCACAACCTTAACCCCAGATGAAAAGTATGTTTCGTGCCCAATGGCTACCCGTTGCTGTGCAACGTTGGTAATGAAACCATGGGTTTTGAGGTAGCCAAAGGTGAGCGCCACGGAGGAACTACTCTGGCCCGACCTCAAGCTGGGTTCAACACACTACCGTTAGAAGGCCTGTGTGTGCTTTATTTGCTCTGGTACCATCTTTGTTAGTTTGGTCAACTTATTATACATTAACTACTGAACTGCCGTTAATTATTGTTAAGGTACTATTTGAGTGACTATCAGAATACAGAGAAATGATCAACGACACAACTATATATTTTTAAAGGGTGACAACTACATGCTGGATTATGCTCGAGCAGCTCGGCGCTTGGCTCGCTCCTTCCTTCCTGGTATATGGCATCTGGGCTTCGGCGTAGTCTTCGGACCCCTTGTTGTATCCCTATATGCCAGGTGAGCAGGAGCGAAGACGAGGGGGTACGTCACTGCTGCTCCTTCTTGGCAGGCTGACACGGCCACCTCCAGACCTCTTATTTGAGTTTTCAGGCTCTGGTTGACCTGCTTCTCCTCCGACCAGCTTTTTTGTGCCGCTGCTATCTTCTGGTAGAGCGTCTTTACTTTCTTCGGCTCTACGCAAGTGGCTTTAACTTGCTGTATCTCTTTTGTCAGCTGCACGATTTGTTCGTAGAAGCTTTTGTTAATTCTGCGTGAATGTTCTAACTCTTGTTGTAGGACTTTCAGTGGTTCCATATCTATAAAAGGGTGTGATTAAATCGGATTAATTCGTTTAATTTAGTTAAGTAATCATAATAATCAGTTAAGGGGTCCTACAGGCATTATTGTCAAATAAAAAGAATTTTAGAACAAACAAATATTCGAATTTAACTAAAACATTTTATTTCAAACTCGCCTAACTAAGCATTCATAATCAGTTAATATGTTCCATTTGACAACCACTAGCAGTAATGATGATTTCGGCGCTGCTTATGGACATCCTTTTCCGGGGCCGGCCGAGCGTAAGGATGTTCGCAATGTTCTCCGGCTGGCTCCTCAGTCCTTCTCATATGTCGGGGAAGGATCTTCTGGGGAACGACCACGTTGATGGCCGTAGATCGGATGTTTAACCTTTCGTCGTCGAGATTGTACGACGTATTGTACGGTGGGGCGTACCCGTCCGTACTGGCAATCCGGCCCGCGGCAATGTTGTCGTTTACATTGGCGAGGTAGCGTCTTGCACGATTCACTTGCTCATTTGTCTGTCGCTGATGTTCCTCAAGATGCGCGAGGAGGAACTCAGCTTGGCCACGGATCTCCCTGGCCGGATTTCGACCCGGCTTCCGCTTTATCGCGACGAACGGGAGCTTGACATCTTCCGCTTGTTGTAGGCTACCGGCTCTGGCCTCTCTGACTTGGGATACGGTGAATCCCGCATCCCACATTGCCTGACGGCAACGGTTGACCGCATGCACAGGAAAACGCACTGTGATCCGGTATTCATCAATCCACGAATCGTCTAAAAGAAACTAATTTTAAACGTTTAATACACTCTACGTACACTCTATGGATAAGAAATTATTTCCTATTCGCTACAATTTCGTCAAAAAGGTTGATATGTGACTTAAAAGAACCAAAATTTTGTAGGTTTTTTTCAAATGTGTGATTATTTTCCTGGTATTAATTTGTAGTACAATATTTGTAATTTAATTCATTTTCGGACACCTCTAAGTATAGCTAATTTAAAATAAATAACTAAATTAACAATGTAATTATGAATTAACTTAATTAAAACCAAACTAGAACTAAATGGTAATCGTGGGATGATGTTTAGTATGTTTTCTATTGGCTAATAAATGTAAGATTCTTTGTATTAAACCTCTTCAGCTTTGTTTAAATTAACTAGTTAGTTAGTTTTCCATATCCTAAGTAACGAAGTTACTGTCACAAAAGCTGAGAAAAATTCAACCCTATCATTAGTTACTTGGTAATTAAACTTTATGGATATTACTAATCGTAAGTAATATTAAGCATCATATTTTATTCATTTAATTATCATATCACTTTCTAGTTATATATCATTTAGAATGTATTTTTTATCGTGTACCGGAACGGAACTTCTCCTGTTAATATTAGAAGACTTATTTCAACTTGATAATGACATTCCATTTAAAATTATCTATACACTTATTCTTTAATATTACGTAATAAGAATTTGGCTACCTATATTGACTTGACACGGGTATTTTATTTATTGAATTATTTTATTTACAATGATCTACAATCCTATTCCTTATTATTACCTAGATAAATACAGTTAAAAATATACCTATATGTATCTGATAATGATATCCGATTTATCAAGACTTATGTGACCTTATTTACCGGATAGGGTCTAAAGTACGTTATGGCCATCTGTCATTAACACAGAACTTATTAAATAAAAGTAAATTAAATCAAAAATTACTTCTACCGGATACATAATATTCACAAAAAACTAAATCGAGTTATTCAATATATTTCAGTTGTTAAATTTAGCGATAACCTAAAATTTTGGGAAAAACATCAAAAACAACGGAATACTTCATCATTTAAAAGTGGTAGGTTTTCGGCATTTTAATTAACTATGTTGGCGCACTGGGTAGAATTAATTTTGTTTTAATCGATACGCATTTGTTAACTCTACTTCCCCAATCACTCTTACCTTTCTAGGGTTTCTCTCCCAGACGCCCCACAATTTTTACCTCACCACTGTATACCCATGAGCAGGCCCATGTTGGTACTGTATACAGCAGCCGAGAGTCCACAAGCAGGCGAGCCCCGTTTCCAAGACTACTCCTTGTGATAATCTCGCTTTTTGGGTTCCTGACGGCCGATAGAAGGACTTACGTCTATGTCATTTATCTATTTCTCTCGATATTGGCACACGCTTTCCCATCCGTTACTATCGATTTTATGAATACGTCCGAATGAGAATTCCTTTCAAGTCTCATTTAATTCATTGGTAGATATTCGTACACATTTACCGCCGGAAATATGTTCTTTTATGACTTGGCTACTTATTTATCTTTTGCCCACTAAATTTGTCTAATATTAATTTTAAATATTTAATAAAGTAATTTTAACTAAATAAATATAGTAAATTATCCAAAGGAAACTTGGAATAATAACTTTTGAAAATTTAGATCCTTAAATTAATTAAAATTTCCGATTTATTTCTGAATTAATTATTGAAATACGAAAAAATATTGGTAACCTCGAATTTTTGTTTTAATTTGGAAAATCTTTTCCTTAAATAACCGGCGACAATTTGAACTTTATATATATATTAATTTAATTGCTGTTAAATCAGCGGTTTTTAACTTCAAGAAGGTCTCCTGGTTGTTTTTAAGGGAAAATAAAGTCCTCTCAAGATTTGTACTTTCTTTTTAGTTATACTTATTCTTTCATTTCTCAACATACTCTTTATAAAGGCTTAAAAGTTACCTTTACGATAATTATAATTATTTCCATTTTCAATACTTTAAGTTAAATAATGCTTTCCACTCATATTTTTCGCATGCATCAAACTTCACCAATCTTACTTTATACTCAGGCAAGATTTCATACATCCCTTTCTCATTTATTTATAGAAATATCAAAATTTATTAAAAAATCAACCATAATTATAAAAATTCTATTTTACAAATACAACGTTTACAAAAAGGAAAAAAAACAAAAATTAAAATAAAATATAATCAAGTCATAAATGGATTGGTTAAACTGACACAATAAAATTCGGTTTTCAACAAAATCAGCTTTCATCCGTCGATGTCGACGGGGAATCTCCATTTTTGGCTACAATTTAATCCGCTGGATCCGACTTGGGTGACGGTGTGACATAATTCATCCCCGAAATCGTCCACCCAGTAACTAGCGAGAGTCTGCGATCTCTCCACCATTGTATCTGTGGAATTTATGACGGGCGAGATGTCTATGCTTGTTTGCATCTCGTCCGTTTCATCAACACGAATTTGCAATGGATTTTCTGTTGAATTTTCCGGATTTGGGATGGTTTCATCTTTCCTTACGAATTCAGGGTGCTGTTCTGCGACAAGTGCAGCAGCTTCTTTGAGCACCTGCGACGCATTATTTAGTATCGTGAGACCTTCGGATCGACGTCGTTCCCGGCGGCGACGATTTTTGCTCGGGTGGTGTTTCTTGCTGGTCCGGGGAGTTTGAGCTGGACCAGCTTGATTTACTTCCGTGAGATGGTTTGCGGGAATCAAATTTAACTTCACCGCTAAATCCCGACCCGCTAGCCGTTTAGCTAATTCTGTTTCCGTGAACGATGCGATGAGCACGGCACTCTGATCATTTATGATGATCCGTTGAGCCCGATTTTCCGCAATTAGCTCCTCTCGGCATCTCGACAGCCGGTGGATTTTATCCTGGAGGATTTTGGCCGCTTCGGGAGTGAACCACGTACCGAGAGTACGCTCGTGCTCCGCGAACAGTTTATTATATTTCTGCTGGCAAGAACTATGATCCAATTGAGTAGGCATGATATTTGATTTTAGAGATATTTTGGGAATTTTGTATCCCGGCAGCATGTTTGAAAATCTTCAGTGTTTGATAATTGATTTTGAAAATAAGGAGTTGCTTGGAAATGTTCTCAAGATGGCGAATTTACTAAACGATGAAAAAGTTCTTGTCATAAACGTAGGAAATTAGTGTAATTTAAATATAATAGAAATTTAAGAATATAATAAAATTAATAAATAATTAATTCGCAAACATTCCCATTCCTCATTTATTTAAGAATCCGTATGAATTACTACTAAAGTTTCTAAATGTGAAGGTCTGTCGAAAACTAATTCTATCGGAGAAAAACGAAAATCCGGATGCTCCGGTCATGTATTCGTTAACATTTTAATTTAGATGCGTATTATCGGTAAAAATTGTCGTGCGTTCAGTTCGATTTATAACAAAAAAAAACTCATTCTATTATCGCTTCCTATACTTAACCCTAGTCGTTCTCGTCACTATAAAAATTCGACAGGTTTTGAAAAATGTATTCCTACCTAAACATTCATTTGAATGTTGTCCCCCTAGCTGTGTCGATATTCCAGAATTTTAATCCCTACCGTTCCGACCAACATTGAAATGGTCGCCACGGTGAAGTACGACGGCGTCCTACTCCGCGATCAGTGTGACGAGACCTGACCATACCGGCAGACACCGAAGGGTGGTTGACGACAAGGCAGCACATCAAAATTCCTCAAATTTAACTGAGGAAATTGAATCCTGCCAATCTTCCACAAATTAAAGCATGTATAAAATGATGTTAAATTCGGGGGACCTGTCGTCGATACTAAAAGTATCGCGACCATCCATGATTAAAAACAATTAAATTGACACTTCAAAATATATTTATCATAACAATCAATTGAAAAATACTTACAGTTTAAATAATTTCAAAATTCAAAAAATATTTGATAAGTTTTTAAAAGTCTCAAATTGGTTAAATATTGTGACAATGGCTATTGTATTTATACTGTTTTCGTGCGTGTGTGCGACCAATCAGAGTATTTTGAGCCTTTTTTGGCTATTTTTCGGGGTTTTTATTGTTTTAATTTTTATTTTAAATCTTTTATTTTTCTCCTTATTTTTCTCTATTTTTTGATATTATTTTCTTAATATTTCGTAAATTTTTATTTTTTATTGTTTAACCATTCCTTTTGGTTATTTCTCTTTTTATCCTTGGTTATTTAAATTTTTGGTCGCCGCTTCCGCCTATGTATTTTCTAAACCTTCTTTTGTAAGGTTTTGGCGGTTTTATATTTTTACCTTTTATTTTTCTATGTATTTTGCCTGCAAAATTTATTAATTATTTGTTTTAATTAATTATGTTATTTTTTATTTTGTTTTATTTAATGTTTTTATTATATTTTTAATTTCTGTTTGCGGTGCGTGCTTGTGTTATAATAGCCATTCTCATAATTTTCAAACATGACTTTTCATAGTTGTTTTATTTTGTTTTAACGATGGCTTATAGCCCAACAACTATATCCATGGGAAAATATTTGTTTAAAATCGTCTTAACATTCGGATAGTCTCTCCTTGGTTAACGGATCACGTGAAATCGAGACGTCCCCGTGTAATTTGTGGAATATGGGCTATGGTAGTCGGAAACGGATATGGCCTCATTTATTCTCTTGAACGCGTACTAGTGTGCATAATCTTTACTGATTGGGGTTTTGGCATAAAAATGATCAAGATAAAACACCGGTCTTTCCAGTATTGTATTTTATAATTTTTAAATCGTTTTTTGTTATTGACATTTCTAGTTCAAAAATTAGCATTGGGGCTGGTATTGCGAGATCTCTATCTAGGGCTCCTACAGATTAACAATGAAATTCGTAGGAATAAAATTTACCTGAAGGTCGAGCTCTTGGGTTTAGAACTATGTCATCTTCCGGAATCCTGGCCATCGTGTCGTCGTTTGTTGGGTTCGATTGGCGATACATTTTAATTTTCCGAAATTTAACTGTTATCCCCGACCCATCGATATTTCTTATATAGCTCGGGGTGTCGATCGAAGAAGCAAAAATGCGTGTGACTACCAGCGTTGCTAAATGGAATCGGCGGACACAGTGAGTGGGTGTGTTGTATGGGTCACATCGACTGTCGTTATGTGGATCGCTGTGCTGAAATTGCATGTGGAACACTTGTAAATTGGTGCACTTATCGCATCCTGGATTGTCGTTGGTGTATGCAAAAGGAAAAGCACCCATATCGATCGGCCGAGACATAAATATCAAATCAACTGTTTATATACAGAATACTATTTGGTTTGTGTCATTCGCCTTCTTGATTTTTCCGGCTATCCTTAGGTTGATTGATACTCGTGGATCGTAATTAATTTCATAGCAGGTGTGGTCATTCATTAATTATTGGAGTTTAGGTTGTAAGAAATTTTCTATTGCGGTTGATACGGATACGGTTCAAGTTTATTTGTTAGTTAATGCCACAATAAAATCTTTACAATTATAGTATTTATCTGGAATTTTAATTTATAAACAAGAATAAATGTAAGGGCTTCCTCCCTTGTTGACTTTCCGATTTTTATTCCAGGAATTAAATTCTAACCCGAGGTGATTTAGTGGGACTCCTATCATTATTCATTCTTTACTTTCCCCAAGTTTTATTGACTACAGGTACCGCATTGACAAACTATAATGTTCACCTTATTTATTTATTACTATTATGGACTATTATCATCATTTTTGGCGTCTAGCGTAATTAAATCAACTAATTTTTCTCTTAAATAATTTTATTGACTTTAAGCTATTCGATTAATTTATTTAAACGATAAATCGAGAGTTCGTAGCTGTTAATTTCTTTCTACCTTTTTCCCTTGCATCTCTATTGAATTTCAAACATTATATTGGAAGTTACAACAATTACCATATTTAATTTAAGATTTTTTATTGCCTTTAAAACATTTTATACGAAGTTTACAATAACTACATTACTTTATTCTTTACTTTAAGTGATTATATTGACTTTAGACATTATACTAAAAGTTTATAACAACGATTTCATTTTTTAGTTTCCCCGTGACCTTCCTTTGGAGTTGACCTTAGGCGTATTGTGTTCATATTATAATTAATGAGTGCCCACTGGACTACTCGTGTGATAATTTTGAGCCGTTTGTTATTAGTGATTTTGGGTCGAGTTTATGGGAATTGGGAGACGACGAAACAGCCAAAAGACTATTTCCCCTTCACCCTTTTCCGCTATACAGAATGATACTGACGTTCCAGCTCCTGCGTTCTCACGCCGGAGCCTTCACGGGCACGAATCATTGGCGATAGTACACGCACTTACACGATTACGAATTGAATGTAGGATTTTACTAGCTTTCAGTATGTTTCGGCTGTGGGCCGGAAAAATTTTGACAAAACAAAACAAAATTTTGATTCTATTTAAATAATTTATTGAAATATAAGTTACCCCATAATTACAAGCATCATAATAATAATACACCGCTCTCCCCACGCCGACACCCAAGCAGAGCTCGATCGAGATTACAAGGATGCGACGTGGAGAGAGTTTCGAACAATACTCTCACTCACATCAAGTTAGAGATTTTCGCTGATAATACTGCTTCTGGTTAGAACTAGTTTCAAATTTTTGTAAAACTGCTTCTGGTTAAAAACCGATTAGACGATTAAAAATTATGTAAAAATGAATCGGTATATATACCTATTGTACGGCCCTAACCTTGCGTGTTCTTTTTGATTTAGTAAAACAAATTTTGACCTTGTGATTTTCTGGTATATTCTAATCTTTAATTTTATTATTTTGAAATTTTATTTGACAATTTTTCTTTTGAATTTTTAATTGAATTATTTCTAATTCAAATTATTTGATTTTTATTTCATTTTCATGAAATTTCGCATTTTTTGATAAATTGTCAAATTTCGGTCAAATTTTTGGGTTTTCTTGTTATGTTTATGTTTATTTCGTGCGGATCTTGTTGCACTTTGTTATTATTTTAATTTATTTTTGTGTTTATAATTTTATATTTAATTGTTCTCTTTCTCGCATTTTGGTAGGGTTAATTGGTGTTTTAATAGATTTGAGTTTAAATCTGCATGTTATATTTGCATGTGTGTTACCGATTCATTTAAACATTTACAAGGCCGTCTGTGTTCTGGCCCAACAATATGCTACATACCATAACTCACGTGCACATAAGTCCGTAAAACGAATTCTTGTTACCCTGGATCAAACCGGTGGTTAGCGGGGAACCCGTGGTGAAGGCGTCACTGTAACCTCTCATTATTCTCCCTTTCTAAATCCTATCACCCAACCCTCGAAAGAGCAGTTTTGAGGTCCTGGGAAAGGTCTAAATATAAAGGACAACAAATGACAAATTGAAAAATATATAGAGGAGTTGATGAGTAAGAATGACGCAAATAAAACTAAACCGAAAATTGAATTTAGGATAGATGTTAGAACGAACGAAACCACTACTTACACAATTTATGGTTGATGAGATACAAAAGTCATCTTAATTTTCGAAAAATCATGAACTTTAAAATCGATTGTAAACGACAATACTTAGTAGAAAAATTGTCTCAAAGTAAGCTTTAGACGTATAACTTCGCCAGTTATTGCATTCAAATTACTATATTATTATTATCATTTTTTTTAATACTATTGTAATTATTTTTAATAAATTTAGTTTCATTGTCATAATTTTACATTCATTTTGAGTTTATTATTATTATTAGGTTTGAAATTATAAAATTACTTGTGTAAATATTAATTTTATTTTATTTTTGGGAATATTGTTATTATAACTACTCTTACTACTACCGAATATTTTATATTTATTATTTGTAAAATTCAATCTAGTCCCTATTCTTATGATTATAATCCAACTATTACCCTAATTATATTTTAAACTAAATATAAAATAAATGTACGAGAGTTCTTACAGTCAGGTTTTCCTATTTCAGGAAAATTAAATGCAATTATAAAATTAAGACCAGCTTCTTTAATGTTAAAGGAATTAACAAAAAAGAAACAATTCATAAATTTATTTATACCAAAATTAAATAGCAAACTTCCCCAAGTTCTTTCCAACTCGGTTACATTAAATAGAAAATCCAAGATTACACGATTTATGAATTTAAGTGTACAAAAATAAAATACGAGTGTTGATAGAAACTAATCTATAAATTTATTTATTCAAAATAAACATAAGCATTCCCAAAAAGTTGTTTTATAAACTTTATTTATCTGAAAATAAGTAAATAAAAAATCACCAATTCAAGTTGCATTATATCAAAAGTAAATACAATTGAACGAATCAACAATCATGAAATACAAGAAATTTCCAATTATGTGAATTGTATTCCAGCGTGGAAGCTGAGAAATCTAAAATTTAAATTTAAAGGAACCTGAAACAAATTAATAAAGATACCATGTTGTGAGGGCCAGCCGCTGGAGATATTACCAGTGGAGATTCAATTCCCCAGAAAAATCCTAAAGGTAAAGGGAAGAATTAAGATTAAAGAACCTAAAATTATACATACTTACTTTTATTATAGTAAATTAGAATTCTATAATAAGTTGCCATGGTAATAAGTGGCAAGCGAATAACTGCAAAATTAGGTTATAGTTAAAATTTTATTAAATTGTTGGGCAAAAACTGATTAAGCCCATATTTGTTTGACCAGCACGATAACGCCTGTGTGTTTTTGAGCGGAAAACTTAAATTTAGTAAAAATAGAAAATGTAAAGAAAAATAAAATAAATAAAAATTTTGTACACAAAAATATAAAAATTTAATTTTAAATTAAAAGGAATTAAAAAATTATAATTTTGGAATATTCTGGAAAATTCCTTGTTTTACTGTATTAAAACACACACACGAACAATCGTGGTATATAAGGCGATGCTGGTCGAGCAAAACTCACTCTTTTTGACTCTCACTCTCTTTTACTCTCTCAATATTTAAAGTTTCTAATAACGTTTTCAGTTTTAATTACATTTAAAAACTAAATTCTTATAAATTTTATTCTGAATTTTATTTCGTGGACACGTGTTATCTGTTCTGAAAATTTTTATTGGAAAGAATTCTAAACTTTATCAACAAGTATTATTTGTGTATTTTATATGAAATTTTTTTATTTTTTATTATTGATGGATTTCTGGGTGTTAATATTTTGAAGCTATATGGTTGTTACCCAGACAACCCCATACAAATATCTTTCGCTACCACTCGGCACCCGTTGCTAAACAACTTTGGAACTGTATTCGAGTGGGTGGATTGTCCGCAAAAAGTGGGCGCTATTGCTAATGCTATAATTGGCCGAACGATCCATGGGTCCAACAAGCTCCCGATAGAAGGCCTGTGCTCGATTTCGATTTTTAGGTCCCACTATTCTCCTATCTCTTTCAAATGTTAATCCATACTGTTATGTCATTTATCATTATGTCTATTCCCATCGCCCTTCTTATCGTAGTCCGTGTTGATGATTATTCTATGGCCTGTACACCCTTTGTTATGTTAAATATCTTCACACTATCTCTCTTATCCTCATCCCTATTATAACTACTATGTTCCCTATTATTGTTACTAGCATTATCATTGTTACTATTATTTGTATTATTCTAATCAATTATCACGGCTATTACTATTATTATTATCCTTATTATTACCATTACCATTATATTTATCATTATTATTATTATTATTATTATTATTATTATTATTATTATTATTATAATTACTATTATCCTTACCATTATCATTATTATTATTAAGGATTTTGTAGGGATTCGTCCTTATTCCTCAGCTTTATGAAAATATTTTACTTATGTAACAATTTAGCCGTACTCCATTCTTATCCTACAGTTTTCGATAAAGTATTTTTGTTATTTCGGAAATTTTAGCAGCGTTCCGCCCTTATTTTACACTTTTATAAGAATATTATACTAACAATTGAGCCACATTCCACTTTAACTTTACTATTTTCGATAAGTATTTTAATTAATTCGGAAAATTTGAGCAGCGTTCCGCCCTTATTTTACAGTTTTAGGATAAATATTTTAATTATTTCCGAAAATTTGCGCAGCGTTCCACCCATATTTTCCGTCTAAACTCAAAATAATTTGTTTAGTGCTTATATATAATTTTCAATATTCCTTTTCATGATTTTAGTTGTTCGGATTAATCTTTTTCCGATGGCTATTCATTTTAACTGTTGCAACGGTTTCGCAATTTTCCCCCGCTACCCTTTCCCTCTCTTTGTCCTTATAATCTGTTGGGGTTGTCGGTGAATTCGGATAGAAATTATTGTTGATCTGACTCCAAGCGTGCTTTTAAACAACAGTAACGAACTCCAAACGATATAAACTTTATTGATTAATACACTTTATCTCCACTTTAGAATAACACAACGAATTATCAATCAATCACACTTAGTGCTTATTGCGACCCTTTGGGAAGAATAGCACTTTTCGTATCAATTGGCTTTACAATCACTTGACAACTGCGGTGAGTTTCTGAGATCGGTAACTCTGATTTAGTTGCCTTGCTTTGCTTTGACCTTACTTAATTTCTGTTTCAAATTTCTCTTTAATTTCTTTTTTGTCTTTCTTTGTCTTCTGCAATTTTTGTCTTATTTTTTGTGTTTTGATTTCAATTGCGCTTCCTTTTTATACTCCATCATCCAATAACACTTACTGATGTCGAATAGAATTTCTGATATCTTTTAACGCTAATTTCCTTTGGGCCTCTATAATCACTGACAGCTGTCCAGATAAATCATTTTTTAGAGGTGCCCTTTCCCGGATTCCCAAACATTATTTCTTCCCTTATCTTGAAAGAGCTTTTGAAATAACGTGTAAATTTTCCTTTTGTTTTTGTTTTCCTAAATTTGCACTTGTTAATTATAAATGACCTTCTTTTATTTAATTGTCTGTTTTTATTGATTTTCTCTTATTCCCTTCTCGTTATTCGACATTTCTTTTTCATTCCCTTTTTATTAAGCTCCAGAACCACATCTTAATCACTTATGATTGTTTCCCCCAATCATTTTACATGTTTATTAATTATTTTACTCTATTATTTAGGTATCCTTAACAAATCTATTTATGTTCATATTATGTTTAATGAGTGCACACTGGACTACTCGGAGTTAGTGACTTTTAGCCGATTGTTATCAAAAGGTTTTTGTCGATTTTATCGAAAATTGAGTGCAAGAAAGTTGAGCCAAAAGACCCACCTCGAGCTACTCTCTTTCGCTATTTAGTTCAATGATTTGACGTTCGAGTCCAACGTTACCCACGGCGAGATCTCTCACGGGCACAAGCTATTGGCGCACTTACACCGCACTTACACTGCTCGATAATTATGTATAGGTTTAATATCTTGCTGGTGCGTGACTGTGGGCCGAAAAATGAATAAATAAATTTACCATAGGAGTTGAATAAAAGCCTCGATGCATAAAGATTGTTGGCTTTAAATTTTTATTTGGCATACTACATCGTCCAAATATTCATTTGGTCAAATACGACAATTGGAATTTATAAAATCGCCGTGAACTATTCCTTATTTCATCCGGCATTAATTCATAAAATCATAATGAGCATTTAATCAATTCATCTGACATTAGTTCACAATAACTAAATCAATACTCATACGCTAGCTGTGAGCCGTCGTGCTCAGGCAAAACACTTACCACGGCTCTCAGCTTGTTGTACACACTAACTAAATTTTTAAGTAAGATTGACTAAGTAAGATTTAAAATCAATACTGAAAAATAAGATTAAAATCTGTCAAAACACATCAGTATATATACCTATAATTTGACCTTAACCTTGCATGTTATTTTTATTGTGATTAAACAAAATTCAACCTTGAAATTATTTGTGTTTTCTAAATTAAATTTTTGAAACTATATGGTTGTTACCCAGGCAACCCCATAAAAATATCGTTCGCTTACCACTCGGCACCCGTTGCTAAGCAACGTTGGAACTGTGTTCGAGTGGGTAGATCGTCCGCAAAATGTGAGCGTTATTGCTAATGCCATAAATAACCGAACAATCTATGGGTCCAACGAGCTGCCGATAGAAGGCCTGTGCTCGATTTCGATTTTTAGGTCCCATTATTCTCCTATCTCTTTCAAAGGTTAACCTATACTCTCATATCATTCATTGTTATGTCCATTCCCATAGTCCTTCTTATCGTCGTCCGTCTTGATGATTATTCTATGGCCTGTACACCCTTTGTTAAGTTAAATATCCCCGCAGTATATCTTTTACCCTTATCACTATTATAACTACAATGTTCTCTATTATTGATACTAGCATTATCATTGTTACTATTACCTTTATTAATTGTTACGACTATTACATTTATTTTTATTCTTATTACTATAATTACCATTATATTTAATATTATTACCACTGTTATTATTATTACTATTATTATTATCATAATTATTATCATTTCTATTATAAGTACCATGATCATTATTATTATTATTATTATTCACATTATTATCATTGTTGTTATTATTATCATTAAGTTTTTGTAGGGATCCGTCATTATTCCTCAGCGTTATAAAAATATTTTACTGATATACAAAATTAGCCGTAACCCATCCTTATTTTACAGTTTTCGACAAAGTATTTTTGTTAGTTCGAAAAATTTTTCCAGCGTTCCGCTCTTATTTTAAGGTTTTATCAGATTATCTTATCAATTATTGAACAACATTCCACTTTTACCTTACTATTTTCGATAAGTATTTTAATTAATTCGGAAAATTTGACCAGCGTTCCGCCCTTATTTTACAGTTTTATGATAAGTGTTTTAATTATTTCCGAAAATTTGCGCAGCGTTCTGCCCATATTTTCCGTCTCCATTCAACATAATTTATTTAATTTCTATATATTATTTAAAAACATTATTTTTCATGATTTTGGTCGTTCGGATTTATCTTTTTCCGATGACTATTCATTTTAATTGTTGCAACGATTTCGCAATTTTCCCCGCTACCCATTCCCTCTCTTTGTCCTTAAGATCTATGTATGTTCGTGTTATATTTAATGAGTGCCCACTGGACTACTCGGTGTTAATGATTTTGAGCCGAATGTTGTTAAAAGTTTATGTTGATTTTATCGAAATTAAGTGCAAGAAAGTTGAGCCAAAAGAAGTAATCTCAAGCTACTCTCGTTCGCTATTTACTTCAATGATTTGACGTTTGGGTTCCTGCGTTCTCACGCCGAAACCTTCACGGGCACGAACCATTGACGAACTTACACCGCACTTACACAGTTCGATAGGGTGTTTTATTTTACTATCTTGCGTTATGTTTTGGCTGTGGGCCGAAAAAGAAATAACAAATAAATTTTACCGTATCAGTTGAGTAAAAGTTTCAATGCACAAAATTGTTGGCTTTAAAACATTTATTTGGCATACATCGTCCATAAATTCATCTGGCAAATTGGCTTAAAATCATTAATTCATAACACTTCGTAAATTCGCATAGCAGCAATCATATAAATAAATTGGCATAAAATTATCTTGATCACAATTCATGTCATTAATCCATAACACTTCGTAAATTCGCATAGTAGCAATCATATAAATCAATACCCGTACACTATCTGAGAGTTAACGTGTTCAGTCAAAACACTTGTCAGTGTTAATTGGCTGAATGCATGGCTCTCAGATAGTTATGCACACTAACTCGAATAAGACTAGAACTGCTGTTGAAAAATAAGACTACCAAATAAGACTGAAATTAAGTTGGCACTAAATTTACGTTGAAAATTTGTCAAAGCACATCAGTATATATACCTATAATTTGGCCTTAACCTTGCGTGTTAATTTTATTGCGATTAAACAAAATTCGACCTTGAAATTATTTGTGTTATCTAAATTAAATTTTTATTAATTTCTTAATTTAAATTGTGGTGGGTTACAGGGTTTCGTTATTTGCTTATCCTCATGGTAGCCCTGGTAACGTCATACAAAATGATTCTGATCGCCACTTGGCACCCGTTGCTAGGCAACGTTGGTAATGTGTTCAAGTGGTGGATTGTCCGCAAAAATTGAGTGCTATTGCTAATACTATAATTGCTCGGACAATCCTCGGGTTCACGAGCTGTCGATAGAAGACCTGTGCTCGCTTAGCTCTGTCCCGTGTGTAAGCGTGTTCATGATCGGATGTGGGGAGAGGGTTGTAAGTGTTCCGATTAACACCTGTACGTACTTATACTTAAGAAATGATTTAACTACAAGAAATTTATTGGAATCAACACAGTAGAGATTCAATGCGAGTTAATGAGGTGGGTTGGCTGCTCGGCGTCGAGCACGCTCTTTGCGTCCTGGTCGACGATTCATGGGTTGATTAACAGGCTGATTCGCTAGCTGAGGGTTTTTCGGCGCCATCTGGGACGGGGCGAATACGAGCGGGTATGTGACCGCTTCCCCCTCCCGACAGACTGCTAGGGCGACTTCTAACCCTCGTATTTGCGTACGCAGGCTCTGGTTGAGCTGCCGCTCCTCTGTCCAGCCTTTCTGTGCTGCGGTCAGGCGGTGGTACAATGTCTTTACTTTCCCCGGTTCCTTCCAGGTTGCTCTAATCTGTTGGATTTCGCGGGTCAATTGAATAACTTGGGCGAGTAATTCCTCATTTGCTTGTCTTGCGTGGTCCAATTCAGTCTGTAAGATTCTTAGGGAGGACATCGCTATAATTAAATAGATCATTTTAATTTAGGATTGATCAAGTTAAATAATCATTTATTTCATCAAACACATCACAAATAAGTATACGAGGAAAAAGTGATACACAAATTTCTAATAATTTTAATCAGTCCCTACATCAGTTTATCACTGTTAATTCATTCGTCGGGGCAATATCTCTTTAGGCTTCGTTTGAGGGCTTCCACGGTATATGGTCGTCGGGTGTCTCGAACTGGGCGAGGTGGATGGGCGACTGCGATCCGCCCAGCAAGGATGTCCTCCACCACGTTTGCGAGATACATCCTCGCCTTGACCACTTGCAAATCCACCTGTTCCTGCACCCGCTCCCATCGGGTGAGGAGGTCCCGTGCGTTGGTGTATATCTCTGCCGCTGGGTACTGTTGTCCCTCGAGTCCATAAGGGTTGCTATTCAGGCCCAGCGCCCTCCGAGTGTTAGGGTGCGGCCACTGTTGCTGGATTTTTTCGAATATGTCTGTCCTCGGGGGCGACTCCTTCCGGCCAGGCGCATCGTTCAATTGGGTATCCGTCCATTCGAGTGACATGTTTGGCTAAAATAATGTATTATGATCAGCTACTGGCGTACTATGAACGAAGAAATAAAACGAATTACTCAACTTGTTCGCACGATTTTAATATCCGACTCGCTAATGACTAGGTTATTGCTGTTGGGCTTACGTATTGCTCAATGCTATGTTGCTGAGACAAGTCGAAACCTATGATCGGTTGAGTACTGTTGTTGGTCAAATTGACGAACCAGGTTAAATGGAACTCATACAGATGCTATTAGTTACCTAACATCGGCTTTCGTTGACATTTAAATTACCGTTGGCGATATACCTAGTGTCTATATTTGTTAAGGACTAATTCAACCAAGTTCGATGGGTACGAATGGGTTATCATTTATTTACAAATATGTCTCGCTCACAAAACATCCGAAGTTAGTTGATCTCAATTCGAGATTCCTATCTAGATGGGATTACCATGGGTCATCATGGGTCTTTGCATCCTGCGCCTATTTATTAATTTTTAACTAAAAATTTTCGTTTTCATGATATTAACATCTATTTGATCGGCTATTGGAAATTACTGACTAGAATATTCATATTAACTTAAATGACCATATTCCTTAGGGCGGCGGTATCCGTATCCGCTGCAAATTTGTCAGTGTTTACATTTAAGTACGTTGGTTTTATATGCTATGCCGACGGAATTGCCGGATCACGCGAATCCGTTTAATTTGGCGGTACGATTTCCGGTCCAATATTATTATCAGCGGGTCAATTAGTTAAATGGATACACTTCCGTTTGGTAAATTAATAATCTGTGTTTATTTAATCTACTTTTCATTTTAGAATTCACAATCCACAAATCCGATGAAGTCTGACCAACTCGATTATAGTAAGTTACTATGTTAATTATTGGGACACATTTCATTGATGGATTCTAGGGAAAACTATTGCGTCCACCGAAGTTCCTAGGGTGAGTTCTAATGTGTTTGGAGTTTTCGTCTATGTGGGACTTAGCTATGTACTCATGATCTCCTTAAACGTTCTTTGGAAGTATTTTATGCGATGTCGGTAGTAAATATCCAACGTTGATGTGATATTAATATAAATTTCTCTAATCGTTTAATCATTCTTAAAGTTTTATATTTACGTCAATTTTGTAATTCATTTTAATTCGCGATTAATTGAGGCTAAATTGGAGGCTGCTTAATTTGATATCTTGGTTCAGAAAACGTAAACTTCGGCGACAATTCTATCATCTTTATCCTGCAGAGATTTCATATTAATTCTCTCCTATCGCCTCAACCATGATATTAATTAAATTCTTAGTAACGACGAATTTTACGGTAGGTTCTCATCTTGGCGAATTACCAGCTTAACTTTGCTTGATGGATTCGTACTTATTTTCTATTAAATCTCTCATTTTGGTATTTAGCCCACTAACTAATCTATAATCTAATTTATTTTGAGTACCTTAATTTCAATCATTGGATTACTTTATTCTTAATCGATGGGTGTTTTGCTTTTAAATCTCTGGGTCGTTTATTCGGTAAATTACTTTAGTTTGATCAATAGTTATTTAGCACTAAATTCTCTAGCTTTACTTTAAATCTATTGGGTTGAAGAATTATTCTAACCAAGGTATTATTCTGCTTAATTAAATTATTTCAGGGTTTTAATCAATGAATCGAAACATTACAATATTTATACTCAAGGGTTTATACGACTTTTATCAAGGATGGTTTTTTCGCGTTTACTCCAAGGACTCGAACTTTCCTTATTGCATTAATTAGATATAATCGATGAAATACTCATGTTTATTCGATACTCATTTTAACTTTTAATCCTTAACCCAATTCAATCGCTGGTTTTTACTTAATTCCCCCTTCAATTTTATTAAAATGACTTATCAGTGGAATGCTTTCCGCTACCTTGATTTTAATTAACGATTTAATTAAGGGGTTCCACACTCTTATTCAAGGATCACTTTACTTTTAATTGATGCGGTTCATTCATTGAAATCTATGAATTTGATTCGTGATTGCCTCCATTTTTATCGGGGATTGATTTTTTGATTAGATCAGTGCGTTGCTCGTTCTTATTCAAAGATTAAATTCATTTTACCGAAGCGAATTATAGTAATATAACTGATGCGATTATTGGCCATTACCCTACCTACGATCTTATATACTATGAATTATCTCTACACGACTTTTAAGCCATAACCGCTTTACTTTTCTTTACTCATAATTAATGATCATTTTAAGTTGTATTAATAATCGCAATTTAATCGAATTCAAGGATTTCAAATGAAGTTTATTTCGGCATATTAATTCGAGGACTATAACAACGATTCCATTTAATTTAATCCCGTGCCCTTTCCCTTTAATAGGCCTTAGACGCATCTTGTGTTTATATTATATTTACTGAGTGCCCACTGGACTACTCGGTGTGATGATTTTAAGCCGTATGTAACATAAATTTAGGTCGATTTTTCAGAATTGAGAAACGAGGAAGCAGCCAGAGACTTCTTCCTTATTTCTCGCTTCAGTTATAGGGAAAAATATTGACGTTACGACCGCTGCGTTGCGCACGCTGAGTCTTCACGGGTACATATCATTGGCGATTTTCCACGCACTTACATGAATCTGCACTATGTAGATTTTACTATCTTGCGTTATGTGTCGGCTGTGGGCCGGAAAAATTTCGACATTTTGATTTATGAAAACATATGAAATAAGTTAGGTATATTAATAATATTTATTAATTATGAACAAAATAACATAATTACCCATCGTTGACAATCCATAAAATATCATCAGATAACATATCATAACATAAAATAAAATACCGCTCTCCCCACGCCGACGCCGAGCAGAGCTCTACTGAGATGCAATGAACGCGACGTGGAAAGAGGGTTCCACCATAAATAATTCTCACCTAAAAAAATTTTCAATTTTCCAAATAATTTCAAAATGAAAAGTATAGTCTGTTTCGAAAAACGGTTTAATGGTTTTCAAAAGGGTTTTTAATAACAGTTTTCAAAAATGGTTCAAACAATTTTCAAAAATGGTTAAGTTAAATGTGAAAATGGATCACTATTTATACCTAATTTTCTCGCATGTGAAATTTGATGCAGTAAAACAAAATTCGACCTTGTTATTTTCTAGCAAATTCTATTCTTTAATTTTATTATTTTTGATTTATTTTTATAATTTTTTATTTAGAATTTTTATTGAATTATTGCTAATTCAAATTTTTCCATTTAAATTTCACTTTAATGAACTTTAATTAATTTTTCCAATTTTGTCGAATTTGTTGTGTTTTCTTGTTGTATTTGTGTAGGTATCGTGCGAATCTTGGTGCATTTTGTTATTATTTTTATTTATTTTTATGTTTATTAATTTATATTTAATTCTTTTATTTTCTCATATTTTATATGGTTTAATTGGTGTTTTCAGGTTTATTTGAAGTGCATGTTATATTTGAGTGTGTGTTATTGATCCATTAAAACATTCTTCAAGGCCGTTTACGTTCTGGCCCAACAATTGGCAATTTATTTTTAACATTTTTAATAAAATTTATTCAGCCAAAAATATTTTATTTTTATTTATTTAATTCATTAATTTTTACTTTTATATAAATGGTCATTTTACGGTCAAATTTTCTTGTTATTATGTTATTTTTTCATGTAAATTTCTTGCGGTTCTTGTTGCATTTTGTATTTATTTTACTTTTATGTTTTTGATTTTATATTTATTTATGTTCTCTCAGATTTTAAAGTGTTTAGTTGGTATTGTATATTGCATTTTAAGTTATCTTGGTGCTGGGTTTTCGTGCTATATTACTGATGCATTTAAACAATTTTCAAGGCCGTTTGTGTTCTGGCCCAACAATTTCCTCAATTTAAATTGGCAATTTATTTTTAACATTTTTAATAAAATTTATTCAAACAAAAATATTTCATTTTTTTCTCATTTAATTCATTAATTTTTACTTTTATATAACTTTTCGTTTTTCGGTCAGATTTTCTTGTTTTTAGGTTATTTTTTATGTAAATTTCATGCGGATCTTGATGCACTTGTTATTATTTTAATTTACTGTTATGTTTTTTCGATTTTATATTTATTTATATTCTCTCAGATTTTAAAGTGTTTAGTTGATGTTTTATATTGTATTTTAAATTATCTTGGTGCTGGGTTTTCGTGCTGTATTACTGATGTATTCAAACAATTTTCAAGGCCGTTTGTGTTCTTGACCAACAGTAAATTGACACAGACCTAATGATTTTTAATTTTATTATTAACCCTTGAGGAAACAATTTAGACCCAACTTACCTTAATTTATATTTATATTTTCCATTTATTAATTATATTTGCAAATTGTGGTTTATTCGTAATTATAAAAGTAAATTATTTAAAGAAAAAACTTTGTGTAAAATTGAGTCGATGGATTCTTATCAAAAAATTATTATTACTAGTATTATTATTGTTATTATTAATTTTACTATTATTATGATTGTTATTATTATTACGATTATTAATATTAAAATTATTATTATAAATCTTATTATTATTATTATTATTATTACTCGTATTATTGTTCCTATACTAATGCTGTTATTATAACTTTATTAAATTGAATTTCAACGATAGAATTTTTATACTTTACCTTTTAATACTAATATCATGGGCAGAACTTTTCTTAAGTTACCTTACTGTTATATAATTGTATATAATTTTGCTTTGATTTTATCAGTAGATTCGTTTCAAATTTAACTACTAGTATCCTATAAATTTAACTATGCGAAATAAATACGTATGTTAATCAAAATAATTTCACGAAATTATTTATTCAGAAAATTAAATTCATAAAAAATCGGTTGAAATAACACCATTATGCTTTGCAACTTCTTTGAAGGATTCCAGTTCAAGAATGTGTTCCACATCTCTTCCACGAGAGAAAGAAGTAGTGCCATCATGTTTCGCTCTTCTGTTAGCTATGAAATGGCCCAGAATACGAAATTTCAAACGAAGCATGCTCACTAGGTGCTTTGATGATGGAGGCTGCATACACTGATAGAGTAAGCTTATGCTTGTCTGCAATAACAAAATCGTGACCAGGAAGGCGTACTTCGTATTCCAGACACATGAGAATTGATGCCTGTTTGCTTGTTACTGCTATATCAATTGGAACCCTGGGTTTTTCATCTATAGATAAAACAAAGACGGATGATGGTCCAAACAAGGCAACAACTTATTTCAAATGTTCCTTTGTTACGAACGTGAAATCTGTATCAACATAGTGCTTGTGCTGACTGTTTTCAGGGCGTCTTAGTTTCACTGAAATGACTCACACGTGTTTCTTTCTTTCATTTCAGTCGATCCTGCGAGGGATTAGACATAAATAAAGAGCCGATCTGCTGAGTGTATAATTCATTTTCCTAAGTTCAGAAACTAGGTCATCCAATGTGCAGCATGCATTGAGAATTTCAGTACGTCGCTTCTTATCAGCTCCAACACCGTGAGTTACAAGGGCAATGATGGCATCATGTAAATCAGGTTGAGTTTCTTTCATTGATGGATGACCAGTTCTAGTTGTACAAGTATATAAGTTGTTGTCAATCCAGATTCTTTCAGATCATGTAGTTTCACAATTCGACTTTTTTGGTTCTCAATGTTTGAATTCGAATTGCTTTTGGCATGTTTAACTGTCTTCCTTTTCTCTTCGTTCGTTCTAACTTCATTTGTCTTGAGCTGATTTACCACAACTGCATTAGAGTCTATCTGCATTCCTTGATTATTCGTATGGGTTTCAACATGGCTTGGTGCATCGTATGCTTTTTTTGAAACCCCTGTCGAGAAAAGACAAGATAGAGATTCTTTTCTTTTGTTTCAAATTTTGCAACTCCAACAGTTTTGCTTTATATGCATCTGGATTGCTTTTAATGTTTTTACATTCTTCATTGGCATCTCGTTGCGGTTTTTCTTTGTTGATGCATTGGTATGCAGAACAGTAAAGTTTAAAAATTGTTGGATAGTCAGCCATCAATAATATCAATAATTAAAATAATATTTTTATACTAAAAAAATGGCTGAAGACAAGAATCTATAAATAATATTGAAGCATTTGTTAAATAATAGTGTTGGGATTAGAGCCACAATAAAAAAATATAAATTAATGTTAATTAAAAAAAATTGTTGAATTATTAATATGACTACCGTGAACATACACATGCACCGCAGACAGATATTAAAAAGAAAAATAAAAACACCAAATAAAACAAAATTATATATAATAAAAATAAATAGAACAAAATAAATAAAATTCAAAGAAAGCCTACAGCAGCAGACAGAAATATATTCCATACATAAAACCGCCAAACCCTTGTAAAAGAAGGTTTAGAAAATACACAGGCGGAAGCGGCAACCAAAAAACTAACTTTTTAAGGATCAAAACGAATAATGATTCAAAAATAACAATAAAAATAAATTCGACAAAAATATATCAAAAATAATATATCAAAAAATAAAGAAAAATGAGTGAAAAATTATCAAAATATTTAAAAAGTAATAAAATCAATTAAAAACCCTCATAATGGCTAAAAACCGCTTATTGGTGGCACACACACACAAAATAACTATATATACAATAGCCAAATTCATAATTCAACAACCACTACTTTAACCAATTTAATTTTATGCGAAATTTTGTGTGGAATCAACTTGTAAGTAGTTAATATTTTCATGTTAATATATATTTGTATATGTTAAAGTTTTGGTTTTACAAATTTTAATTTTATTCTGGATGGTCGCGGCATCTGTTGTTGCCACTGACAAGTCCCCATTAAATCTTATTTATAATAAGTATGGAAATAGAATTTTAGGAGGGTAAACTGGCGGTCCGGCTAACGAGTTCATTTTCGTTAGTTGTGGCTACTGGCAGTGCTACTCTTAATACCTCGGCTGTCCCCGACGAGAGGTCTCTACACGCAGGGCGTCGTCGTAAAACTCACAGCGTTTGATGGCAACGTCGGCCGTAGTGAGCACTTAAAATCATGGGAAGTGTGACTTTAGTTGATGGGGAAAAGGTTTTGTTTATGGTATAGAAAATTTAAAATCTTGTCAGAAAATTAATCGTAAAATCGAGTAGAAATGAATAGGATAGTGTAGGAACGTAAAGTTGAAAACATTTTCAAATAGTCAAAGGATGTAATGTGGAAGATGGGAGTAGTGTTGGATCAAGGAAAAGTGACCGCAGAGGGTTTTAACCACTTAAAATTATGGGAAGAACACCGGGAGCTAAGGCACTGTGAATCAAATTTGAAATACAGGGAGTAAATAAATATACAGTGATTAAATAAATGAAATAGGAAACTTACCAAAACATTTTTGAAAGATACATTAATAACTAATGGGTAAAGATGACAAATAGATATAGGAATTATGGAAATAGACGAATAAAGACCAGGATATAGAACGATAAAGACATAAGACCTTCCATCGGCAGTCAAGAACCCAAAAGTGAATATATCATGAGGAGTAGTTCTAGAAATGAACATCACCTGCTCATGAATTTTCAACCCCTGTGTACAGTACCAGCATGGTAATCACCATGTGTACATAGGAGGGACAGAATAGTAATCTTGATGGCGTTTGGTGGAAGTCGCACAGGAACCTTAGACAAATAAATTAAAATCAACACCATTCGCCAACAATAGTCTAAAATGATGATTTTAATGAAAGTGTATATTATTGTAACTGAAGCAGCTGAGGATGTCCTAAGCACTTGGAAACCTCTTTCCCTGTTGTCCCTTGGTTGGGCTTAAAGCCAAAATTAAAACAAAAAATAGATTGTTGTGTGAGTTAAGACAACAAAAAAGTAAAAATAAGGAAAATGGTCACTGTACCTACACATGCACCCCAAGCAGAAACTTAAAATAAAATAAAAACATCAAATAAACAAATTAAAATACAACAAAATTAATTAAAACATATATTAATAAAATCGATTAAAGCATACGGAGGTAAAAAGAAACATATATGAAATAAAATAAAACTGCCAAAACCTTGCAAAATAAGGTTTAGAAAAAACAGGCAGAAGCGGCAACCAAGGAACAAAATTTTAAGGGCTAAAAAGAATATTGCATAAAAATCACAATAAAAATAGGTTTGATAACAACAAAAATAATATATCAAAAAATAAAGAAAAATGCATAAAAAATTATGAAAATATTTTAACATTAATAAAAATAATAAAAAGCCCTTAAAATGGCGAAAAATTGCCTATTGGTCGCACACATGCATGAAACAACTATATAAACAGCGACCAAATTCATTATTTTCAACTTAATTTCAACCTAATTTCTACTTGAATTTAACTTCATTTTGAACTCAACTCAACATTTTATTTTTCGAAGTAAGGATTGTATTTTGTTTTATTTTTCATTTGCAATTTATATGTTAATGTAATTTATATCCTAAATAAAATATTTTAAACATGTTTTGGATGCTTATATATGTATATATTTCTATGGAGAGGTCCCAAAAAACTATATAATATGTATCGAAATAGCTCTCAAGAGGATAGGCTGGTGTTCCGGCTAACGAGTTCACTTTCTCTCTAATCTTAATTTGACTAGGCAGCTAGGGATAGAGAAGAAATTTCTAAGAATAATCAAATGAAACGTATTACCATGGCTAAAGGCTTTGTGGGAAAGCATCAGTCGACTGAATTCGTGTAAAATACTACAATATAAGGTGATTACCAAGTGGCACGCACTCTAGTAAATAGGTATATAACGTTTCCCATCAATAGAAACAAGTAAGAGATAAATTACTCTACGAGGATAATAGTGAACCATAGGACCCAATAGAGTTAACTAAATCAATAAACAATGACGAACTAAGCTATTTTACTCATTTGAACATTTTCATAATGAATTTCGGCGGAAAATATTAAATAATAAAATAACGAGAAGCTGCACAATTAAATAGTTCATAAGTAGATCCGCTCCCTAATTTCAACCCAGTATTACGTGAATTATAGATAAACAATTAACCAATTTACATTCCTCATCATTCAGAAATTGCAAACAACTCATACAAAAATCATACAAAAGCATTTTCAAATTTTTGTAGGCCAGTTCATTGATTGCCGCCTACCATACTAACCAACTTAGACAACGAATCATAAATTGTTCTAAAAAATCAATACATTAAATTAACAACTTTGTTTTTGAAAGTAATTAAATTTTAATTAATGTTTAATCTTAAATGGTAATTTTCTTTAGGAAAGTTTTTTTTTATTATCTAAATCTTCCATTCCTGTATTACCGTATCGACAGCTAAAGTCTTCTACGCCTATAATCAGGTTTATCCAATTGAAATACATTTGACCCGAAATCAACGCTAAGAAAAATCGCGAATTCGATAACAATTACGAAACTGTCAAATTTACATTCACCCATTTAATGCTTGGATTATCTGAATTTTTCTCCATTCGCATTAAATCTTCTCTGGAATCACTCCTATTGTGTCAACCACAATGAATCTACCGCGCATCCCCAGGATTGTCCCAGCTCCTTCTGTTGTAGCTATGAACCAACGGCTCGAAAAGCTCAAACGGGAGAATTTTATTCTTCTGAAAAAATCAAAGGCACTTGGTGCTTGTCTGAAGCCACCAAGGAGCTCTACAAGAAAATCACGCGGCTCTCTCATGCCCGTGACGATTTAATAATAGAGACAAGGAGCCAGCGGATTACAATATCCGAGCAAAGTGCAGCACTCCGACAAATTTTTACTGAAAAGGAGCTGCAAGCTTGCCTACCAAGCAGGATCGCAGCTCAGCAAATCAATACAATTCCTCCGCACCATCTGCCGATCAATGCTGAAAATTCCTCAAATAACCGTGACAGTTTCGCGCCTGCCAACGAAATCTCTCAGGTCAACCTGCGACCCAAGCCCAACCGAAATCGTCGCCGGCGGCAGAGGCGTAGAGCCGAAAACACCTTGCTCTAGGCAAACTTGCAAAGTGACGGGTACTCGGAGTCGGCAGAAATCCTATACTCAATGCCCATGGAACGTGCCGTTCCCCATTTCTACGAAGAAATAATCTATGCCCCCATTCAACCCGTATTTTCGCATCCCGCTCCGACCCAGATAACCATCAATACAACCGGTCGCGAGTCGCCCATCAACATCAATATCGCCAGAACTTCTCGTGCAATGATGGAGGAAGAAGTACAATCTAGTGAACAATCATCGCCACTTGATTACCCGTAGACATCGACGGGGATGAATGAATCAATATCTCTGAAGATGTTCTCACCAACAGAGAACTGAACCATTTCTATCTACATCTTCATCTGTATTAGAGACATTTCCTCGAAAAACTTTTGTTCTAACTTATTTTATTTTATTAGTTTTTTTTGTTGTTGTTTTTACCTTAATTAAAAATAAAACTTATGTTTAACATCTTTAATTTGTTATTAAATACGGATAAATTTAAATTTTAATGTAAGTACAGTCTCTTGTTCGGTATTAAATAATTATTAATTATAGTATTGGTTTAATTAATTTAAATGAAACTTGGCGGAGTAAAAGGGAAAATTTAATTGAAAATGAATAGAATATGACGGTACTAAATTTATCGTTTCAGTTTGTTTCATTAATATTCGATATCTTCAAAGTCAAGTTCCGTTACTTAAACTTAAGGAACCAGATATATTTTTGGATAATTATATGATGAGATAATGCGTAAGACCTTCTAGAGGCCGCTTTGAACCAGAATCGAAGGTTATTCGGAGAGTAGTATTGGTAACAGTGCTCACCTGTTCAAATAGCAATCGGCCGTTATACACATTACCAACATGGATTTATCCATGGGTGTATGATGGTGAATCCGTAAATTGTACGGTGAGGGAGGGAAGTTAAACCTGTGGGGTTAACAGTTTGTGTGACCTTGACTCCAAATACAACTTTTTCTTCCCCCCCAATGGTTACCCGTTGCTAGGCAACGTTGGTAATGTAACCATTGATTTTGAGATTGCCAAAGGTGAGCGCCACACAGGAACTACTCTGGCCCGACCTCAAGATGGATTCAACGCACTACAGTTAAAAGGTTTGCGTGCGCTTTCTTTTCTCGGTCCCTCACTGGTGTACCTAGTACTATTGAATTTCTTCTCTAATTTGTTTCTGATTTGAATTCGTTAATTTTGTTTTTAGCACAAGTCATACAAATTTAGAGTCAATTGTAAATATTTATTAAATACAGCGTAGGATCATATCAAAAGAATTATTAGTTCTTCATTTGAGCGGCACGACGTTTAGCACGCTCGGATTTTCCTGGCCGATGTTTGATTGGCTTGGTTGCGAGCTTCGTGGCGGCCGCTGTTTCTCTATAGGCCAATTGGGCTGGTGCAAACACCAGAGGGTAGGTTACCGCATTGCCTTCCTGGCACGCCGATAACGCTACCTCTAGGCCGCGTATCTGAATCTATTGCGACTGGGTGAGTTGCTTCTCCTCAGCACACCCTGGTTGTGCTGCGGTCATTTTCTGATAAACTATTTTTGCATTCCCCGGCTCGATCCAAGTCGCTTTGACTTGTTTTATTTCTTTATTTAACTGTATGAGCTGTTGTAGTAGTCATTTATTGACTTTACGGGCCTTGTTGAGCTTCCGTTGCAAGGTTTGGCATGTATTCATGTCTACGATGATAAATACTCATTAAGTTTAAGCTATTTTAACAGTTATTGTCAATGTATTGCTTATAGGTTTATATCGAGGTTTACTATCGGCCAGTGCATCGTCCTCTTATTTATTTCATTAAGGGTTATCGAAAATAAAAACCAAAACTTTTCCTAAATATTTATTCTATTACATTCATTGACGAGTAACTTCGGAACGACTTTGGTTATATCTCGGGCTCGGGCGCTCACGAGCATATGGGTGGTCGCGACGATTTTCAGTGTATTTCTCCTCATTCCGTAGTATTCGGGGAAGAAGCTTTCGCGGTATCACTACGTTCATAGCTGTGATCCTTTCCTGTAATTTCCGATCGTGTAGTTCATAAGACACCTTATATAGGGGGGTGTACCCATCCGTACTTTGTATTTTGCCCGCAGCGATATCCGCGTTTACTTGCACCAGGTACTGCCTGGCTTTCTCCACTTGGCGGTTGGTTTCTCTCTGGTGTTCCTCGAGGCGAGCCAACAGAAACTCGGCTTGGTCTCGGATTTCCCGGGCCGGGTTACGGCCGGGCTCCAGCTTTATCGCTATAATGGGAAGTTCGACCTCCTCGGGATTTCCTTGATGGCCTGTTCTGATTTCTCGTATTGGGGATATTGAAAACTCCGCGTCCCACATCGCCTGCCTGCATCGGGCGGCTGAGTGTGCGGGGAATCGTGCGATGGTTCGGGACGCGTCGATCCACGAGTTATCTAAAAGGTCGTAATGATTAGATTGTTTGTTCAGAAGGTTTGTTATTGTTATTCCTGTTGACGCGGGTCAAACAAGTGATTGGGTTGCACAACTAATGGCGCCTTCATCTAATCCCACCCCTTTAATTGATCAGCTGCGTGGTTCATCCAAGCTGTGAGGATTGGTAATTTCTGAGATTAATGAAGGGGATCGTCGTCCATATTGTAATATGCTCCTTTATCTTATTTTAGAATTTATTTATGTATATTCGAAGACGATTTTTTGTAAGTTGTCGATGAACTGAAATTCCATGGATTATTATACTGACTTTAATTAACAAGTTCTATCCACTACAACGGCGGCAGTATGGGGTTACCAACATTTCCGCGTTCTTGCTATCAGTCGTGATTCGTCCTCCGTGCCATCATCCCGGTTTGATAATTTATACCAAAAAATATGGTTTAATTGGTGATGTAATTGTGGTTGAATAAAAGCTGATTCAGTTGCGGCAGATGGACGGATCTCGTGTAGGGTTCGTTTCCTCTGAAGATTTTAATTATGGGGTAGATTTGGGGAAATCCTGCTATTCTCTGCACGGAACTTTACAGCGAAGATCGATTTCAACAGATTCTAGACTGGAAGGCATGAGAAGCTAAAAAGGTTGTCTCCTTTCAAGATCATAATTAATACCGGTTGGTTAGACAATTTCGTGGTTGTTTGAGAGTTTACGCGTAATTGGAGATAAATTGGTCTAGTGAGGAGTGATCGGCGATAGGGGTAATCTTGACCCTTGCACTGATTTAGATGGGTGGAAGTCCTATAATAGCCGGCTGACTTGTTCTATTTGTTTTTGCGGTGGATCGGCATTTACATCCTTATGTCTAGGTTATATTTGGCTTGTAATACTAGTCGTTTGGTTCGTTTTTGGTAGATCGCCAAATGTGCCCTCTCGGAATGACTTAACTACAGTGAGGAATATTGGAAAAATACGTTGCAAAATTTCTGAGATATATTTGTTGGGGTTGATGTTTGGGAGCTTAAGTGGCCGACTTGATCACACGTTTGCTTATTCATCTTTTCCGAAAGAGGGGTGTCATGTTTTATCCTCTTACACAGAAAAATTTGAAGATTTTTAACGCTTGAATATATTTATTTGACTTTTATAAGACGAAAAATGTCGTTGTGACTTGTTAATTTCTCATGGATCCTCCGTAATGGGTTGTGGCGATTGGCAAAAAAATATATGATCCGGTTCGTGGCTTGGGTAGCAATCTAAGGCTTGGATTTTGTAAGATATGAATTGTAAAATGTTAAGCTTACCATAGCTGGCCGTTGCCTTTTTTTCCATAGTGATCTCATTCGTTTTGGTTCCTGGCGATTCAGCGTTCAGATTTCTTGACATTATTATGGGAATGAATTTTCTAGTAGAACTGCTGTTTATATCTATGCGGGTGTGTACGCCTCGGGGATAGAAAAATATCGAATTTCTCTGTCAGCACACACACTACTATCAAAGGTCGCGTGCTTGTGTGCTTCCATCTCGGAATAAGTGAGGGAACGTTGCATACTGATTGCAATTTAATTCTCATCGATTGGCAATTTAGAGAAATGCCAGGTCGATTCGCTATCAATTGGATTATACTGATTGGTAATTCGTTTTCACAATTTCGATTTATTCTGCGCCGGCTAAATTTCCTAAATTTCCAAGTGGGTAATTTTCCAATGAAATTTATTTATTGACAATCATTTATTTAGTTTATCGGGATGACACTGCTCTGTAGATAGGGTTCTACTCGTAACTATTAGTTGGATCGGATTCAAATTATTTTATCGACTACCTGGATATATTCTAATGGTTAGTATCATTAGCTGTAGAATTATCAATCTTTAGATCCATTTCGATCTTGCTCCGCATTTGATTCTCTATTTGGTGGTTTGCCGTACCTACTCCAGTGAATCTCCTTTATCGTGGTTTCGGGTATTCTCCAGGCTTAATGCGACGAGATATTTTGGAATATTACTCATTGTGGTACTCGTATTACGCGTGATTTTTCTAATTGTAGTTGAATCTCTATTGTGGAGTACTTCATTTGTCTTATTTATTGTTGATTATTTCGGGATGATTTGTAAGTTATTTGAAATTTTTTAATCGGGAAAACTTATGCCTTTACATTAATATAATCGTGGTTCGTCCCTATATTTCAGGCTTAGTAATGATTTTATCTATTCCGTTAATTCAACGTTTCATTCTGATAACCTATTAGTATAATTAATAATGCTCATAAACGATTATGACTCTCGTTTTTGCTCACTGAGTTTTTCAAGGGTTTTCACTTACGTAAACGTTGGACCTCATGAGGACACTTACAGGTTTAACGGACTAAGGGTTTATTGTATTTCTAATTATTGGCGATTATTGGATGATGGCTGTAATTACGGGGTTTCAGTTGTCATTTTAAAGTTACGGTTGTGGGATTTTAAATTGTTGTAAATTTTACATTGATGCAATCTAGAAACCATTAGTAAATTGAAATTGAGTTTCGCTAAGTTTCACTTAAATTTTTCGTATTTTAGTTTTCAAAAGTCATGATTTACTGACATAACAACGATTTTTCGACGTTAATTTCCCCGTCACCTTCACTTAATTGATCCTAGGTTAAACTATGTCAATATTAAGAATTTATGAGTGCCCACTGGACTACTCAGTGTTCTGATTTTGAGCCGATTTGTTTTATTATAATTTAGGTCGAATTTTCAGGAAAAGGCTGATGATGGACTAGCCAAAAGACTATTCCTTCTTCAACCCATTTTCTCCTATATTGATTAATATTGACGTTTCAGCTACTGCGTTCTCACACCGTAGCCTTAACGGGCACAAACTATTGGCGGACTTACATCGCACTTACACGGTTTGGTTGGGGTATGATGATTTTGCTATCTTGTGGTGGTGTATCGGCTGTAGGCCGGAAAACTTTCGACATAAATCATTCAGTATTAAAACTTTTATTTGAATATAATGTGCATATTTGACTCAAAAATTGCGATAATACATTGTTAAATCATAATTGGCATTCAACATTCTCGAAACCTCATTACAAACCCTTCCCCACGCCGACGCCCAAACAGAGCTCATATGAGGTTGTTTGTGCGTGACGTGGAGAAGGTTTTCAAATATTCCTTTACTCACAATGTAAAATCGTAAATCTTGCTGCAAGACGAGTATCCGAGTTTTCCTGTTACAAAACTGATTCAAACTGATTAAAATTTTGTGAAAATGAATCGGTATATATACCTATTGTACGACCCTAACCTTGCGTGTTAAATTTGATGTGGTTAAACAAAATTTGACCTTGTGATTTTCTGGTATATTCTAATTCTAATTTTACTATTTTTGTGATTTAATTTGACAATTTTATTTTTGACTTTTTAATTGAATTGTTTTCAATTCAAATTATTTAATTTTAGTTCCACTTTCGTGGACTTCCGCTTTTTTTGGTAAATTGTCAAATTTTCATGTTTTCATGTTATTTCTATGTTTATTTCGTGCGGATCTTGTTGCACTTTGTTATTATTTTAATTAATTTTTATGTTTTTCGATTTTATATTTTAATTGTTTCTCTCTCGTATTTTAGCATGGTTAATTGATGTTTTATGGGTTTGATTTTAAATCTGCGTGTTGTTACCGATTCATTCAAACAAAACTCTGTTCTAGTCCAAACAAACCCTAGAGATGGAGATGCGTGTAAGTTTTGGTAAGAGTTGGTATCCAGTGGTAATAAAGGTTCCCAGTACACCAGCACCTTTTACAAAAACCTCCTCCCCTTCTTAGGGGACGTCCTTAATAGATGCTCCCTTATCATCTTAGAAATTTTGATTCTTAAATTATAAAATTAGAATTGGACTTAATTAGTAAAAATCTGATAATAAAGTAAGTCATCACGATAATAAAGTAGCTCATCAAACCCATAGTGCTTTTTGTCGATTGTCGAACTAGCAAAAGAGCTAACTTTTTGCTTATCATGTAAACATTAACTTTTGTATGAAGTTACCAATGTGAAGCCTATGCAGACATAACTTTTTGACACCCAAAAACCCTCTATCAACGTTGCTTATCATGTAAACATTAACTTTTGTATGAAGTTACCAATGTGAAGCCTATGCAGACATAACTTTTTGACACCCAAAAACCCTCTATCAATCCGTTAAGTTCCAAAAGTTTCGTATTACTTTTCAAGCTATTACTTTTAGCTATCACTCATTTTATTTATTCACAGTTTCATTATCCTTATCTCAGACAAAATAATGTTGGGTCACGATTTTGACCTCGATTATATAGTAAAATAATCCCATTAATTGATGACTTGTTTGGTAATCTTTCATTTGAGGTTACCATTACATGTTCTCATTGTGAAATAAATATCTTACTAGGTACTTTTTTCATAATAACACTTCATGCAGTTTTGAATTTTCTGCTTATTTCACTTTTAATCTATCAAATTGTGGGGTTAGTGGGTTTCGTGACTTTGACCCCATTACATACAAAATATTTCAACGCTCGCCAATGGTTACCCGTTGCGAGGCAATGTTGGAACTGTAACCATTGGTCACAGGACCTCCAAAGGTGAGTTCCGATGTCAGAACTGCTAAGGTTTAGTCCTATGTCGGGTTCAGCGGACTGCCGTTAGAAGGCCTATGTCCGTCTTATCTTTCAGGTCCCTTAAATATTTCTTGCTCATTTTACTCGTGCACGTTAATCGTTATAAAGAAACAAATTAATAAAAAACACATTTTTATTTCATTTGAATGTAAGTTTGTTAATCATTTCATTTGTATTTCCGTTTTTCAATCATTTGCTCTCGCCTTGGGCACGTCGGCGTAAGCGTTCAGTTCGGCCTGGCCTGGCATGCGGGTGGGATCGCTTGTTGGACGGTTTCGGCTTATCTTGGTCGCGATAGGCCAGCTGTGCCGGTGCGAAGACGAGGGGGTATGTCACCGCACTACCCTCCTGACACGCTGACAGGGCAACCACTAATCCTTTTATCTGAGTTCGTTGAGCCTGATTCAACAATTTCTCGTCTCTCCAGCCTTGCTGGGCCGCAGTAAGGCGTTGGTATACACTTTTCATTTTTTTCCGGTTCCGCCTAGGTGGCCTTTACCCTTTGGAGTTCGCGGCTTTACTGTAGAAATTGTTGATGGAGGTGCGTGTTCTTGCGCCGGAGCTCCTAAATTCATTTCTAAATTAAAATCATTTAATAGATAATTATTAGCATGGTTGCTCTCAACACATTTATTAGTTTCTTTTGTCCGCGCCCAACATATTTTAGTGGACCCCATTGGTTTCATTGAATTAATTCCCGGTGAGTCTCGCTTACAAATTATTTATTTACTTTAAGTACGGTTTGAGTTGTGAGGATTCCCTTCCTCGTAGTAGCTAAGACCTTTCAAAATTTATTTACAACATAATGATACGAGACAAACAGTTAAATCGTTTTAAAAAATATTTATTTCCATTACAACAGCGTGGTCAAGCTTAGGATTTTGTTCAGTCTGTGAAATCCGCGTTTCGACGATTTCGGCTTGCAAATGCCCATTGTGGATGTCGGCGGGCATAGGCATGTTCGTCTCGTTGCCTTGGTCCGAGTTTGTGGGGAAGAGTTGGGTGAATTAATCTTTCAGGCAAGATTTATCTGTGCCTATCTCTGTCTGGCCATCACCACCTTCGGATGGTATTTTTTCTTGTCTCCTCCATCTTCATAGCACTGTATTCGGCTCGTTGGCGCGCTTCTCGTGCCGGGTTTCTGCCCGGTTCCCGGTTTATGGCAATGCTTGGCAGTTCAATTTCGTCTCCAAGGTCATTGTGTCGACGAGGCCAATTGGGTCCTCCGTAAGTGGCCAGTTCATACCCCTGGTTCCATAGCGCCTGTCTATACCGAGCGGCAGAGCTACTAGGGATTTGCAGGGTCAATCGGGAGTCGTCACTCCATCCTCCATGCGAATTTGTATAATCTAAAATAGGTATTATAATCATATTTCAAATGGAATATTAGATTGTTGCGTTTATGTGGTAAAGATGGGTAACTTAAGATAAACTTATGGGTCAGTATCGGTTGGGTTGGAGTTTAATTTACGGTTAGTTATTAAGTGAAAGACTTAAGCTTTTTAAACGAGGTAGTACCTGGTCGAGACTCATCTCACTTGTCTGTATCCCGTATAGGTAACCGGTCTTGTCGCTCGTTGCACGTTCGTTCCTGCATTTTTTGTTTATTGACAAAAGTTGTCTGTCGTGGAATGAACATGATTTAAGATGTGGTTTACTAATTCTCGTTTGTTATTTATATTAGAATCGTCGATTGGTATGTCGCTTGGTTAGTGAAATCATTCTTATTATCCTAATTCCAATTCCAATTAGTGTATAATATTTCTAATTAATTGCGTCAAGAGAAAAATTATAACATTTATTTACAAATAATATTTATTTAGTCATTCCATGTTTCGCGCTTGACTGAAGAAAGTCAACAGCTGGCTGGCATTACATTGAAAATCAAGAATCCGGATGAATGGGTTAATCGAATTATATTTCCTTATCTAATATCGTTAATTCAGTTGAACGGCGTTTAGGAATATATTACTCCAAATCTGTAACGTCAATTTCTCACTAATCAACTGAAGTGCAGAGAACTTTGCAATTGCTACCAGTGATTTAAATCTCACTAGGCTTTCTATGGCGAGCTCAATAATTCATATCGATGGTCCCCTCTTTGGTGATCAATCAGTTTCGGATTCTTAGCTATTTTTGCCTACGTGGATTCAGCTATCCTAGTGTTAATTTGTGCTCAATAGTTCTCGTATACCTACGTGGATGTCCAACCGGCCTTTCTCAGTATTCGACAAGTCCTTCAGTCGTGGGTGTTCAACTATATATTTCCTTCCACTGCAGATCCTCAGTGAGCAATTTCCTGTATAATCGATACTAGAGAGATCGGTTCATTAACTATCGATTGTTTTTATATATTCGATTTAATTGAATTCTTAAATTTGATTTGTATCGTCTTATATGTTATTACATGATTGCTTTCCCTGCTGGGTGTTGATTACGCTTCGCCGTGGACTAGCTGGTTTATTTTTTATTTATTTCAGTGGCTGTGTCCAGTTTTCTATAATGCGATTTATTATATTATGTTTACGAAGTTTGTATTAATACTAGCTATTTTCCGTTATGTCTATTTAATCTTTGACTACGTTTAATTATATTTGGCTATGTTGAATTTGGGCAATTTGCTGAGGTTTAATCACAAGTAATCAAAGTTTAGGGTGAAAGGTCGATAGTAATTCCGTTTAGGATTCTCTAGTTATCTTAATTCATCATTGATTATGTTAGGTTGCCTTTGGTGACGTACATTTTCTTAAGTATTTTTGTATAACCGCGGGAATTTTAACTGTTAAATCTCTTTCATTAACTTTATTATCTACTCGGTACTGCCATTTTATTGTTACGCTCGGTAAACCATGATATACTTCTCCTATCTAATTACTGCTAATCAATTCTAGTTATTTTCGTCAATTATAGGTAACACTCGTCAATTATATTACTCCTACTGTGATGGTTGTGTCTTTTCTAATGAATTGGGACTATTTTCGTCATTCCTAGCAATGTATGGTGATTTTATCCTTTCGTCTATTATCATTGTGTTCCTACTCGCTTAAAATTACTGTATTAACTTTGGTCAAGTAAAATTTCTCTTCTTCAGGTTTCGATATCTTTGATTATTCTGAATGGGTTTAACGTAGTTAGTTATTTTCCTCAATTTTGTAACACTTTGAAATTGGCATCGATATTTAATTATTCTCGTCCATTTTCACACATTTAGTTATTTTCCTAAATTTTAATTCGTTAAATTATTTTCATTGATTTTAACGCATTTAGTTAACTTCATCAACTTTAACTCATTTAATTTCTTTATTAGTTTTAACGTATTTAATTATCCTCATCAACTTGTTTTCATCAATTTTAACGCATTTAATTATCTTCATCAACTCGATTTCATTTAATTATTTTCATAGCTTTTGTTGGGCCAGAACACAAACGGCCTTGTAAAATGTTTAAATGAATCGGTAATACACATGCAGATTTAAAATCGAACCTATTAAAACATCAACTAACCCTACTAAAATGCGAGAAAGAGAACAATTAAATATAAAATTATAAAACACAAAAATAAATTAAAATAATAACAAAGTGCAACAAGATCCGCACGAAATAAACATAAACATAACATGAAAACCCAACAATTCGACCGAAATTTGACAATTTACCAAAAAATGCGAAATTTCATAAAAATGGAATAAAAATCAAAGAATTTGAATTAGAAATAATTCAATTAAAAATGCAAAAGAAAAATTGTCAAATTGAAATTTCAAAATAATAAAATTAAGAATAGAATATACTAGAAAATCACAAGGTCAAATTTTGTTTTACTAAATCAAAAATGACACGCAAGGTTAGGGTCGTACAATAGGTATATATACCGATTCATTTTCACATAATTTTAATCAGTTTTACAAAACTTGAAATCGATTCTACTCTGAAGCCATCTTAACTAGTTTGAAAATCCAGAAACGTCGATGTGAAAGAGAGAATGTTCAAAAACTCTCTCCACGTCGCATCCTTGCAACCTCAAATGAGCTCTGCTTGGATGTCGGCGTGGGGAGAGGATGATGATGTATTATGCACGAAGACTTATGAGCTACAATGTATTATGTGGCAAAATATATATTTATTCAAAATAAATAGAATTTTTCTGTCAAAATTTTTCCGGCCCACAGCCGACACATATTACAAGTTATTAAAATCAAAAATACAATTCGAGTTGTGTAAGTGCGTGTATAATCGCCAATAGCTCGTGCCCGTGAAGGCTCCGGCGTGAGAACGCAAGAGCTGGAACGTCAATATCATTCCGTATAGGGAAAAATGAGTGGAGTAGAAATAGTCTTTTGGCTATTTCATCTACACCCATTTCCCGTAAACTCGACCTAAAATCACTGACAACAAACGGCTCAAAATTATCACACCGAGTAGTCCAGTGGGCACTCATTAACTGTAATATGAACACAATGCGCCTAAGGTCAATCGGAGGGAAGGTCACGGGGAAATAGTAAAATGAAATCGGTGTTATGGACTTCTGATACGTTATTTCGAATTAAAATCAATAAAATTTATTAGGAGTAAAGAATAAATAATAAAATTCTTTCCAAAAATTTAAATTCCAAATCAAACTTAGAGTTTCGAAGGTTTTAAGACGTTAAAAAATTAAATAAAATCTCGAACCACACCCACGCCAATAGTGATGAACGAAAAAAAACCCCGACAACCTAAATTCAAATAACTAATTATTAACCATAATGAATTTTTCCCAGTTAAAATCGGACAATAAAACGATTGACTTGCTAAATATCTCGATAAGTGGTGACCCATATCCCCCCAATACGCGAGAATAATTTTATGATAAAAAATTCCAATTCTACCATAGTGACATGTCAAACATCAAGGCCGTCGAAATTTCAGGAGTAAACAAAATTGTTATAAGAAAATCCCCAAACATGATAGCCCTATCACTTTTCAACACGACGTAAAAATACCTAGCGATAAAAATTTTAACTTGCGAGGAAGGTGATACGATAATCAACAATACCGCCAATATTTAATAGAGGAACGAAATTGTTGTAGAGAACTTCCAAAAATCAACGGCCAAAAACTCGCGAAACCCAAAAGTCGTCAACTCGCCTACCAAAAATTGTCACAATAAGTGACCCAGAGCTCCTCACCTAAAACAACTACCCTAACTCGTCCATTCATTTCACCAAATTATTCCATTTCCCAAACACAATAATAAACAACGTTTTTTCAAATTTTTATTGAACAAATAGAAATGAAATGAATTAAATCCATAGTTAAAAATGTTGGCGAAGGGAGTCTCCCGCCAAGCCGTGGTATATCAGAGAATGAAACCCTAAAAAGCCAAAATGTTAACAATTCATTAGAATGTAATTATCAACTAATACCTGCCGTGAAATGAATTAACGAGAATTATCTTTCAACAAGTGTCAACCGAACCAGAGTCAGTTGGATAATCGGGAAGGCGAATGACATGACCAGAATTAACATTTGCTATTTGTATCGCTAGCTTGACATTTACATCCAAGCAAATCGGTAGTAGCAACTATCTCGTGCACGCTGAAGTGAAACTGAATTCAATCGGTGCACAAAATTCGAATGTCCCACTCACGCACTATAAAGAAAAAGTCGCCTCCCTAATAATAGTCGGCGTGACCTTTGAATCACCCTACTGATCATTCATAGTAACGACACACTCGACAGTATAAAAATCACCGACAAATCGAAGCAGATCATTAATTTACAGGCAACCAAGATGCACTACCAACCGAATAGAATAGATAGAAACTCTCCAGTAAGGATTCCAGAGGAAGCCATAGTTCTAGAACCCAGATCCGACGTTGCAAGTAAATTAATTTCTATATATTAATCCTCCTTTTAACCATATAAGTCCTAGAAGAAAACCCTGAAACATCTGACTCCAGCATCAGCCTCGCGAATCAGAATAGAACTAATGACATTTATGCGAAATAAAAATTTTTCATCTCATTAATGAATGAATCCTACGTTAATTTTTATGAAATAATTATGAAAAGCCTAACGAACACGGCAGAATAATATCGTCTTTAACCAAGTATACCAGGCGTTAACCTTAAACATCATGCAGAATCTTCGATCTGACTCTGACCCGTTCGATGATGGAATGATCCGAGTATTGAACAGACTAACCCATAGACAACGGGGATAAGAAATTTTTGACGGTGCGGCTAAGAAATTTTTGATCGATGAAACCTCCAAAATTTTTGTTATTATTAAATGCCATGCCGAGAAGTCCGATTTCAGGTGATTGATAACATTCTAAACAATCAAAATAAATTAAAGTATTTTACTAATGATTTTTACAAAATAATAACGAATTCTTTTAGTAGTAAATTAAATAAATAAGTAGAGTAGATTAAAGTATTCTATTAATGATTTGTAAAAAATGATAACGGACTCTTAACAGTAAACCAAATAATTAAGTAAAGTAGATTAAAGTATTTCATTAATGATTTATGCAAAATGAATAACGGATTCTTTTCGTAGTAAACTAGATCCACAAGTAGAATAAATTAAAGTATTTTTACCAAATAACAACGGATTCTTTTAGTAGTATACTAGATAAATGAGCAGAGTAAATTAGAATATCTTATTAATAAATGGTATAAACCAAAAATGGGTTCTTTTGCGTGGGACTAGCTAAATAATCCGAGTGAATGGAAGTAGTTTATTAATATGTTTCATAAAACCGAAAAAGGTTCCCTTAGTAGTTGATTGTATGAACACCTAATGTAAATTAGAATGTTTCCTTAATGATATCATTCGGATTCCTGCGAATCTTTCTTGGTTATAAATCATATCCTCGGCATGTCATTTTGAGTGGGTTGAAGCTCATCAGTTGGGATGGTTCACGTCAAATGTCAATAAAAATAATATGAAAATAAGAGTGCTATTCGCAATACTGTCCAAATTGCTAATAATTACTAATGGTTTATGTCCCAAATAATTAGATACCTTGAACATCGTTAATTAAACCAAATAGTGCATGAGAGTTTATAACCCTTTTGGACATGACATACGATAACTTTGACAGAGAGTAATTCCCTAATAAATTTGGTACCATGTAAATAACCGAAATGTCATTCTCATTAGTCGATGGTGAATAGAGTAGACCAAATTGAATATACTGGATCGGAAAATAGGTACATTGTACCGTCCATTTAATCGATTTCTCTAGCGTTAAATAAACATGATTCTGAATTGATTTAAATTTCCCTGTTTATCATGTGAAGACCCGATTTGTGGGACCTGTTGATCAAGGAAAAGGTATCATATTTGGGTGAAATTTCACTGCAATATCAAGCTCCATTTTTGAAATATAGGTAAGGAAAATTAACTTGAAAAACCAATTTTCCAGATCAGGTACTCTGCAACAAATGGATGAGGTCGAGCTCCCGTTTGTAGCCATAAAGCAGGAACCGGGCCGCAATCCAGCCAGAGAAATCCGCGGCCAAGCTGAGTTCCTCCTCGCTCGTCTTGAGGAACATCAGCGACAAACCGATATCCAGGCGTTATCTCGCCAACGTGAACGAAGACATCGCGGCGGGCAGGATTGTTTGTACGGACGGTTACGCTCCGCCGTACAATACCTCATTCAACCTCGATGACGAGAGGCTAAACGTCAAAGCGGAGGCCATCAGCGTAGTTGTCCCGCGGAAGATCCTTCCCCGCAACATGAGAAGAAACGGAGAACCAGCCGAACGACACCATTAGCGTACTTACGCCTGGGTGGCTCCGAAAATAGATTCTTTTAAGCAACATAGGAGATCTAGTTATGACAATTATCGACGATAAAACCTTAGTACGAATACTTTAGTTAAATGTAATAAAACGTCTTAGTTGGCTTTAGTATTTGTTTAGTTCGAATTATTAATAATAACGTCAGTAGGACCCTATAGTAATAATTACAATTAATTAAATACACCGAAGTAAAATAATGCGATATAATAACTCTCTTTTACAGATATGGAACCAGTGAGAATATTGCAACGAGAGTTGGATCACGCGCGGAAAACTAACGAGAGTTTCCGTGCACAAATCTGGCAGCTGTTAAACGAAATACAACGGATTAGAGCCACGTGGGTAGAGCCGGCGAAGGTGAAAACGCTCTACCAGAAGATAACAGCGGCTCAAAAGAGCTGGTCGGAGGAAAAAAAATTAATCAGAGCCTGAGAACGCAAATAAAGGGTCTGGAGGTGGCAGTGTCAGCCTGCCAGGAAGGCACGGCGGTGACATACCCCCTCGTCTTCGCCCCTGCTCAGCTAGCATATCGATATTCAATGAAGACTCCGAAGGTCACCCCAAAGCCCACCACTCATCGGCCGGGAAGAAAGGAACGAGCCAAGCGTCGAGCTGCTCGAACATCAACTAACGTGTAATTCGATAATCCCAAATACATGTTTGTTATCGTTTCATTATTCTTTGATTGTTTCGATGGTCATACGAGAATGGCATAACGTTAGTACACACGAGACTGAACCAGGAAGGACCAGTAATTAATCGTCATATAAGAGTAAACAGATAGAGAGGAGACCGGAGTAAACAAAGCACACGCAGACCTTCTAACGGTAGTGTGTTGAACCCAGCTTGAGGTCAGGCCAGAGCAGTTCCTAAGTGGCGCTCACCGTTGGCGACCTCAAAACCCATGGTTACATTACCAACGTTGCCTAGCAATGGGTAACCACTGGGCATAGTAAACAATGTTCATCTGGAGTTAAGATTGACAAAACCAAAAACCCCACACTTTTACCACATATTTGATTATCTTCATCAACTTTAATTCATTTAATTATTTTCATTGCGTTTAACACATTTAATTGTCTTTATCAACTTTAATTCATATATTATTTTCATAGCTTTTAACACATATTTGATTATCTTCATCAACTTTAATTCATTTAATTATTTTCATTGCTTTTAACACATTTAATTATCTTTATCAACTTTAATTCATTTAATTATTTTCATAGCTTTTTAAGTATTTTCGTCACGTCGATTTCGAAGTTCCACCTCCCATACCTCTCAATTTGATCTTAAGGTAATTGTGTTTATATTAGATTTTACGAGTGCCCACTGGACTACTTGGTGTGATCATTTTAGCCGATGTATAGAGTTGAATTTGTGTCGAATTTTCGGAAGAGGGGTGAAAGAGAGCCAGCCAAAAGACTAGTTCTCTATCTTCCCACCGCCCCTATAACGAGTATAATATTTACGTTCGAGGCCGTCGTTACGCACGACAGAACTCTCACGGGCACACACTATAGGCAGAGAAACCGCACTTACACAGTGTGACTAGTTATATTTTAGTTTAATGACTTGCATATTGTGTGGCTGTGGGCCAGAAAAATTTCGACATATTAATCAAATTCGCTTTCTGAATACATATATTTTTTAATACAATTAGATCATAGTTTGTCCATTAGCTCAATTCAGGCATTCAAAAAACATGCGACAAAGGATTCCCACATACACGAGCAAGTAGAGCTTACCTATAAGTTACTTGCGTTCGCGATGTGGAAATAACTGCCGAGAGTTGTTTCTGTCAATTATAAACTTCTGGTAAAGAGTAATTTGTTCACTGATAAGAAAAAGCATTCTTTATGTTAAAATGGATTGGTATATATACCTGTTTTGTGACCCTAACATTACGTGTTAATTTTCATGCGATAAAACAAAATTTGACCTTGATGTTACTTATCTAATTTATTTCTAATTTTTATTATTTTCTCGATTTATTTGACAATTTATTCATTAACTTTTAATTTTAATCATTTCTGACTAAAATTATTTTATTTTTATTCAATTTATTCATGAACTTTTTTCTTTTTCCGTAAATTGTAAATTTTTGGTCAAATCTTTTGTTGCTTATGCTATTTCTATGTCAATAGGTGCAGATCTTGGTGCATTTGTTAATATTTTAATTTACTTTTATGTTTTTCCATTTTATATTTTTAATTATGTGTTCTCTCGCATTTTGAGGTGGTTATTTGATGTTTATGGGTCCGATTTTAAATTTTGCATGTTGTGTTTGCGTGCTATTTCCAATCCATTTAAACAAAACCTTGTACTGGCCCAACAAAATTCTAGTTTTCTTTAATTAATTATTTTATGTTTTAGCACATTTTTTGCCCTTCCATTAATTTATTTAGGAAACTATTCATCCAATATCATTCTCCTTCAGTAACTCTACCTCAGGCTAGGGTTGCCAACCGTCCTTTTTTCAGGACTTCAAATTACATATTAAAAGGACATGTCCTTTGGAATTCAGTTTTGACGATTTTTCGGAAAACATTCTAAAAGACAAAAATTTCCTGAAAAATGCTAAATCAACTTTGAAATATTAATGTTGGTTTTAAATTTTTTTTAAATAATAAATTTTTTATTTTGTATGGTATGGATGATGCAAAAAATTGGTAAAGAAAATGTCATTTTTAAAAAATAGGATTTATGGATAAAAGTTGGCAACTCTACCTCAGGCCTACTTTTCATAATGTAAATTTGATAATTCATCAATTATCGATTTTCAATTTATGGGCTTTCTAAACTATCGCGCAACATTCTTTCTTACACTTATTCCGTTCCTAGTCATCTCTTCATATTCTGTTTTAAGGTATTTCTTTTTCATTCAACTCGATAGTAATTTTATTTTAAGGGATGAACAAAACGAATTTTATTATTTCTATTTAACTTGTATATTCAATTTAAACCTTTTGAGGTCAGAGAGTAGATTATTCACGCATCATTAAATTTTTTATCCGTTTTGCATAAATATGCCATAGAAATACTTATATAGGAAACCAATTTTATTTTGATCACCATAGTGCTTTCTAGATTTATACATATATATACACACATTCGTACTTCCGTTAGGAAGCGAACTAAACTACTCCCATTTGTATTCATTTCATAATTTAAAATTTAGCAAACTATTCATATATATTAGAAATGCATTAACCATTTTCATTCAACTCAAGTTTTTCAATCAAATTTTAATTAAAATTAAAAATATTTCCCTTTCATAATATTCGTTCTAAATATTATTTACTCAATAACTAAGATATATTATTAAATTCTTAGAATAAATCAAGGGCTTTAAGTAAAATTATGTATTCTAAATACGAATATATTTATTAAAATAGCCCCAATAGAAAACTATGAGAAATATATTTTAAAATGAACATACACTTAATAATAAAACCCATTAACACTAGGAATTATTGACCAGCTTGTTTTCTCAAGAGAACATATATTTTCTCTTTAATCCAATCTTTAGGATGTGGTTCATATGTACCCGCTTGTGGAGAAAACACCAAGCAACTTAAATCAGCCATTTGATCAATGAAATCAAATAATTGAGCTATATCATAAGTAATAGTGGGAGATTGAGGATTTTGTCGTTTTAAATGTTCCTCGTATATTTTACAGATACCTTCTAAGCACTGATTAACAGTTTCGTAATCTGACCACGTGCGTGTTTCCATCTTCTTTACTGATGGTTGAACCAATAAAATAGTATGAGCCATCTGAAATTTTAAAAACGTAAGTTAGTAAAAGCAATGTTAAAAATTTATAATTTACTTTGTTTACTAAGATTGTTGATCGTTTTTTGAATAAATAAACAAAAGGATGAATATTTTGATAATTAAAACATTAGTATTGTTTATAATTATTCTCGTAAAGATTGATATTTCAATAGTAAACAATGATTAGAAGAAATAGGTAAAACCATAAATTCATTGTCAGATATATATTAAATGATAACATATGCCTTTCCAGCAAGTTTAAATTTTTAATAACATGATCATTTTAATTAAATTAGAATTACAGTAAACGAATCTTATCGGCCAAAAACGGGACTATAGGAAAAAGATGGCAGTTTCTAGAAATTCGCAGCTTTTAAAGTAAAAAATAATAAAATTTATTTCTTTATTATCCAAAGTCAATAAATTTTCGCTTTTTCTGTACTTTGCTTATTGAATCAATACCAATTGTTGTGCTATCAAATGTGTTCGATTGAGAAAAATAATTCTTAATCACTTGAAATGCATTGTAAATTTCTTGTCCTGTTACTAATTTTGAGTTGATATTGGCCTTAATTTCTTTTCCATTTTCCACGATCTCACACTCAAAAGTGGTGGGTTTCTGGGTGTTGATATTTTGAAGCTATATGGTTATTACCCAGGCAACCACATACAAATATCTTTCGCTTACCACTCGGCACCTGTTGCTAAGCAACGTTGGGACTGTGTTCGAGTGGGTGGATCGTCCGCAAAAAGTGAGCGCTAATGCTATTGCTATAATTGACCGAACGATCCATGGGTACAACGAGCTGCCGATAGAAGGCCTGTGCTCGATTTCGATTTTTAGGTCCCATTGTTCTCCTATCTTCTTCAAATGTTGGTCTATACTGTTATATCATTTATCATTACGTCTTTTTTCATAGTTTTTTTTATCGTTGTCCCTGTTGATGATTTTCTATAGCCTGTAAACCCTTTATTAGGTTAAATATCCATACAGTATCTCTCTTAACCATATCCCTATTATAACTACTATGTTCCCCATTATTGATACTAGCATTATCATTGTTACTATTATATGTATTACCTTTATTAATTGTTACTACTATCACATTTATTATTATGCTTATTACTATAATTACCATTACATTTATTATTATTATTATTATTATTATTATTATTATTATTATTATTATTATTATTATTATTATTATTATTATTATTATTATTATTATTATTATTATTATTATTATTATTATTATTATTTTTTTTTTTTTTTTTTTTTTTTTTTTTTTTATTATTATTATTATTATTATTATTATTATTATTATTATTATTATTATTATTATTATTATTATTATTATTATTATTATTATTATTATTATTATTATTATTATTATTATTATTATTATTATTATTATTATTATTATTATTATTATTATTATTATTATTATTATTATTATTATTATTATTATTATTATTATTATTATTATTATTATTATTATTATTATTATTATTATTATTATTATAGTTATTATCATTATTATTATACGTACTATTATCCTTATCATTATCATTATTATTATCAAATGTTTGTGTAGGGATTCATCCTTATTCCTCAGCGTTATAAAAATATTTTACTTATATAAAAATTTTGCCGTAATACATCCGTATTTTATAGTTTTCGACAAAGTATTTTCCTTGAGTCGGAAGATTTTTAGCAGCGTACCGCCCTTATTTTACAGTTTTATAAGGATATTATATTAACCATTGAACAACATTCCACTTTTACTTTACTATTTTCTATGAGTATTTTAATTAATTCTGAAAATTTGCGCAGCGTTCTGCCCATATTTTTCGTCTCCATTCAACATAATTTATTTAATTCTTAAATTTTATTTAAAACATATTTTTCCTGATTTTAGTAGTTCGGATTTATCTTTTTCCGATGACTATTCATTTTAACTATTGAAACGATTTCGCAATTTTCCCCGCTACCCATTCCCTCTCTTTGTCACCATGATCTATTTATGTTCATGTTATAATTAATGAGTGCCCACTGGACTACTCGGTGTTAATGATTTTGAGCCGAATGTTGTTAAAAGTTTATGTTGATTTTATCGAAATTAAGTGCAAGAAAGTTGAGCCAAAAGAAGTAATCTCAAGCTACTCTCGTTCGCTATTTACTTCAATGATTTGACGTTTGGGTTCCTGCGTTCTCACGCCGGAACCTTCACGGGCACGAACCATTGACGGACTTACACCGCACTTACACAGTTCGATAGGGTGTTTTATTTTACTATCTTGCGTTATGTTTTGGCTGTGGGCCGAAAAAGAAATAACAAATAAATTTTACCGTATCAGTTGAGTAAAAGTTTCAATGCACAAAATTGTTGGCTTTAAAACATTTATTTGGCATACATCGTCCATAAATTCATCTGGCAAATTGGCTTAAAATCATTAATTCATAACACTTCGTAAATTCGCATAGCAGCAATCATATAAATAAATTGGCATAAAATTATCTTGATCACAATTCATGTCATTAATTCATAACACTTCGTAAATTCGCATAGTAGCAATCATATAAATCAATACCCGTACACTATCTGAGAGTTAACGTGTTCAGTCAAAACACTTGTCAGTGTTAATTGGCTGAATGCATGGCTCTCAGATAGTTATGCACACTAACTCGAATAAGACTAGAACTGCTGTTAAAAAATAAGACTACCAAATAAGATTGAAATTAAGTTGGCACTAAATTTACGTTGAAAATTTGTCAAAACACAGCAGTATATATACCTATAATTTGGCCTTAACCTTGCGTGTTAATTTTATTGCGATTAAACAAAATTCGACCTTGAAATTATTTGTGTTATCTAAATTAAATTTTTATTAATTTCTTAATTTAAATTGGCAATTTATTTTTAACATTTTTAATAAAATTTATTCAGCCAAAAATATTTTATTTTTATTCATTTAATTCATTAATTTTTACTTTTATATAAATGGTCATTTTACGGTCAAATTTTCTTGTTATTATGTTATTTTTTCATGTAAATTTCTTGCGGTTCTTGATGCATTTTGTATTTATTTTATTTTATTTTTATGTTTTTTGATTTTATATTTATTTATGTTCTCTCAGATTTTAAAGTGTTTAGTTGGTATTGTATATTGTATTTTAAGTTATCTTGGTGCTGGGTTTTCGTGATGTATTACTGATGCATTTAAAAAAATTTTCAAGGCCGTTTGTGTTCTGGCCCAACAAAAGCATCATTTGTTATGCTTAATAAAACATCCATTTCATTTTACTCCAAATCAGTGTTTCCAAACCTGGGCGAATGAAAAATAGCAGCGAGCGTTTTATGTAAAATTGAAGACCATTTGCTCATGAGAATGCAATTACAGGTTTTAGCCACCACAGAACTATAACTATCAAATATAACTTTCAAATATAACTTTCAAACCACCACAGTATATTATAAATCGATCAGTAATATATTATAATCATTACACACCTACCTTCTAGAACCTTCCACACACCTACCTTCTTTCGATCAAATAGACATCCAAAATTTTGGGTAACTTAAAGTTCTTGACATGCGACATCGCAAAACGTTAATCAAAGGTAAACTTGTTAATCGTGCCATTAGCTTTACCACAGTACGCATAATTGTGAAACCAGATCATCTTCAAGCCTCCCAACTCCTCACATACCCAAAATCACCGATTAACAAATAAATAATAAATCTGTCAACTTTGAACAAGTAAGAGAATCAGGCGAGCGAAGATCTTTAATCCCCAAGATAGACAACCTATTTCGCCGTCAATGACCGAGTAAAGTGGTAAATATTAATCCATTATAATTAAGGTGTTGTAAATAGAATTTGATCCTGAAAACACATACGAAACAAATCCAACGATTTACCCAAAAAGCAGCACATAAAAAAACTTTAATCAAGTATACATTCACAACTAACGATTGTAAAACTGTATTTAAGAAATATCAAATAAATGAAATGTCCTAAGGTGTGTCCATTCAAATAGCAACTATCCACGCGGAACCTTCTAACCTCAACCTAAAATCCAAGACCCGAATGAATGAATAGTGTAGGTTCGCCCACTGAAATAATCCGAATGAGTTGACGGAAGCCACCGAGTTGGTGAGAAGGAACCGACCTAAATGAAATTAATTATTTTACAACTACTCCTCATAAGTCGACACTTACTACCTTCAGGACCAAAGTTAAATGATTTGAAGCTACCCCAAATCTGGTAAAAATGGCCATCATCATTGCACATTAAATTATTCCGCCTCCGAATAGAAATAATCATCAGATAATAATATTTAGATTTGGCAAATCAACTTATTCATTAATAAACTCGTTGACATTTAGAGCGAACCTAATCGATTGAAATGTCTATCTCCTGGATAGATCATATGAACATGCACACATGCCAGTATGCAGCCATACGTCGATTTCTGGGACAGGAATTAATTGTGCCACAATGTCGTCGATGGATATTTAATTGTTTTCGGAAGAAATTAAGGAAATTGATTTCAGCGTAATCGATTGCCATTCCAGTTAGAATTGATATATTACAACAACTCACTGTACACACCACACATATGTATACTCGGCTACCCACAGGAAGATCACCATTTTTAAATCTACGTAGAATTATGCAATCCAGGCGCGAGTTACCAGGAATTTCTGCAGAATCACCAGTAGATAATTACGAAGAAATCACGATGAGACCGAAGATCGTACATAGAGATGGTAGATAATTTTTTGTCTATAAACATTTTTACTGTAACCGAGCCCTAGAATGTCGCAAAATCGATTCCCGACGCCAATTCCGTTCAGAATACGAATCATTCAGACAATATTAAACGGAACTATGCTCTATGACATGTTATCTCTATCAAATATAATGTGTTCATCAATAATGCATTTGAAATTCGTTGTCTTAATTAAGAATCTAGTCAGCCGATAATTACATTATAATTTTTTGAGCTCGTTCCTTAAGTCGTGTATAGATAGATGGCCCGAACTGCAATAAAGCATTTTTCAATTCTCTCGCCAACCAGCCGCCAATCATGAATTATTGTCAATATGATACTAATGCCTGTACGCTTGCCAACTGATGGCATCTTAGAACATGTGACTGTATCAAGTGCCGGAATAAATCACCAATATCCAAATGCTATGAACAAATGAATTGCGATTAAAAAATGTGACGGCTACACCTTGCCATTAAGTATGATGCTCCCCGGCATGAACTCTTAAATCAACAACCCCTACCGTCAACTGCGTATCACAATTCCCCGTGAAGACCAAACTCTACAATTTAATACGGCAAATCTTTCATAATAGCCAACCGATGCTACGGCAACTCGATAATAACGACTCCTCATTGCCAAAGACAAATACTACCCGAATTAAGTCAGCCAACTACATATCCCGATCGGTAATTTAATAACTATTATGTTGAGTAGTCGAGACATGACATACATAGAATTTTTGTTTATTTAATAAGACAAATTCCGCGAGTTCCCTGATTATAACCACCTAAAAAACCTAATTAGAACGGTCACGAAGTCAGAAAAGGGTGCATCAGCGAGCTAGAAAATCATAAATATAAGGAGTACACGGGATAGTTGACAAGAACCGGTCAGAAGTAAATATCAATGCCAAAAAAACATTCGAATAGCACCGGGCAGAAATCTGAAGCTGAGGACATGGAACCAATGAACTGCAATTCCAACTTAATCTCTGAAATGAATAGGCTATTTCAATCGTTCATCAATCAAGTTATGGAAAAAATACGGTTCAAAATAATAACAGGAAATCCAGATCAAAATCAATTTCTAGACCTAACTCTAAAGATAATCAAAAATCAAAAATAATTCCAAAAAATAAAAATAATAAAAATGGATTTAAAATCGAAAATCACCTTCGTAATGATAAGAATTTTAATGATTTAAAAGAATGTTTTTACAATCATGAGAAATTTTATAAAAATCTTGAAACCTGCGATTTAAATGAGCTAATCTTTAAAATATTTTTACTAAAAGTAAAAATTAATAAATTTGAATTTAAAATCTCAGAATTTAAAAATTTAAAAATCGAGAATAAAAAAAACAAGATAATAAAGAATATTGAAGATAAAACAACGAAATCTAAAAATCATGTTAAATTTTAAAATTTAAAAAAAAAAAAAAAAATGATGATGAGAATAAAACGAAAAAAAAGAATAACTCCAGAAAATCTAAATTCAGAAATTTTAAATAAAAATAATGAAGATAAAACAATAAAAAAAGATTTTAATAATGAAAAAGTTAAAAATAATGAATTAACACAAAAAAACCTCTCGAAAATAATTAACCTCGAAAAAATCCGAAAATGGACAGATGATTTCTTTAATAACCTGACCTGGAAATTTCACAAAAATATTGATGTACCAGAAACTATGGAAACAAATACTAATCTCTTCAATTACTTGCTAATCAAATTTCAACTCATGGAAACCAAAAACTTAACTCCATCAAGAACAATCATTGAAATCAAAGAAGAAGTTTCCGAAAATGATATTAAAGAAATGATTGATAAATATTTCAACTTATTTAATAATGAAATATTTTTAAATTTTAAAAATCGTTTTGAAAATTTGAATTATGAATCTTTTATAAAAGATTTTTTATATGTAATTCATCAAAAATTCAAAACCTTTTTAAATTTGTTTAAATATCTGAACCTACCAAATCATATAAATATCAATGCCAAAATAATTTTTTGTGCGCATCAGGCGCACGAAAATACTGGACGCAGCTCGTCGACCTGCGGTCGACTCACTGATCATCCTGATACTGATCAATGGGAACCAGCAACTACGAGAAATCCACCAAGCCCGAACTTACTACCAATAAACCAAATCGTAAAGAACATATCATCTATCCAGAAACCTGATACTACCCATTGGATCAGATCAACCAACTCTTTTGTAAAAAATATTAAATCCATCAAAATTAAGCCAAAACCTACTTCAAAAAATGAAAATCATTTTGGTCCATTAATAAATTTCTCTGAAGATATAAATGAAGAAACAAAACCACTAAAAATAAAAACCACATCTATTGAAATAAAAATAGATCTTGAGGATACCCCTAAGCATATAACTGAAGAGCGAATAAACAAAACATCTACTATAACGAATGTGGATCTAGATGCACCGATTACAAAGATAAGTGCACAAACATCTAGCAACACGAATTGTTCTATATCATACTCTCCACTACCGATGGCTAAGCAACTTCCCAAAACTCCAATCTCGCCAATCTCAAAAGCCATTAATACGGAAAATTGCGATATTACAGAGTCCCCCTACCCAGTACCACTAATCAATGTCGACTTGAATAAAATATTAGACAACATAGAAACTAATATGGAATCCGATGTTTTCAGTAGTATATCGGACTACGAATCAGAAATCGATAATGATAATAACATAAAAACAAATAATGCTCGAGAATCTGACATTGACATTTTCTCCCAATCAATATGTGAAAATAACCAAATTAATATAATGCAGAAGAACAACCAGACAAGAAGTAATACACCTGAGAACGCCTTCAATATCATGACGAAAGCATCCGAAAAAAATAATATTAAGAAAATACTTAATATGAAAAGGAAAGTGATTGCTGCACTGCCTCCCATACCACCAATGAAAACGAAACCTGATTCTACTCTAAATTGTCAAGCTGAAGATAAGGAAAATCTCATTGTATATCGTTTTGGAAGCAAGGGAAAGTTTACATGCAATACTACACATAAATCTCAAGATTGCGGTGAGATTGCCGTATATGACTATGACACATTAGTTGAACATGCTGAATCTAACCATATAATACAATTCAGTGAGCAAAGCTATATAGATTGTCACTGTTGTCATCCTAAAAAAGGCAAAGATAGCAATACACCTGTTCCGGTAAAATATGTTGATTTCTTCAATCACGTTGAAGCACACGGACACATAATAACGACTCCAGCTGCTGACACAAAGAAGATTTATTTACGATTAACAAAAGAAAACCAGCTCTACTGCTCTTACCGTAACAACAATCGGAAATCGAAGTGCAATGAGATATTTAACCTTGATTCAGACTTATCTGACATAATAGAGCATATGAAATCTCATCCCAAATACAGTTTTGATTCTACCAAAAGCATTCAATGCTACTGCGGTATCTGGAAGCCTTTCACCAAGCTCATTGATCATATCAAGACAGTGGACTTAAAAGAATTCATTAACTCAATATCAGACAGTAAAACTATCAAAATGGATATTGATACCAATATTACACCTATAAACCTTGCTATGATACTTGGGACTGATGAAACTCAAAACATCCCAGATGAAGAGGCAATTAAGCCCAAAAGCCTTCCAGAGAATCTTGCCTTCAACCGTGATATCGAAAAAGAACTATCGTGATGGTCGCAGCACTTGGTCAAAGCATATATTTTCTCACATGCTATTAAATCATCAACCATCTTCATCAATCCTTATACTTGCAATGCTTTGATCCAGTGCAACTACAAGATTTTCTTTGAAACTTTCCCGTTCAAAGACTTTGCCAGATGGAACGAGATAATCTTACCAATACACAACAACTCTTCTTCTTGGTCATTCTTTTTTTTAAACACGAGAAAGCGAATTGCATTGATTATAGATCCATCTGCGGATGATAGTCACACCATGCACATCGAACTGGCAACTGATATCCTCAAAACCATACTAAATGTACAGAATATTTTTGGAGATCTAAATTTCTCACTTACTGAAATGGAATATCCTGTATGCCATGAGGCAAACCTGTCTGCTCTTTAAGTATGCCACTTTCTAAAATGTTTAATGTCAGATATACCAATTGATATTCCTGATATAAATACGATGAAAGAAGCAATGAGACCAATTATTAGAAAGTATAACTGTACTAAATTCCCTGAGAGCGATGTCAGGAGTTACCGAATACTAATAGAGGACTTGATATACCAATTGAACCTCGACACAATCTCCTGTGAAGAATTATTAAACGAAATTGAAAGAATCAACGGAAGAATAAACCCGAAACGATATTTCAAGGACAATAAACCAAAGTCAGATATAATACATCTGCAAAAGAAAAAAGCGGCAGAACTTCTATGTGTTAAGAGACTAAAATTCCAAATCAATCAAAAAATAGAAATCGGGAAGATATGGGAAAACAATGAAATAGATCATAAACCGGCAATGGCCAAGTTCTTGAAAACATTCGCAAGCAAAGACTGCCCTATGTCAAATACATCACCAATAAAACTTCCTTTCTATAGAGATGTCGACACTGATACATATACTGATTGTGAAAATCTCTCGCACATCATGAAGAACTTGGATAGCTCCGCCCCGGGAATGGATCTCATAACAGGTGGGGATTGGAAAAAGATCTCTCCAAAGCATGAGCTTATAACTGCGATATGTAACTGTGTACTTCGAAATAAGATAAGCCCACAGAGATGGAAGCTTTACAGAACTGTCATGATCCTAAAACCTGGAAAGTTATCCGAGAGCTTCAAAGCTAACTCTTGGAGACCTCTAGCCATCAGACACAGCTTATAGAATATTTACGACCCTTATAAATAACCGCCTACTACATTGGATAAGGAGTGGCAGCCTTATCAGCCAGAACCAAAAAGCGATCGGTGTCCCTGACGGATGTGCCGAACATAATGCAACTCTCCACATAGCAATTGATCGTGCTAAACGATGTAAAACTGAACTACACGTCGTTTGGCTAGACATTACCGACGCTTTTGGTTCGCTGCCTCATGACCTGATATGGTACACACTGGCTGGCATGGGTCTGAAAAACGAGACACTTACATTAATTAAAGAACTATATAAGGATGTGAGAACTATGTTTGACTGCCAAGGAACCATATCTGAACCTGTCCCAATTACTAAGGGAGTTAAACAGGGATGTCTATTATCAATGACACTCTTCTGCCTGTCAATTGATTACATCCTAAAATATATCTTGGATAACCACCCCTTTCTTTTACACAATTTAAACATCAGTATTCTGGCATATGCTGATGATTTGGTTCTTCTCTCAGACTCTTATCAAGGAATCAGGAAAACCTTGCAAATCTAAAAACCTTGCAAACCTAAAATTCAAACCGTCAAAATCGGGATATTTATCAATCAATAGCGCTGGCTCAGTTAACAAAAAACTACACCTATATGATGAAGAGATACCAACTATATCTGAGAACAACAAGTACAGATATCTTGGAGTTGACTTCTCTTACAAACGTAATCAAGATATTGATGGTTGACTTGACTCTGCACTGGCACTAACCAGATACTTATTTATGTCATATCTGCATCCATCACAAAAGCTGAATGCATACAAAACATTTATCCATTCCAAGCTTATATTCTCCTTACGCAACTGCATCATCGGACATAGAATCCTTGACTGTGATAGGAATCGAATTACGCAAGGACGTGAAAAGCAGCTGGGATTCGATCAAAAAATTAAGGGATTGCTAAAAACAATGATTGGAGATAAATTCTAGGCCCTTAATAACTATTTCCTATATACTCACTGCAAAATGGGAGGTCTTGGTATTACCGCTACTATCGATGAATATCTTATTCAGAGCATTACAGGAATAACAAGACTGTTCCACTCCTCTAATCTCGGCTTTAGAGATATGTTGATAGCTGAGCTTGCACATTCTAGAGGAAGTAAAATTTTGAAGCTGGTCTGAAATGGATGAACTGTGAGATCAGCAAGGAATTTCACAACACCTCTTTCTTTGTGAAATTCCAAAAATCAGCACTGGCTCTGAAGAGAAAGTTCAGTATATGCATCTCCTTAAAATTTGTTGAAGACAATTTCTCTCTTGAAATGATCTACAAAAAGCGCACCTCTTATATAGATCATCGTAACCTTAACACTCTTTCTAAGGAGCTCCATGACTTTGTAGGTCTCCATTATGCTGAGCAATGGTACAAGATGAGAGTACAGGGGCGCATTGCAGCCTCTATTGGAGATAGTATCACTGCTAAATACCTAATAGCTAGTGATACCCTTAATGATGCACAGTACTGCTTCTTGGTGCGTGCTAGAAATAACATCTTAAATCTTAATTACAGCGCATACCGTCTAAAATATAATCTTAACACAAAATGTAGACTTTGTCATCTTGATGAGGAGATCCAGACACACGTTTTTAATCACTGTCGTGCAAAACCAAACGCTCGAAGGGTTAAGCATGAAAATGTACTGGTTAGCATAGTTGCCTTCCTAGAAAAAATTGGCTTTGAGATAGATGTGGAAAAATCCCCAAAATATGTCTCAATTCCAACAAAGCTTAAACCCAACATGGTAATTAGGTCCAAACGGAATAAAGATATACATGTCCTGGACCTAAAAGTACCTCTATGACTTTGAAAAAGCAAGAGAAGACAACTATGTGAAGTACAAGGAATTATCCCTACAGATCGGAAAGGCTTTTAATCAAACTGCCACCATATCTGCTATAGTGATTGGATGTCTGGGCAGATGGGATAAGAAGAATAATGCCCCTCTCTCTAAAATCGGATTGACAAAGACTGAGATCATATCTCTAGCCAGGATAGCATGCCCAAATGCGGTGATTGCATGCTATCACATATACCGGGAACATGTATCATTTACAAAAAATGTTATTCTCCTCCCTTTTAGTCTTGTGTAAAGTATGTTTACGAGGCAATGCTGATATCTCATCTGCGTTGCAGTTTTGTGTAGGTAGAATAAAAAGCTAAATAGTATGAAGTGCTGAGCCTCGCTCGCACAATTGGTCGAAAGGCAGCAAATGAATAAAGACCAATTAAAAAAAAATGACGCTCGATTAACCCCCAACACGTTCACGGATCCATTCTTGCGACCCACAATATTGCAATTTAAAGATATATAATGATTAACGACTCGACTAATATTAAAGATTTTTGTTCAGACCATTCCTGGATCGATGCATCCAGAGTCACAGTACGGTTTCCCGCGCACGCAGCTAACCGATGTCGTCAGGCCATGTGGGACGCCGGTTTCACCGTCTCGCCCGTAAAAGAGTCCCGATTTGGCACACAACAGGATTTCGAGGAGAACGATTTGCCATACATCGCCATAAAGCGGGAGCCCGGGCGCAATCCAGCCCGCGAGACTCGAGACAAGCTGAGTTCCTCCTAGCTCGTATCGAGGAACATCAGCGCCAGACCGACGCGCAAGTAAAGAGAGCCCGACGCTATCTCGACGAGGTCAACGCAGATATAGCGGCAGAGAAGATCCCCAGCACGGACGGATACGCTCCGCCGTATAACACTTCGTTTAATCTAGACGATCCCAGATTAAACGTGAGATCAAAGGAAATCACCGTGGTGGTTCCACGGAAAATACTTCCCGACGTTTGAGGAAGGAAGAGGATCGATCTGATGACCATCGCGAATATTCTTATGCACGGACCGCCAAAAGACGGTAAAAAAATAAATTCTATAGTGAAGCGAACATTAAACAATGATTAAAAATAAAATGTTTTAGTTCTTGTTGTTTCTTTTTGAGTTCTCTTTTTATGATCCAAACCATAGTGACTATATACATAAAGGAGTTGACCCAAACCTCCAAGTTACGAATATAAAGACCTCATCATGTTGAACGACATCTTTTGACGAGTTAATTGACACTTGTGGAATATTACATGGTTTAATTTAAGTCTTTTGTAGATATGGATATACGCCAATTCCTGCAGCGCGAACTAGACAATGTATGCAGAGTAAACCAGAGTTTACACGAGCAGATTTTGCAATTGACGAAAGAAATACAGCAAATTAAGGCCACTTGGGTAGAGCCGAAGAAGGTCAAAGCACTCTACCAAAAGATGACAGTGGCACAGAAAGGATGGACGGAGAAAAACCAGTTAAACCAGAACTTGAAAGCACAGATAAGAGGACTAGAGGTGGCATTGCCGGCATGTCAAGAAGGTGCGGCGGTGACATACCCCTTAGTCTTCGCTCCCACACAGCTGGCCTATAGGGATGCAGTGGTTACCTCGAAGTCCGGCCTAAAACCAAGTAGACATAGACCAGGAAGAAATGAGCGCGCCAAGCGTCGTGCCGCTCTACACACTAACTAGAATGTATATGCGATTGTTCTTAATAAATATTTTCATTATATTCTGCTGATTTGTCTAATAAATTTGACATCAAGATGAGTCGGAATAGATAGTGAGAGTAAATGAGTAGTCAGTAGGAAAAGAGAAACTAAAAATACGAGAATGGGACCAGAATAAACGAAAATCGCACGCAGACCTTCCAACGATAGTGCGTTGGACCCAGTTTGAGGTCGGGCCAGAGTAGTTCCTAAGTGGCGCTCACCTTTGGCGACCTCAAAAACCAATGGTTACATTACCAACGTTGCTTAGCAACGGGTAACCATTGGGGAAAGAAAATGTTTACATCTGGGTCAAGTTTGTGGAAACCATAAACCCCACACAATATAGCTTCAAAATCTCAACACCCAGAAACCCACCATTTGTATTTATCTTAAATAAATATTTGAAAAGTCAACGTTGTTTGTTTTGTTTACACGAATAATCTTTGGAGTCAGATATTCGATTTTGTTAGACGTTAGCCCACTAACGAACCTAACATTTTTTACCCATCAGGTGACCAGCAAAGGCCTAGTGGCTAACAATGGTTTTTCGTTATTTACTTTATTCAAATTATTTTAAATTAATTTATAATAATTTCGAATAAATTTCCTTTACTTGCGCAAATTTCCAAATATTTATATTCATAATATAACAGCTTGATATTATTTAAAACCTTAGATCATCTAATTATCAAGGATTATTTTCTTTATTAAATAACAAAAACTAAAATAATTAAATAAATGAAATTTTGATTTTAAAAATTCAACTTTTATTTTTCTAAAATGATAACTTTCAATGACATGAAATATTAAAACACGCCGTAAAGGCTAACTATCCGGAATCTGTTACTTGTTATTAATATACTTTTTGTTTGAATATTATAATTTTTGAAATGGCTGGCGGTAGAGCTGATGGTAATTGGTGTTTAATTGAAAGCGACCCAGGAGTATTTACTGAAATTATTAAAGGATTTGGTAATTTATATATTCAATTTTATTTTATTAAAAATATTAGGTGTTAGTGGAATTGAATGTGCGGAAATAATAGACATGGACTATATGTCTAGTTTAAATCATGCGTATGGCTTAATATTTCTTTACAAATGGCATCCGGAATCCGTTCCTCCTCCAAACGTTGTAACTGATCCAGAGATTTTAAATGACATATTTTTTGCGCAACAAGTACTATTTTTTTTTTAAAGTTTTGCTTAATTTGTAGGTAATAACAAATGCCTGTGCTACTCAAGCATTGCTAAATATTCTTTTTAATCTTGGTGATGATATTAAGCTAGGAAAAACTCTTTTGGAACTAAAAAGTTTTTGCAGCAGTTTTGATTCTCATGTAATATATCATCATAACTTGCATTATATTATTTATATATACATATATATATATTATTAGATGAAAGGTCTTACCATTAGTAATTCTGATGACATTCGAAAAGTTCACAACAGCTTCAGCTGGTACATTTTAACACTAAATTTTACTACTTATATTTGAGTTAGCTCTGCTTTATATGAACTTGATGATAAAAAATCACATGGACCTGAAGATGCTTACCATTTTATTGGATATATGCCAGTTAAAGGACGATTATATGAATTTGATGGATTACAAGATGGTCCCATTGATCATGGACCAATTCCTCAAGACCAGTCATGGATTAATTGCACTAAACCAGTAATAAGTGAAAGAATGCAACGTCATTCAGGCACTCATTTTAATATTATGGTATTAGTTCCCGATAGGTTGGAAGAGTTGAATTCTCAACTTTTAATGCTAAAAGAGAGCGGCGATCCAGTAATATTTAATTTAATTTATATTAATACTATCTGTGTAGCATGATGCGATTCCTCAAATTCTTAGTAGCATTCAAGATGAAAATGCTAAACATGAACGTTATCGAATTGAAAATATTCGTAGGCGTCATAATTACATGCCTTTCATTATAGAGCTAATGAAATTACTAGCCGAAGAAGGAAAATTAACCCCTTTGGTTGAAAGAGCCGAAGAAATGGCTTTAAACAGGCGCAAGCGTCGACACGAAAATAGCAACCGTAGCAAAATGGATGTAGCCTAACAATATCATAATTTCATTTGAAATAAAGATTGTTAATTTTATTTAATTATTGAAATAATATTATCTAATTATCTACAAGCTTATTTCAAGACTTTATGGACTTATGTATTTACCTTTAATAATTTTATATGGTGTGAAGTAAACGACTACTATATAATTGTCCATTAATTTAAATCCGCTGAGATGATCACAAGCCGTTTTAGCATCTAATATGTTTTCAAATACTACAAATCCTGTTCCCTTAGTGTCTGAACTTTCACCTAATCGAATTTGTCTAATTGATCCATATTTTCTAAATATCGTATATAATTCATCCTTTTGCATTTGATTAGGAAGATTTTTTATAAGCAGCATCTTACTAACTTCTGGAGGCAGTTGAATCTAAAATGTTCAATAATCATATATAACATATAGAGCATACTTTTTTTTTGCTTTGCGCCATTGCTATAGGTGACTGTTGTAAACAAAGCAACTATTTAAAAGACATTAATATAGTAATCGCTAGTTTTTAACATTAAATTTATTTATTACTTTATTTTTAATATTTGAATAAAATTTTAAAGTACAGGCGAAAACTTATCCGAATAATTGGGGCATGAATAGAACTCTAAATTATACAATATTACATTAACTAGGACTAGAGTATGTTAATGAATAGATTTTTTGTCGTAGCGGTATTATATTGCGTGTGAACACGCCGAAGATATTACACGCCAATATTACACCTATAAACCTTGCTATGATACTTGGGACTGATGAAACTCAAAACATCCCAGATGAAGAGGCAATTAAGCCCAAAAGCCTTCCAGAGAATCTTGCCTTCAACCGTGATATCGAAAAAGAACTATCGTGATGGTCGCAGCACTTGGTCAAAGCATATATTTTCTCACATGCTATTAAATCATCAACCATCTTCATCAATCCTTATACTTGCAATGCTTTGATCCAGTGCAACTACAAGATTTTCTTTGAAACTTTCCCGTTCAAAGACTTTGCCAGATGGAACGAGATAATCTTACCAATACACAACAACTCTTCTTCTTGGTCATTCTTTTTTTTAAACACGAGAAAGCGAATTGCATTGATTATAGATCCATCTGCGGATGATAGTCACACCATGCACATCGAACTGGCAACTGATATCCTCAAAACCATACTAAATGTACAGAATATTTTTGGAGATCTAAATTTCTCACTTACTGAAATGGAATATCCTGTATGCCATGAGGCAAACCTGTCTGCTCTTTAAGTATGCCACTTTCTAAAATGTTTAATGTCAGATATACCAATTGATATTCCTGATATAAATACGATGAAAGAAGCAATGAGACCAATTATTAGAAAGTATAACTGTACTAAATTCCCTGAGAGCGATGTCAGGAGTTACCGAATACTAATAGAGGACTTGATATACCAATTGAACCTCGACACAATCTCCTGTGAAGAATTATTAAACGAAATTGAAAGAATCAACGGAAGAATAAACCCGAAACGATATTTCAAGGACAATAAACCAAAGTCAGATATAATACATCTGCAAAAGAAAAAAGCGGCAGAACTTCTATGTGTTAAGAGACTAAAATTCCAAATCAATCAAAAAATAGAAATCGGGAAGATATGGGAAAACAATGAAATAGATCATAAACCGGCAATGGCCAAGTTCTTGAAAACATTCGCAAGCAAAGACTGCCCTATGTCAAATACATCACCAATAAAACTTCCTTTCTATAGAGATGTCGACACTGATACATATACTGATTGTGAAAATCTCTCGCACATCATGAAGAACTTGGATAGCTCCGCCCCGGGAATGGATCTCATAACAGGTGGGGATTGGAAAAAGATCTCTCCAAAGCATGAGCTTATAACTGCGATATGTAACTGTGTACTTCGAAATAAGATAAGCCCACAGAGATGGAAGCTTTACAGAACTGTCATGATCCTAAAACCTGGAAAGTTATCCGAGAGCTTCAAAGCTAACTCTTGGAGACCTCTAGCCATCAGACACAGCTTATAGAATATTTACGACCCTTATAAATAACCGCCTACTACATTGGATAAGGAGTGGCAGCCTTATCAGCCAGAACCAAAAAGCGATCGGTGTCCCTGACGGATGTGCCGAACATAATGCAACTCTCCACATAGCAATTGATCGTGCTAAACGATGTAAAACTGAACTACACGTCGTTTGGCTAGACATTACCGACGCTTTTGGTTCGCTGCCTCATGACCTGATATGGTACACACTGGCTGGCATGGGTCTGAAAAACGAGACACTTACATTAATTAAAGAACTATATAAGGATGTGAGAACTATGTTTGACTGCCAAGGAACCATATCTGAACCTGTCCCAATTACTAAGGGAGTTAAACAGGGATGTCTATTATCAATGACACTCTTCTGCCTGTCAATTGATTACATCCTAAAATATATCTTGGATAACCACCCCTTTCTTTTACACAATTTAAACATCAGTATTCTGGCATATGCTGATGATTTGGTTCTTCTCTCAGACTCTTATCAAGGAATCAGGAAAACCTTGCAAATCTAAAAACCTTGCAAACCTAAAATTCAAACCGTCAAAATCGGGATATTTATCAATCAATAGCGCTGGCTCAGTTAACAAAAAACTACACCTATATGATGAAGAGATACCAACTATATCTGAGAACAACAAGTACAGATATCTTGGAGTTGACTTCTCTTACAAACGTAATCAAGATATTGATGGTTGACTTGACTCTGCACTGGCACTAACCAGATACTTATTTATGTCATATCTGCATCCATCACAAAAGCTGAATGCATACAAAACATTTATCCATTCCAAGCTTATATTCTCCTTACGCAACTGCATCATCGGACATAGAATCCTTGACTGTGATAGGAATCGAATTACGCAAGGACGTGAAAAGCAGCTGGGATTCGATCAAAAAATTAAGGGATTGCTAAAAACAATGATTGGAGATAAATTCTAGGCCCTTAATAACTATTTCCTATATACTCACTGCAAAATGGGAGGTCTTGGTATTACCGCTACTATCGATGAATATCTTATTCAGAGCATTACAGGAATAACAAGACTGTTCCACTCCTCTAATCTCGGCTTTAGAGATATGTTGATAGCTGAGCTTGCACATTCTAGAGGAAGTAAAAATTTTGAAGCTGGTCTGAAATGGATGAACTGTGAGATCAGCAAGGAATTTCACAACACCTCTTTCTTTGTGAAATTCCAAAAATCAGCACTGGCTCTGAAGAGAAAGTTCAGTATATGCATCTCCTTAAAATTTGTTGAAGACAATTTCTCTCTTGAAATGATCTACAAAAAGCGCACCTCTTATATAGATCATCGTAACCTTAACACTCTTTCTAAGGAGCTCCATGACTTTGTAGGTCTCCATTATGCTGAGCAATGGTACAAGATGAGAGTACAGGGGCGCATTGCAGCCTCTATTGGAGATAGTATCACTGCTAAATACCTAATAGCTAGTGATACCCTTAATGATGCACAGTACTGCTTCTTGGTGCGTGCTAGAAATAACATCTTAAATCTTAATTACAGCGCATACCGTCTAAAATATAATCTTAACACAAAATGTAGACTTTGTCATCTTGATGAGGAGATCCAGACACACGTTTTTAATCACTGTCGTGCAAAACCAAACGCTCGAAGGGTTAAGCATGAAAATGTACTGGTTAGCATAGTTGCCTTCCTAGAAAAAATTGGCTTTGAGATAGATGTGGAAAAATCCCCAAAATATGTCTCAATTCCAACAAAGCTTAAACCCAACATGGTAATTAGGTCCAAACGGAATAAAGATATACATGTCCTGGACCTAAAAGTACCTCTATGACTTTGAAAAAGCAAGAGAAGACAACTATGTGAAGTACAAGGAATTATCCCTACAGATCGGAAAGGCTTTTAATCAAACTGCCACCATATCTGCTATAGTGATTGGATGTCTGGGCAGATGGGATAAGAAGAATAATGCCCCTCTCTCTAAAATCGGATTGACAAAGACTGAGATCATATCTCTAGCCAGGATAGCATGCCCAAATGCGGTGATTGCATGCTATCACATATACCGGGAACATGTATCATTTACAAAAAATGTTATTCTCCTCCCTTTTAGTCTTGTGTAAAGTATGTTTACGAGGCAATGCTGATATCTCATCTGCGTTGCAGTTTTGTGTAGGTAGAATAAAAAGCTAAATAGTATGAAGTGCTGAGCCTCGCTCGCACAATTGGTCGAAAGGCAGCAAATGAATAAAGACCAATTAAAAAAAAATGACGCTCGATTAACCCCCAACACGTTCACGGATCCATTCTTGCGACCCACAATATTGCAATTTAAAGATATATAATGATTAACGACTCGACTAATATTAAAGATTTTTGTTCAGACCATTCCTGGATCGATGCATCCAGAGTCACAGTACGGTTTCCCGCGCACGCAGCTAACCGATGTCGTCAGGCCATGTGGGACGCCGGTTTCACCGTCTCGCCCGTAAAAGAGTCCCGATTTGGCACACAACAGGATTTCGAGGAGAACGATTTGCCATACATCGCCATAAAGCGGGAGCCCGGGCGCAATCCAGCCCGCGAGACTCGAGACAAGCTGAGTTCCTCCTAGCTCGTATCGAGGAACATCAGCGCCAGACCGACGCGCAAGTAAAGAGAGCCCGACGCTATCTCGACGAGGTCAACGCAGATATAGCGGCAGAGAAGATCCCCAGCACGGACGGATACGCTCCGCCGTATAACACTTCGTTTAATCTAGACGATCCCAGATTAAACGTGAGATCAAAGGAAATCACCGTGGTGGTTCCACGGAAAATACTTCCCCGACGTTTGAGGAAGGAAGAGGATCGATCTGATGACCATCGCGAATATTCTTATGCACGGACCGCCAAAAGACGGTAAAAAAATAAATTCTATAGTGAAGCGAACATTAAACAATGATTAAAAATAAAATGTTTTAGTTCTTGTTGTTTCTTTTTGAGTTCTCTTTTTATGATCCAAACCATAGTGACTATATACATAAAGGAGTTGACCCAAACCTCCAAGTTACGAATATAAAGACCTCATCATGTTGAACGACATCTTTTGACGAGTTAATTGACACTTGTGGAATATTACATGGTTTAATTTAAGTCTTTTGTAGATATGGATATACGCCAATTCCTGCAGCGCGAACTAGACAATGTATGCAGAGTAAACCAGAGTTTACACGAGCAGATTTTGCAATTGACGAAAGAAATACAGCAAATTAAGGCCACTTGGGTAGAGCCGAAGAAGGTCAAAGCACTCTACCAAAAGATGACAGTGGCACAGAAAGGATGGACGGAGAAAAACCAGTTAAACCAGAACTTGAAAGCACAGATAAGAGGACTAGAGGTGGCATTGCCGGCATGTCAAGAAGGTGCGGCGGTGACATACCCCTTAGTCTTCGCTCCCACACAGCTGGCCTATAGGGATGCAGTGGTTACCTCGAAGTCCGGCCTAAAACCAAGTAGACATAGACCAGGAAGAAATGAGCGCGCCAAGCGTCGTGCCGCTCTACACACTAACTAGAATGTATATGCGATTGTTCTTAATAAATATTTTCATTATATTCTGCTGATTTGTCTAATAAATTTGACATCAAGATGAGTCGGAATAGATAGTGAGAGTAAATGAGTAGTCAGTAGGAAAAGAGAAACTAAAAATACGAGAATGGGACCAGAATAAACGAAAATCGCACGCAGACCTTCCAACGATAGTGCGTTGGACCCAGTTTGAGGTCGGGCCAGAGTAGTTCCTAAGTGGCGCTCACCTTTGGCGACCTCAAAAACCAATGGTTACATTACCAACGTTGCTTAGCAACGGGTAACCATTGGGGGAAAGAAAATGTTTACATCTGGGGTCAAGTTTGTGGAAACCATAAACCCCACACAATATAGCTTCAAAATCTCAACACCCAGAAACCCACCATTTGTATTTATCTTAAATAAATATTTGAAAAGTCAACGTTGTTTGTTTTGTTTACACGAATAATCTTTGGAGTCAGATATTCGATTTTGTTAGACGTTAGCCCACTAACGAACCTAACATTTTTTACCCATCAGGTGACCAGCAAAGGCCTAGTGGCTAACAATGGTTTTTCGTTATTTACTTTATTCAAATTATTTTAAATTAATTTATAATAATTTCGAATAAATTTCCTTTACTTGCGCAAATTTCCAAATATTTATATTCATAATATAACAGCTTGATATTATTTAAAACCTTAGATCATCTAATTATCAAGGATTATTTTCTTTATTAAATAACAAAAACTAAAATAATTAAATAAATGAAATTTTGATTTTAAAAATTCAACTTTTATTTTTCTAAAATGATAACTTTCAATGACATGAAATATTAAAACACGCCGTAAAGGCTAACTATCCGGAATCTGTTACTTGTTATTAATATACTTTTTGTTTGAATATTATAATTTTTGAAATGGCTGGCGGTAGAGCTGATGGTAATTGGTGTTTAATTGAAAGCGACCCAGGAGTATTTACTGAAATTATTAAAGGATTTGGTAATTTATATATTCAATTTTATTTTATTAAAAATATTAGGTGTTAGTGGAATTGAATGTGCGGAAATAATAGACATGGACTATATGTCTAGTTTAAATCATGCGTATGGCTTAATATTTCTTTACAAATGGCATCCGGAATCCGTTCCTCCTCCAAACGTTGTAACTGATCCAGAGATTTTAAATGACATATTTTTTGCGCAACAAGTACTATTTTTTTTTTAAAGTTTTGCTTAATTTGTAGGTAATAACAAATGCCTGTGCTACTCAAGCATTGCTAAATATTCTTTTTAATCTTGGTGATGATATTAAGCTAGGAAAAACTCTTTTGGAACTAAAAAGTTTTTGCAGCAGTTTTGATTCTCATGTAATATATCATCATAACTTGCATTATATTATTTATATATACATATATATATATTATTAGATGAAAGGTCTTACCATTAGTAATTCTGATGACATTCGAAAAGTTCACAACAGCTTCAGCTGGTACATTTTAACACTAAATTTTACTACTTATATTTGAGTTAGCTCTGCTTTATATGAACTTGATGATAAAAAATCACATGGACCTGAAGATGCTTACCATTTTATTGGATATATGCCAGTTAAAGGACGATTATATGAATTTGATGGATTACAAGATGGTCCCATTGATCATGGACCAATTCCTCAAGACCAGTCATGGATTAATTGCACTAAACCAGTAATAAGTGAAAGAATGCAACGTCATTCAGGCACTCATTTTAATATTATGGTATTAGTTCCCGATAGGTTGGAAGAGTTGAATTCTCAACTTTTAATGCTAAAAGAGAGCGGCGATCCAGTAATATTTAATTTAATTTATATTAATACTATCTGTGTAGCATGATGCGATTCCTCAAATTCTTAGTAGCATTCAAGATGAAAATGCTAAACATGAACGTTATCGAATTGAAAATATTCGTAGGCGTCATAATTACATGCCTTTCATTATAGAGCTAATGAAATTACTAGCCGAAGAAGGAAAATTAACCCCTTTGGTTGAAAGAGCCGAAGAAATGGCTTTAAACAGGCGCAAGCGTCGACACGAAAATAGCAACCGTAGCAAAATGGATGTAGCCTAACAATATCATAATTTCATTTGAAATAAAGATTGTTAATTTTATTTAATTATTGAAATAATATTATCTAATTATCTACAAGCTTATTTCAAGACTTTATGGACTTATGTATTTACCTTTAATAATTTTATATGGTGTGAAGTAAACGACTACTATATAATTGTCCATTAATTTAAATCCGCTGAGATGATCACAAGCCGTTTTAGCATCTAATATGTTTTCAAATACTACAAATCCTGTTCCCTTAGTGTCTGAACTTTCACCTAATCGAATTTGTCTAATTGATCCATATTTTCTAAATATCGTATATAATTCATCCTTTTGCATTTGATTAGGAAGATTTTTTATAAGCAGCATCTTACTAACTTCTGGAGGCAGTTGAATCTAAAATGTTCAATAATCATATATAACATATAGAGCATACTTTTTTTTTGCTTTGCGCCATTGCTATAGGTGACTGTTGTAAACAAAGCAACTATTTAAAAGACATTAATATAGTAATCGCTAGTTTTTAACATTAAATTTATTTATTACTTTATTTTTAATATTTGAATAAAATTTTAAAGTACAGGCGAAAACTTATCCGAATAATTGGGGCATGAATAGAACTCTAAATTATACAATATTACATTAACTAGGACTAGAGTATGTTAATGAATAGATTTTTTGTCGTAGCGGTATTATATTGCGTGTGAACACGCCGAAGAAGTGAATTTTAAAATTTCATAAACATCAACAAAACAGTAAAATCATGAGAAAACAATCATAAGTTAAATGAAAAACAAAATCTAAAAGAATGGTGGGTTACTGGGTTTTGACATTTGTTTTATCCTTTTGTTGTTACCGCGGTAACGCCATATAAATATTACCTTGACTACCACTCGGCACCCGTTGCTAGGCAACGTTAGAAATGTGTCCGAGTGGGTGGATTGTCCTCAAAAAGTGAGCACTATTACTAATACTGTAATTGCTCGGACAATCCTCGGGTTCAACGAGCTGTCGATGGAAGACCTATGCTCGCTTTACAATGTCCCCTGTGTGAGAAAATTCAAGATCAGACTCATGTTGATCAGTAGAAATAGACGATGTTTTGGTGACGTGGTGTGAATACTCACGACTTTTCGACGATAATCCAATATTATTCATATCTTATAATCTGCTACTTTATACTTGTTTAATAATAAATACCATTTTATTTTATAAAAAGAAAGGACGATTAAAATACGCGAGGTTTGTAAATTAAATCAGTGTCAGCACGGTACTGGGTTTTTAATTCGATTGGCTTGCTAGACGGGCAACTCTGCGTCGGGCACGCTCCTTGCGTCCCGGCCGGTGATTATTTGACGGTACTGTTGATGGGTTCGCTGCCCGCGCGGCATTGTTGATTGGATCCTGGTACGCCAACTGAGAAGGGGCGAAGATGAGCGGGTAAGTTACCGCCTCCTCTTCCCGACTAGCTGCCAGGGCGACTTCCAATCCCCTGATTTGTGTCCGAAGACTCTGATTGAGTTGACTTTCTTCCGCCCAACCCTTTTGAGCAGCAATGAGTCTGAGGTAAAGAGCCTTAGTCTTCTTCGGGTCCGACCAGGTGGACTTGATTTGTTGGGCTCCTCGTGCTAATTGAACTACCTGGTCGAGAAGGTTCGTGTTGGCTCGTCTGGCATGGGCAAGCTCTGCTTGTAATAGTTGTGTAGATGCCATTGCTCCAATAAAAATCTTTTAACTCCACTGTTGGGCCAGAACGTAAACGGCCTTGAGAAATGTTTTAATGGATCAGTAACACACGCGCAAATATAACATGCAATTTAAATAAACCTATTGAAACATCAATTAAACCCTACCAAATATGAGAAAAAAGAGAATTAAAAATAAAATAATAAACATAAAAATAAATTAAAATAATAACAAAACGCACCAAGATTCGCACGATACCAACACAAATATAACAAGAAAACACAACAAATTCGACAAAATTGAAAAATTAATAAAAAGTTCATGAAAATGAAACTTAAATCAAAAAATTTGAATTAGTAATAATTCAATAAAAATTCTAAATGAAAAATTATTAAAATAAATTGAAAAATAATAAAATTAAAGAATAGAATTCACTAGAAAATAACAAGGTCGAATTTTGTTTTACTGCATCAAATTTAACATGCGAGGTTAGGGACAGAAAATAGGTATAAATACTGATCCATTTTCACATTAAATTTAACCGTTTTTCGAAACAAACCATATTTTCAAATCTTAAAACCGTTTTTAAACCGAAAAACTATTTTTGAAATCGTTTTTAAAACCATTTTTCAAATCTTACTTTTAGGTGAGAAATGTTTATTTTGGAGCCCTCTCTCCACGTCACATCCTTGCAACCTCGGTAGAGCTCTGCTTGGATGTCGGCGTGGGGGGAGAGGTATTTTTATTTTATGCAATATTATGCCATTTTTATTTTTATGGATTGACATTGGATGGTAATTATGTTTATTTGATTATAATTAATAAATATTATTAATATTAATAAATTGTTTTTATATATTTAAATAAACTAAAATTAATTCTGTCGAAAGTTTTCCGGCCCACAGCCAACACATAACGCAAGATAGCAAAATCTACATAGTACAGATTCGTGTAAGAGCGTGGAAAATCGCCAATGATATGTACCCGTGAAGACTCAGCGTGCGGAACGCAGGGGTCGTAACGTCAATATTATCCCTATAGATGAAACGAGAAATAAGGAAGAAGTCTTTTGGCTGCTTCCTCGTTTCTCATTTCTGTAAAATCGACCTAAAATCACGCTACACACGGCTCAAAATCATCACATCGAGTAGTCCAGTGGGCACTCAGTAAATATAATATAAACACAATGTACGCCTAAGGTCTATTAAAGGGAAAGGGTACGGAGATAAATTAAATTGAAATCGTTGATATAGCTAATTCCTTGTTAATAATTTGAAATAAACTAGACATAACTTATCTCTAAAAGTAAATTAAAGTCATGTTTTAAATAAATTAAATAAAGCTTATTTCTAAAAGTAAATTAAATTAATGGTTCGAAATAAAATTAGGTAAAACTTTATCAACTAAAAGTAAAATACTGCACGGATTTTAAAGCACAGTGACCCAGCGACTAAACGAAAAATCAATTCATGAATTGGAAGTAAATTTTTAAAAATAAGGTGATTCCATTGATTAGTTGACTAAAGGTAAAAATATAAGGAAAAATAGGTATGAATAAATCAATCCTCTAAAAATGTAGAAAAATTAGCGTCATAAATAAGGTTAATCAAAATGATCGGAATTTAGAATAAAGAATAAATTAACAAACTAAAACTTTATCAATTACAAAAAGTTAATCATAAAAAATTTACAAAGCATAGATAAGGCTTACTGCCAATTGTCGTGGATGCAAAATACAATAATTCCAAATAAAGCCGTAAATAAAATATCCAAAGTGATAAGTTCCAGAGAATAGGTATAGGGAATCCATCGTAATCCACAACGAATGTGAGTAGGTGACGCTAAAAAATTGGTGGATAAAAGTGTTAAAAGTAACTAAAATAATGAATTACCCAAATCGATCCATTGTACGGCGACGAATCCAGGTATCGTAATATTGCGAATCAAAATGATCTGTAAGTAATGTAAACAGGATGCGATATTAACAATTAAAGTTAACATATACCTGCAATGTTAGGCGATTAGACCGGAAAATGCGAATCTGCGTGATCGTAGAGTTTCCGTTGACATTGTGGATGGCACCAATCGCTAGTAATCATAGAGGAAGCGGATATCCCCGCACTGATGGAAGGCGTTCGCGAAGGTGGATATCCTGTTTGGAAAAAGCGAAATTGATTAAATTATAGTCAATCATACGCAATTGTAAATATTGAAGTCAACTTAGCTAATATTATTATTAATAAATTTAAGAAATTTCGCACTTTAATCGATATTGACCTCATATAGACAGCGACCCTCAAGTAGACAGCACTCTTGAGTCAAGACCAAATAACATTATATGCCCAACGAATTACAACTACCCGCAGATGAATAACAACGCTTAGTACCTTATAGACTTTTAAAGATTGCACTTTTAAATAAATATTGGCACTAAACGATGACTTACTGTTGATAAAAGTCGATGCTAGGTAGTTAACGACTTCCAAATGGATCCTAATAACACCTTGATACTATCGCTAACTTGATAAACGTTGATACCCAATAGATCGTAGAGTTCAGTTCGGTCGTAATACAACACTTAACTACTTACAATTAGTACAACCATTAGAAGAAAGTATATGGGAGTACCGTGTCACTCAATAACTTCCCCAAGGACTCAGAGATGTCTAGCCTATTGAATTAGCAAAGGATTGTAGCACTAATTAATGCTAACCACATTCTATAGGTTTTAATTTTGATAAGCCCAACAGCAACCATCTAGTCATTAGTGGGTCTAGTGTCAAGAGAAATCGGGTGAACTATTTAAATAAACTGCTTTTCATCATATACGCCAATATTTGATTTTGATGCATTTTTAGAATATGCCGATCGAATGGACTGATACCCGAATGCCCGATGAACAATGTCGGAAGGAATCACCCCCAAAAGCAGAAATCTTCAAGGAAATTCAACAACAGTGGCCGTATCCCACTACTTGGAGGTTACTGGGCCTAAACAGCGACCCATGTGGACTCGCCGGACAACAATACCCAGCAGCGGAATCTTATATCCATGCGCGAAACCTCCTCACCCAATGGGAACGGGTGCAGGAACAGGTGGATCTGCAAGTGGTCAAGGCGAGGATGTATCTCGCCAACGTAGAGGAAGATATCCTCGCCGGACGGATTGCAGAAGCCTACCCACCTCGCCCAGTCCGCAATACCCGACGCCCCTACCCAGTAGTCACCCCGCAGAAGTATTCAAAGAAGCCGCGCCACGGAAAACAGCGATTCCGAAAACACTAACCACAATCGTGATTTAATTTCGTTTTTTTTTCTTTAAATAAATATTTGCTGGCTTGTCATTTCGTTTAATCGTTTGCCTGAATAGACCTGTTTTAATAATTATGTTTATGATAGTTATAAATGCAAATTATGTAAGCCATTAGAAAATTTAACGATCTTGTCATTGTAGTCATGTCCACCAATCAAATTCTACAAGCTGAACTAGATCGCGCACGGAACACAAATGCGGACCTCCTTCACCAAATACTCCAGATGACCAAAGAGGTTCAGCAGATCAAAGCGACTTGGTCAGACCCGAAAAAAGTAAAAACGTTATATCACAGACTGACCGCAGCACAATCAGAGCCTGTGCACTCAAATACGAGGACTAGAAGTCGCCCTAGCAGTTTGTCGGGAGGGGGAAGCAGTCACCTACCCGCTCGTCTTCGCCCCGTCCCAGATGGCGCCGAAGAAGCCTCTATTAGCAGACCAGTCCGCCGCTCCATCAAATAACCGTCGGCCGGGACGTAAGGGGCGTGCCCGACGTCGAGCTGCACAACAATCAAAACCATCCATTTGACTCTTGATAACTGTATATTTTTATTGGATTCCATAAAGTAGTCGTACTGGTAGTTAGATTATTTCTTAGATGCACTTACGCACATGTATTATTATGGATACTCGCATCGCAGTTTCAAACCATCTCTCCACATTCGAATATGAATTTTCTTACACAGGGGACAGAGCTAAGCGAGCATAAGTCTTCTATCGACAGCTCGTGAACCCGAGGGTTGTCCGAGCAATTACAGTAGTAGCGATAATACTCAATTTTTGCGGACAATCCACCACTTGAACACATTACCAACGTTGCTTAGCAACGGGTGCCAAGTGGAGGTTAGAATCATTTTGTATGGCGTTACTGGGGCAACCACCGGTCAATTCAAACAAATAATGAAACCCCGTAACCCACCACACTATTAACTCAAATGATTAAAATTATGACTAATATAAAACATAGGTTGTGAAAATTTAGTTTACTGAATCATTGAAGAAAACGAACGACACTTATTTATTTTTTTAATTTAACTAGTAATACAAATCTATGTCCGTAGTTTCAATAATCCATGAAGTCAGGGATCTTCAAAAAATCTCCTGACTCCTTCTTCCGGAGAGTAACCTGGAATAACGAACACCGGCCGCCTCGTGTTACGGGCCGGCCTAGTCGGATAAACATCCGCAATCCGTCCGACAGAGATGTCGTCTTCGACATTGGCTAGGTACTGCCTGGCCTTAACTACCTGTAGGTCGACCTGCCATTGAATTGCTTCCCAACGGGCGAGGAGGTTTCGCGCGTGATCTCGAATCTCCTCAGCCGGGTACTGATTGTCATCTCGCTCGTTCGTCCAACGGGGGTCATTCTCCATTCCAAGCAACTGCAAGGCGGTCTGATGTGGTCTCCTGGGTTGGGGCTCCTCGAGGCTTGTTACAGGCCGTGCTCGCTTCCAAGCCTGACGCCATTCTTCAGCAAAATGGGCGGAAATCCACTCGAGAGGCCCTGGCTTTTCTAAAATACCACTATGATTATGTGAACAGGTATAACGTAGTTTCAAAGTATCTCATATTAACTGCTATATTTATTCTCGCTGGTTATGGTTTGAATGGGCACTAAATTCTCTTTAGAGCTATCAATTTAATTCAATTTAAGTTAAATCTACTCATTAAATCAGCAAAATCTTTTATTTCTCTGTTTTGCTTATTGACGTCGAGGCCTCGTCCGTACCGACTCAATATTATAGAAGTTATAAGCATTCGTTGACGTAATAATTGTTGTGGATGAAAATTTTCCAACTATACTTTATGATGTGTAGCGTAGAAAATTGGAGTCGGATATCTATTTGTTTCTGTCTCGCACGAATGTCCCTGAATTACTATGAACGTTTACAAAATTATTCCTTAAGAATGAGGAGAGGGATAAATTGGGCTCTGGTGAAATCGAACTTCAATATTTCCTCAGATAGCTTTGTAACTGGTCTACCCAACGACTACAACTATGTATCATGTCCTTTCAAACTGGCCTCCGCGATTGTCTACAGGTTTATCCAAATTGTCAGTGGTAATTTAACAATTGGTAATGTATAATTCATGAAAAGTTGAAAATTAATTATCAGTTTAAAGTTTAGGTAAGGGGGATACTTGTCGATTTAAAATTTATACAATATCAAAATCAATTTAACATTTATGGAATGAAAATTAATCAGCAATTTAAAATTTATGGGATAAGATACTTGTTGAATTAAGATTTATGAAAATAAGAATAACTATCAACTTAACATTTATGAAACAATCGTAATTATAAATCCTAACCTTCATGAAATAAAATAACTATCGATTCGAAATTTATGAAATGATATAACTGTCAATTTTTAATTTATGAAACAATACTATCAATTTATAATTTATGAAACAATGACAACTATCAATCTATAATTTATGAAACAATAACAACGATAAGTTTCATAATCTATGAAACCATATAATTATCAATTTTATAATTCATGAAATCATATAATCATCAATTTTAAATTTATGAGATAATAATAATAACTATCAATTTTGTAATTCATGAAATAATATGATCATCGATTTTAAATTTATGAGATAATAATAATAACTATCAATTTTGTAATTCATGAAATAATATAATTGGTGGGTTACAGGGTTTCGTAATTTGTTTATCTTTATTGTTGCCCCAGTAACGCCATACAAAATGTTACTCTGACTACCACTCGACACCCGTTGCTAGGCAACGTTGGAAATGTGCTCGAGCGGGTGGATTGTCCGCAAAAAGTGAGTGCTATTGCTAATACTATAATTGCTCGGACAACCCTCGGGTCCAACGAGCCGTCGTTAGAAGACACATGCTCGATTTTTTATAATTGGTCCCCTTATGTCATGTATTTATCATTAGAGTCTAATAAATCACAGGAATTTTATCATGATTTCTGGACTATCTTACACATGAGTCAACACAATCAAACTACCAAATATGTATTATCCATGAGTTACAATGCTTGCAAATTTGATTTGGATTGGGTTAGCAATAGAGCGGCACGGCGCCTAGCTCTTTCCTTACGTCCTGGACGAGAATGGGTGTTCATGGTTGTTGCTGGGTTCGAGACCGAGGTTGGAGCAGCTGCCGACTCCCGATAGGCTAACTGAGCCGGTGCGAATACGAGCGGATAAGTGACAGCCGCACCCTCTTGACTGGCCGACAGGGCAACCTCCAGTCCTCGTATTTGCGTACGTAAACTTTGACTTATTTGCTTTTCTTCTGCCCATCCTTTCTGAGCAGCGGTGAGTCTCTGATATAGGGGTTTGATTTTTGCTGGGTCTATCCAGGTGGCTCGGGTTTGGTGTACTTCTCGAGTCAGCTGTATAACCTGATCATATAGAGTCTTGTTATTTTGTCGTGCTACGTCCAGTTCTGTTCGCAGAATTTGTAGGGAATCCATGTCTAGAATTGATAACATCAAAAGTAACTATTACTATGGAATTAACGAGTATAATAGAATTAAACAAAATTTTCTGACGAATTATTACAATATCAAAAGAACGAAATTAATGTCTAATCGAACAAAACCTTTATTTTAGTAACAAAATCTAAACTAAAGTGAATTCAAAATATTAATATTTAGTGTCCGTGAAGCCCCTTGCTACCCATTCCTCCGGGGAGCAGTTTGGAATAATCATCACCGGCCTTTTGGTATTTCGAATCCGGCGGGACCCGGTCACCTGCGAGTCCTTCCTGTTTATGATCGTCTCTTCACAGGCGTCTCCGTACAGGGGTCTGCGTGGCTGTGGGTGGTGATAGGTAGTGGCGATCCGGCCGGTTTCGATGTCCTCCTCAATGTTTGCCAAACATTGACGGGCCCGGGCCACTTGTAGGTCTACTTGTCGTTGATGATGGAGTAGATCATCGAGTAGATGACGCGCGTGTGCGTAAATTTCTGCAGTGGGGTGCCACTCCTCCCAGAACGGTTCCGGTACTTCGGGAATTCGGTTAGGATTTTCTGACCTGTCACCGGTTCGTTGGAATTCGGGTGGGGAAGACTCGCGACGTCTAGAGTGCCAGAAAAGCTTTCATGCTTCTCTGCATCGGTCGGCAAGTTGCATGGGAATGAGATCCGGGTCTGAACTTCCTGAATGAAATCATAATTAATATAATTCCTTTAGAACGCTATATCGGTGATGTAGGTGTTTATACTATTCCGAACGAAATTTAAAAGGACTTCGCTACACTCTACATGAAGAATTCCTTACATTTGGTAGTCTCCCATCTATGAGTGGTGAAAGCTAACATCTAAAGATTATACTATTACTTCCAGTGCAATGGAGAAAAATTTCCAATAACCTAAACATAAAGAATTATTATCCTAGAATTCGATTACGAAATTTAATGTAAAGTTTCGGCAGTAAGTTCAATACTAAATCGTTCACAAAATGTGATGATATTATTATGTTGTATGCACAAAATAAAATATTAAGTTTAATGCGGGGAAAACCATCATCGCTTATACAAAAAAAAATCATTACCTAGGTGTTGTGGGTCGGAATCGGCTGTCGATCTTTCGCCAGTTGGGCTGTTCGAGATAGTCCTCTTTCGATAATTTCGTTGTCGGTGCATTTGTAATATTAATTCACTGATATCGGACGAGGGTTTTTTATACTATTGATTGTGTTTACTCATATTCTATGTACTGCTTTAATATAATCATATTATTTAAATGATCATGCACTATTCGCCATTCGGCGGAAAGGTTGACATTGTTGAATTAAGTTTGGAATTTCTCAATCAAATTTTTGTTTACATAATTTGGTCGTAACCGTAAATCGATCTCCGACTTCGTGAACTGAACGGATGTGTCAATGTCTAAGTTCAGTTTACGTTAACCTATCTAGACTGGAAAGCGGTCGGCGATTCATGACGACTTAACTTTGGTCGCGCATCTCGGCGGTTGATAATGTAAATTAATTTACAGTTGGTCATTCGTAAGTTTCCGGTCAGTATTGATTGTCATTTTAACGTATTTATTTTTCAGATCAAATCTTACTGAATTGATGTCGAGATTTTTGGAGAAAACATGATGGTTCGAGATATAGATGATGATATTGACCGTTTGGACGGTTCCCTTATTAACCGGTGAGTTCGTTTTATGTTTACGTCGTCTTGTTAATGAGATTTTCTTTAAGAAAATTATACTTATCGATCGGTGGCAATAGGATTCCTAATGTCGGGTAATTTGAATTTATTTCAATTAACTTTAGCGCTATCTCAGATTTATCGTGGGTAAGTGGAAAATTCAACCTCTTCGGACAGCGTGACATTACCCGGCTGAAGGTCACAATTCGGGTTCTCTATTGTGGGATTCAGAACTTAAATCTATTGGAATTATATGCTATGAATTCATATGTTATTTCTGTATTTGTGATTCTCAATCTTATATTTGATGGAGTTGTGCATTTTATTTTCGCCAATTTGATTTTTGAAGATTCCTCTTTTATGTGATTTCTACGCTTACCTTAAAGATATTGGGGTTATCGATTTGACTGTTATGGATAATGGAGTCTCTAAGTTTCACCGGAGTTATTGTGATTTTGATTACCGTAAGTCTTTTGATTATCGCGGTGATTTTGTGGGTTAGCTTCCTAATTTTTATTGCTAAGTAAAAATCTTTAATTAATAGTCTGGAATTATAATTTATGCCCTACATGATAATAATATCAATTTGCAATTTTAGTTAACAATAGAAATGTTTAAATAATAATGTAACTTTATAAGTAATGATAGGGATTTGTAAATAAATTATGGATCGTATACTTGGGCGTATGATTTTCTTAATTAACAATAAGGATCTATAGCTAATAATTGATAGTTAATGATAAATTTATTTAGTGACTTGAATTTAAAAATATGAATTGAATATTGATGACATGAACCCGTAGTAAAGGTTTCTAAGGTGATAATAAAATTTCCAATTAATAATATGAATTTGAATTTACGATTACTAAAGTGAGCTTACCATTAATAATGTGATTTTACATTAAGTATTATAAAAGATTTACAATTAATAGTATGAATTTACCATTAATAAAAGATTTACAATTAGGAATATGAATTTGCTATTACTAAAAGGATTTATGATTAATTATATGAATCTATAGTTAATAATATGAGTTTGTCATTAATAAAGAGATTTACAATTAACAATATGACTTAATAATATGAATTTAATAAAAGGGTTTGCAATGGATAAGCTGAATTAATAATTTGAATTTACAATACCAATTCGTGATGAATAACATAGATTGATTTATAGCAAATAACAACGATTTCATTTTTATTTAATTTCCCGTCACCTTCCCTTAATTGACCTTAGGCGCATTTTGTGTTCATATTACATTTAGTGAGTGCCCACTGGACTACTCGATGTGATGATTTTGAGCCGTGTGTAGAATAATTTAGGTCAATTTTACAGAAATGAGAAACGAGGAAGCAGCCAAAAGACTTCTTCCTTATTTCTCGTTTCTTCTATACGGGATAATATTGACGTTACGACCCCTGCGCTCCGCACGCTGGGTCTTCACGGGTACATATCATTGGCGATTTTCCACGCGCTTACACGAGTTTGTACTGTATAATGATTTTATTGACTTGCGATGTGTGTTGGCTGTGGGCCGGAAAAATTTCGACAGTTTAATTTAGTTTATTAAATATATAAAACAATTGTTAAATATTATAAATATTTATTAACATATTAAAGAATCAAAATACAAAATTACTTGACCAACAATAATTCATAAAGGCATACAAATGCATCTCTCCCCACGCCGACATCCAAGCAGAGCTCTATCGAGGTTACGAGGATGTGACGTGGAGAGAGAGCTCCAAAATAAAACTATTTCTCACCTAAAATTAATTCACAACGAAAGTTTTATAGTTTTTAAAACAATTTCAAAAATAGTTTTTGGTTTGAAAAACGGTTAGTTTTAATGTGAAAATGAATCGGTATTTATATCTATTTTCTGTCCCTAACCTTGCGTGTTAAATTTGATGTAGTAAAACAAAATTCGACCTTGTTAGTTTCTAGTGTATTCTATTCTTTATTTTTATTATTTTTTAATTTATTTTTATAATTTTTTATTTATAATTTTTATTGAATTATTTCTAATTCAAATTTTTTGATTTAAGTTTCATTTTCATGTACTTTTATTGATTTGTTAATTCTCGGTCGAATTTGTTGGGTTTTCATGTTATATTTGTATTTGTATCGTGCGGATCTTGCTGCATTTTGTTATTATTTTAATTTATTTTTATGTTTATTATTTTATATTTAATTCTCTTTTTTCTCATATTTGGTAAGGTTTAATTGGTGTTTTAATAGGTTTTATTTTAAATTTGCTTGTTATGTTTGCATGTGTGTTACCGATCCATTTAAACATTTCTCAAGGCCGTTTGTGTTCTGGCCCAACATAATCATCGATTTTAAATTTATGAGATAATAATAATAACTATCAATTTTATAATTTATGAAATAAAAGTTTAATATAAATTACCATGGATCGTGGGACTCGATTCCCTTGTCGCTTCTCCTTCCGGCGCCGTAGTTGTCGGACTCATATTTCCAAAATAAAATCAACAAAAAAAAATGACCGGTTGGTATTCGCACGTAATTATATAAACCAGTGTTGATGTATACACATCCGCTGCACTATGATTAATCCAGAAAGGAAGTGATGGATATTCGCGTGAGAAAATTTTGTTACTGACCATTAAATTTAATCGATATTTTTAGGTAAAGTGTTAATGTGGATTGATGAAACATCTAATCTCGACGATCGCGATAGTTTCGGTTTATATAATGAGATTTATGGTTTCCGGTTGATAGTAGCCATCATTCGAACAATTTTTTTTAGGTTGATTTTAATTCTTATCTATTTGTATTTGATGTCGTCATTTTTTCTTATCGTATTCCCCCGTTTTGCCGATTGCTGCCCCATGTACTTATGACGGGATTTGTTTGGAGATGAGTAAGTCGGGTACGCTTATTTCATTTAATTACGCTCTCATCAACCTATTCCAGGGAAATTCTGATGTTTGGTTCAGTCATGATTCGGCTTATCGTAGAACTAGAGGTGATTGTTGGAGTCTCTTTATGATTGAGCGAGTTCTGGAGGGTTTATCAATTCGAGCTCAACTTTGGAATGATATGCGTTTTCTATCGGATTTTCTTTCCTTATCTGTGTTTGGAATTTTATTATAGTACTTAGTTAGTTTTGTTTTACATTTTTGTGGGGGTTATTTTAGCCTGCTTTGTACCTAATAAACTATAGTTGGTATAATTTTAATAATGAGGGTTTAATTTTGTTACGCGTGGAAAAGTTGTTTTGATTCCGCATGGTGATTTAGGCTTTAATAATTATCATCGCCATTATGTCCTGATCAGGCTTCCAATAACTATTTATCAGTAACTTTAATTGATAATTTAGAAATTTCATATCAAATTTAAATTTATGAGAAATAATTTCTTTAATTATATGGCGGTGATTTTAGTTTTATCGGAGAGTTCGGGAGTGCGCGTCTAAACTCGGACTTAGAATCTGATTAAATTCTTTACTTTATTAGGGGTTTGAAGCGATTTATTTGATAACGATTAGAAATCTATAATTTATGGTTAAGTTGAATTTATTAATTGGTTTCATTTCATGTCAACGATTTCAATTAATTTATTCCCCGTACCCTTTCCCTTTAATAGGCCTTAAACGCATTTTATGTTTATATTATATTTAATGAGTGCCCACTGGACTACTCGGTGTGATGATTTTGAGCCGTGTGTGAAATATTTTAGGTCGAATTTAAAGAAAACGAGAAAAGAGGAAGTAGCCAAAAGACCCCTTCCTTATTTCTCCTTTCTTCTATACGGGATAATATTGACGTTTTAATCCCTGCGTTCCGCACGCCGGGTCTTCACGGGCACAGATCATTGGCGATATTCCACGCACTTACACAAATCTGAATTGTATGTTGATTTTACTAACTTGCGATGTGTCTTGGCTGTGGGCCGGAAAAATTTCGACAATTAATTATGAAAAACAAATTTAATTTTAACATTATAAATATTTATTAAGATATTAAAACAAAGTACAAAATTACTTGACCAAATCATTTCATAAATAAAAAAAAATACATCTCCCCCCACGCCGACATCCAAGCAGAGCTCTATCGAGGTTGCGAGGACGGGACGTGGAGAGAGAGTTCCAAGTAAACTACTACTCACCTAAAAAATAATTCAAAGTAGATTTTTAAAATTCTATTTTCAAAATTGGTTTCAAAAATGGTTAAATTTTATGTGAAAATGCATCGGTATTTATACCTATTTTCTGTCCCTAACCTCGCGTGTTATTTTTGATTTAGTAAAACAAAATTCGACCTTGTTATTTTCTAGTGTATTCTAATCTTTATTTTTATTATTTTTTCATTTATTTTGATAATTTTTTATTTGAAATTTTTATTGAATTATTTCTAATTCAAATCCTTGATTTAAATTTCATTTTCATGAAATTTAATTAATTTATCAAATTTCGGTCGAATTTGGTGGGTTTTCATATTATGTTTGTGTTTGTATCGTGCGGATCTTGTTGCATTTTGTTATTATTTGCATTTATTTTTATGTTTATTTATTTTATATGTAATTATCTTTTTCTCATATTTTGTTAGGTTTAATTGATGTTTTAATAGGTTTGAATTTAAATTTGCATGTTATGTTTGCATGTGTGTTACCGATCCATTTAAACATTTTACAAGGCCGTTTGTGTTCTGGCCCAACAAGAATGAATTTTAAATAAAACAACAGGAAAGACACAGCAAGGCAAAACAGATTTGCGACCTATCGTGGAGATAGCTAATTAGAAACTTTAAAATAGAATTATTAAAAAGTTAATAAAAATAGTGGATTTCAATTAACAACCTATATAAGGTCTTAAGGCATGTCCATACAAATACGTGTTGTAACCAATCGTCACCTATTGCTACGTGACGTTATTAACTGTGTTCAAGTGGGTGGTCGTCCTCAAAAAGCAAGCATTGTTATCTAGACTGTAATTGCTCTAACACAATACGGGTTCAGCAAGCTGTCGTTAAAAGACTTGTACTCCGTTTTGATTAACTGTCCAATTATATAATATCGTTATCATAAGGAATTAGGAAAATAGCTGTGAGCAAAGTGCTGGGCATCTGATGGGTAAAAGATTTAAAATACGTGCACAAGAGATATAACCATTGAATACCCGTCAAAATGACGTTGGAAATGTATCCCAGTGGGCGGTTTCTAGTAAAAGGTGAGCCATACTAAATTGACTGCTAATACCCTAGAAAACCTTTGGGTTCAAGAGCTACCATAGAAGGTGTTCATGTTCATTTTAATTATAGGTCCCTCTGTTATTAATTAAATTAAAATAATATCGATCCTTTGATCACTTTATTTTGTTTTAAAGATGCTATTTAGTTATTTCAGTAGTAGATCGGTCGAGTAACATATGTATGGGGTCCTAATAATAGGTTTTTAATCGAATATATGGTTGAAAATTTGAGATTCGGATCCCTTCCCCTGAAAATCTCAGATTTCAAACTTTTAAAAACTGTCAATTTAAACAAGAAATTCCGTTCTATTTTTAGAACGGAATTTCATTATTCCACATGCCGACTCGGTGAGTAAGATTTTTGTGTTTATTGTGAATTTTTATTGATTATATTTTTTTAGAAATTTTTAGAAATTAAAGTTAGAAATCTGACTCGTATTATTGGAATTTGACATTCAAAGTTATGGTGAGTTGATGAATCTTTGTATTTTTTAATAAATAGTTTTGTATTTACATTTTTTTCTTTTATTTAATTCTTAATCATTGGATTTATAGAATTTTTTAAGGATAATATAATGAAATTTCTTTAAATTATTAAGTTAATAAAAGAATATTAAAAATTTATTAGATAAGTCATTTAATTTTGGTTTTGATTCATGGTGGAAATTTCATTCGTTTTACTGTTTTTCGTTTCTGCTACGCAAAGTGGCTTCCATCTCAGCGTAGTCCTTGTTACCTCTTTCAGCATGTACTCTAGTCCACTCGGCCGAATGAAAGATAAAATAAATAAAATTTTAGGTAAAATTATAGTTATGATAATTAATAATAGCATATAATAATAAGAAAAACGTTTTTATAATAAATAAAAGCCAGAATGTTATATATTCGATTGATTAAGCCTATCGTTATTGTAGTTGTTGGTATAAATTGAGCATAACATCTTCTAGTTGTCTTGGGTTTGACCTAAGTATGTAATCAGGATCATAATGAGGCTGAGTCTAGGTATCCTAAAAACAAAATTTGGGTTTTTTATTATAAAATCTATTTAAGACTGAAAATAAATTTAGTATCGATGGTAATAGCAGTAGGTAGTTAGGGGCACACTGCAACCTAAAAAAAACATAGGGGGAGGGGGGGATTATTGCAGATTAAATTTCGGATTATCTTGATTACATAATGATGTAATCAACTTAATTAATTTTGTGTGTATTTTAATTAATTTTTGTGTGTATTTTTTTTTCGAAATTTTTTTCGAGTTTTTGGTGCGATTTTTTTTGAATTCAAATTTTTGGAACATTTTTTTTTAAATTCAAATTTTGGCGAATTTTTGAAATAAAATTGAAATATTTTTTTTGAATAAATATTTTTTTTAATCACACTATAGTCAGGGGGTATTTTTGAAAAAGACTAAAATAAATTGGCTTGAATCGCCTAACGATAAAAAAGCATAAAATTAAAATTGGCTCAAATCGCCTAAGATGTGATATAGTCAGGGATATTTTTAACTCGTAATAAAAAACAATGCAATATTTGGTCTCAATACTTTCTATAGTTAAATATAGGCATAAAATAAATTGGATTGAATCGCCTAATGATAAAAAAGCATAAAATTAAAATTGGCTCAAATCGCCTAAAATGGTCAGAGAGGGTATTTTCATTCACAAATTTTTTTTTAATCACACTATAGTCAGGGGGTATTTTTGAAAAAGACTAAAATAAATTGGCTTGAATCGCCTACTGATAAAAAATTGACAAGGGTATTTTATAGGCTTGTTAAAAAAAAACACTTGAAATATTTTTTCACACAATTTTCATAGGCAAATTTAGGCTCTAGATACAAATAATTTAAAATACCTAAAGTAAATTAAAGTACATTAGAATACATTAGAGTATATTAAAGTAAATTAAGGTAAATTAAAGGGTCTAAAGTAAATTAAGATACATTAGAGTATATTAAAGTAAATTCAGATAAATTAAAGTACATTAGAATACATTTAAGTATATTAGAGTAAATTAAGGTTCCTCTAGTAAATTAAGATACATTAGAGTACATTAAGGTAAATTAAAGTAAATTAAAGGGTCGAAAGTCAATTTAAGTACATTGGGGTACATTTAAGTAAATTATGGTTCATAAAGTAAATTAAGGTACATCAGAGTAATTTAAACTACGTTAGAATAAATTTAAGTAAATTAAGGTTCTTAAAGTAATCTAAGGTGCCTAGAGTAAAGTATGGTAGGTTAGGTAAGAATTTTTTTTAAAATTAAATAGAGAGTCAACAGTTAAGTTACATAAGGGTAATTTTTAAAGCTGAAAATTTTAAAAGCAGTTATAGTAGGCAAATTACATAAGGTAAGAATTTTTAAAAAGTAAATAGAGAGTCAAAAGGTAAATTACATAAGTAAGAATTTTTAAAGTTAAAGAGTCGACAATATTGCATGATAAAATTTATTAAATAAAATTTTTAGTATAGTTTTATCGATCAATTTTTATACATATTTTTAAATGATAAAATTTTTAACATAAATTTACAATGGAATTTTTTATACATGATTTTTAAATAGAATTTTTAGTATAATTTTATCGATGAATTTTTTATATATAATTTTTAAAGATGAAATTTTTAGGATAATTTTACAATAAAATTTTTACACATGTTTTTAATTGAAAAAATTTTGAATGTAATCTTACAATGAAATTTTTTAGTATAATTTGTACAATGACTTTTTTATACACGTTGATTACGATAAAATTTTCAAAGAAATTTTTCAAAAACTTTTTTCAAAGAATTTTATTAAATTAAATTTTTGAGTTTCAGTGTTACATAGTATTGCCTAAGGTAGGTGGTAGTCATTCGCAAGAGCAACCCATCTCCTCCACTCTGCAGCAACCCATCCTTAATAAAAAAAATAATAAAATAATAATAATAATAATAATAATTATAATAATAATAATAATAATAATAATAATAATACTTTCAGAAAACATAAAAAGTTAACTTACTTGGTATCAACTTCTGAACACTGATAACCCATACACAGTGAATAATTCATTAATAACTGAACAACAATCACTAGGTACTGTATACAAATAACCGAGTACTGTACAGCTCTCTATATACATATTAGGCATTGAATAATTTACTTATTCATTAAAATGACATATTTAAATAATATTTACTCTTTCAACACAGATATTGAATCAACTCAACCCACTTAACAAATAAAATTTTCTCTCAATCATTTCCCTTTAAAATACTTGGTTATTCACACACTCACAATATGTTATCAATAACTAGTTACTGAACAAATCAATATCAAAAACTAATTACTGAACCAATAAATATTAATGATGGGTTACTGACCAACTAATTTTGAAATAAATCACATAAAAGGTTAACGAAAAGAAATACAAGTTGAAATTTTATTAACTTTTTCACTATTTTATCGATCATTGATGTGTCCAAATTTTTTGGTTGCTTAGTTACCTTGTCGTTATCAGGTGATAATTAATAAAATTCATTGAAACCAAATCCATTGCTATATTTACTTGGTATCAACTTCTGAATACTGATAACCCATCACACTGAATAATCCATTAATAACTGAACAACAATCACTAGGTACTGTATACAAATAACCGAGTACTGTACAACTCTCTATATACATACTAAGCATTGAATAATTTACTTATTCATTAAAATGACATATTTAAATAATATTTACTCTTTCAACACCGATATTCAACCAACTTAACCCACTTAAAAAATAAAATTTTCTCTCAATCATTTCCCCTTAAAATACTTGGTTATTCACACACTCACAATATGTTATCAATAACTAGTTACTGAACAAATCAATATCAAAAAATTTTTACTGACCAAGAAATCTTTAAATAAAAGCACATATAAATTTGAACAATCAAAAGAAATACAATTTTATTAACTTCTCGACTTTTTTATCGATCATTGATGTCTCCAAATTGTTTTATTGTTTAGTTACCTGATTGCTATAAAGAAACTATTAATCATTGAAGCTCAATCAATTGTTGTATTTTCTCTGAATAAAAATTTATTTCTTTACAGTTTTGTATGTGATTTATTGAAATTATTTTGTAAAACTTAGTTAAAAAAATTTGAAATTTTTCTACCATTTTTGTAATATTTTTAATTGCGTCCAACAATGAACATTTATTAAAAGTTATTTTCAAACATGAATGTCAACCTTTTCATTTATTTTTCACATGCCCTAAATAAATTAATTGCTAACAGCTCAAAAAAATTACTTAAATTTATTTTTATAGATTTTCTTTTCACTCACACTCTTGTTGTTTACTGAATGACAAATTAATTAGTAAGTATAAACTTGATTAGAAAAATATTTTTAAATTAATTTCACAAAACATACATTACTTCCACAGTACTTGAAATAAATTTTCATATATTTATTGTAAATTATTAGATTTTTAAGTTTCTAAACATTAAATAAAGTTAATAGATAAAATAATTATCATCTACCACATTACTAAAAATTAAATGGTTATCGACCAACCACTAAATAAGTTGAATTTCTAACAAAGCTTAAAAAACCACATGGAACAGGTACTTGTGTACTGATAGATACCGATAAAATCTACTAAAAATCCAAATATGTATGTTTAATTTTTGTAAAATATTTGATTTTGTAAAAATAAGACTTATCCTTAAATTATGATTAGCATGTGAATAGAATTTGATTAAATTTAAATATTTTAAGATGTTAAATAAAACTGATTAATTTGTAAATAATGTTAGTACTTTGAAATTTTAAAATAAGACCTTTGGCAAATTGGTAAGAAAATAGTTGTTATTGAGTAATACATATTAAAATTACCAAAGTTTTATAATTTTTGTCAAGTTTTGATAGATCTTTAATAAAATTTGTTAGTACTTTGAATAAAAATTTTAAAAAAGTTTCAACATACTAGCAAATTGTAAAGAAAATAGTACTTATCAATTAAAAAGTTAAATAAACTAAGTTGTAAAATAATTGAAAAAATTTGTTAGATCATTTTTTAAAATTTTATTCAAGGTACTTGTTGAATAAAAATTAGTGTATATTATCGACTTCTTATAGTATTTAATCGTACAATTTCTCTTCATTCCTGGAAATAATCGTAAATATTTAAATTATTCAGAAAATTGTCAATAACAACATAAGTAATGAGTAATAAAAGGTTTTTAAATACTAGTTAATTTAGTTTTTAATTAAATTAAATTACAAATTTATAATAAAATCAAATAAATACTTACTTGTATACAAATAGTTACATGAATCAAACTATTTCTTAGAACCGAACACGTATCGTATATTTTATTCAGATTCCAATAATATCATTAAAATTAACCAAAATCTTATTGATATATTTTGATAACCCTTAAACCAATGAAAATGTATCGATTTCACTAAGTATCCATCCTTTAACATAGACATTTAAACGAATAAATCCCCATAAAAATATCATAAATTCCCTCTTATCTTATTGTTTCCCCTTAAAATATTATAAAATTTACTGTCAACCAATCATTTCCCTTTAAAATATCAACAAGCCTGTTCTTAATCGATCATTTCCTATTAAAAAATCATAAATTTTCCTCTTAGCCAATTGTTTTCCCTTAAAATAAAATTTACTCTCAACCAATCATTTCTCTTTAAATGAGATTAATCCCAGTTTTATTCATTATTTTCATAAAAAATCACCGACATATTGATATTCAACCGAATAAATCTCTTGAAATCACCTTAAAATAAAATTCCTCTCTTGACCAATCAAATCCCCTTAAAAATATTATAAATTCTCCTCTCAACCAATCATTTCTCTAAATTACAATAATCCCCGCTATATTCATTATTTTCATAAAAATCACCAACATATCGATATTCAACAGAATAAATTTCTTGAAATCCATCTCGTGACCAATTATTTCCCCTTAAAAGATCATAAATTCTCTTCTTAAACAATCATTTCTCTTTTAAATGACAATATTTCCACTCTCTCAAAAGATTTACACAGATATTGATATCTATCTGAACAAAGCCTTTTAAAAATATTATAAATTCCTCCTCTATATTCTCCATTTATAAAATATTTATTCTTTGAACACAGATATTCAACCAACTCAACTCCCTTAAAAATGACAACAAACTTGTTCTTAATAAATTATTTCCCCTTAAAATATCACAAAATTTCCCCTTAACCAATCATTTCCCTTGAAATCACATTTTCCCCCACTGTACCAACAATACACATATTTTTGGTAATAACCTACAAGGTAAAATTTCTTTAGAAATCTATATTTAACCGAATAAGATCTTTAAAAATTCATCATTTGGATCATATTTACTATATGTATTCAACCAATCAAATTCCCTTAAAATAAAAATCTGAATTTTACCAATAAAAATAAATTTTCTTTAAAGTATTACAAAATTGTTATCGATACCCAACATTTTCCGTCGAAAATCACCACAATTTGATTCTGGCAACAAATTCAATCAAATAAAAAATTCATCAAAAATGACTAAAATCGAATAAAGTCTATGTTTCCCACATAAATTTAATTTCACTAAATTAATGTAAAATCATAAAATATATATCATGTTGCTCAAATAATTAAAATTAATCAGTATATCGAGTATAAATTCAATAAAAATTACCAGTCAACCCATAGATATAATTCAACGATTTTCATATGTATATTGTTAACCACACTGAGCATCCTCTTAAAAATCTCTACAATATACTACTTTTGTGATTGATATCCACGAAATCAATAAATGGAAAAATGATAATAATTAATTGACCATCCTTTTTTTTTACTGTAAAATCAATTAAAATTTTCGGTTTCACTAAAATATTTTTATAAATCAACGGATTTAATCAACTTTTTAAATATATCATAAAATTATAATTTAAATATCATTTACTATTCAAAATCTATCAGTCAAATTGGAATCTAATTGGTAAATAATTATCATAAATATGTTTCATAAACATTTTGTTCCTAAAGTAAACTTTTATTTAAAATAATCCTAAAATCAAGTAAAGTTTATTAAATTATCAAGAAATTAAGTGCTTCTAAAATTATAGATTTACCCTCATTTCTTCAATATTTTCTACAAAAACATAATAGTCCCCAAATCCATTAACATTCAAATGAAAACCATAAAATTCACATAGATGATTAAAATTTACTAAAATAAATACCTCGTAAAACTAGATATCACTTAAATTATCATAAAATTTCCCTAAAATCTCTAATTAATTTACATAGCCTAAAAATATTTTATTTTTGTCGATTACAACCTAATCTATTTAAGTGTGTAATTAAATTTATTAAAAGTTAATTAAATTTTCAGTGAAAATGACAAGTCAATAACAAGTCAACAAATGGAATTTTAATTAGTAGAGATTATATTCTATAAAGAAAATTTCCAGTGAAGAAGTAATATTGGTGGGAGAGTACATTAAGTGTCTAAAATCGTTGAAATTACTGGAAAAAGTGGGATAGCTAAAGATATCTACTAAATAGATGAAATATCAATTGATATATTAAAACCTTACAAGGGTAATATACTTTGAATGAAGAAAATATACATCGAAGAGGAAAAATATTCATTAAAGTGAGAAAATATTAATTAAAGTGAGAAATTATTCATTGAAGAGGAAAATATTCATTAAGAGAAATTATTCATTGGAGAGAAAAAATATTTATTGAAGAGGGAAAACAATCATTGAATAACGTAAAATATTGATTGAAGCTAAGAAATATTCAGTGAATCGAGAATTGCATATAATAAATTAGACGGTAAAATTTCTCAATGATGAAATATCAATTAAATATTGGAAATACTTGAAATAAATGGAGTCTGTATTATTCACTGTTCAACAAATATACTTAAAAGATGAAAATATTCACTGAAAATGAATTGTACTTTAAGAGTGGATGAATTACTATTATATTCAATTAAAAATTATTAACAATTGAGTAGATTTTGTCGGTTAATTATATTTAAATAGAGATATATATTGTTGATGGGTGCGCGGATGAATAGTTATTAAAATAAAAACGCGCGCGCGTTGAATATTCGTCGACAATAATTTCTATTCGAATTCACCGACAACCCCAACAGTTTTAATTAATTTTCCTCAATCCGACTACTGGTTACGCCAGTGCTGCAGGTGATCGATTTTGGGGTCCTTTGACTCTCGATTTCGAAGTTCAGGATATGCGAGTCAAAAGGGCTATCATTCAATTAGAATTATAGCAAAAATATAAATAATAACATACACAATATTATAAATAATAATATTGATAGTTATAATAGAAATATTTAATATTAAATTTTTATTTATTATTATTATTATTAATAAATAATTAAATAAATTTGGCAGTTGATTGGAGAAATTGGGCTAAAGAACAAAATTAATCAAATATTTTCTTTGTATGTGTATACCACCATTCATTGTATGTGAAAAAAAAGTTCATAAATTTCCAGCGAAAAAATTTTTTTTTTGTAAAACTGAACTAAAGGAGGAAAATTCCCTATTATAAAGGAAAAGGGAACACAAAAAGAAGAACCAATGAGACGGTATCCAAATAAGGTTAATAGTAATAATAATCATGTTAATGATAATGATAATGATAATAATAATAATAATAATAGGGATAATTTTAATGATAATAATAATAATAATAATAATTTTAATGATAATAACGACAACAGCTACCTTAATAGTAATAATAATATATTAATAATAACAAGAAGGTTAATGATATTAATAGCAATAGTCGGAATGCGCGTCATCCACATGACTAATTAATTTTCATAAACGGCGCCGTAAGATTTTCTTAAAAAGTAAAAGTACTTTTATTTATTTTATTTTCACAGATTTTCCTCTCCCCTTTCTTTCCCAATGATAGATTAGTATTATTGGACTATGCCTAACGTATTTTTAACTAAATCTACAGGTAATTTAGCAATAGTCGATTGTCACCGTTCGTTGATCTCGGCATTTATTATAAATTCTATTCGATTCGGATCCTCTGGACTCTTGCCTTATCTGATAATTTTTGAAATTACTACAAATTTTGATAGGTGGTTCTAATTGTTCTTAAAGATCTCTATCGTCTCCAACGGGAAATTTTATGCCAATTCAAATTCTTATTTCTGCAGTATTTATCGCAACTAGCAAATATATTTCTATAGACTCTGTTTAATTTTAGTAAATTTTCCGACTTTAATTTGATTTGTAAAAATTTCCAATTAACCAAAATAAATTTTTTTTAAAATTTCTATTTGTTGTATAACTAAAAGTTAAACATCGATTAGGTCGCATTATATTATAAAAAAGATAAATTTAATAATTCGACTTTGCAGAGATGAGAATATATTACACTCTATGAGAACGTTTAATTATCGTCTAGTTTTGATTTTTTATTATCTATCTACATTTCTTTCATAGCGTTTACATAGTCGGTTTTAACTGCCAATAACTCAATAGTTATTCAATAAGCTCTTCGTGTAATTATCATTTTTGTTTATTGTTCCAATTCCTTTCTTCCTTCTAACTTGTCATTTATATTTCTTTTTATGTTATTAGATTTTAATCCTTCCTCATGGCCACTCTCAGTCTATCGACGGTCAAGCGATAAGGTCTCCGGGGGAAAACTCTGGGCTGTTATGACAACCGTCCGCACAGCTTCTTCACCTCCTGGGCACTACAGTCCTTGGTTTAACACCACCCATAGTCTGTCATAAAATAATTTTACTAACTTGTAAACTTACGTAATATTTGATTAGTACTTTAATTTAAGATTTCACTCCGTCGAGATCTAGTTCGATCATAGACATTTTTCAATTCGTTATGATAGATTATTTTAAAATAAAATAAACAAATAAAAATTTAATAAAACCAAAAAAACTAAAATTATAATTAAAATTATTAATCAGGTTAAATGTTGATATAAGTGCTATCATTAAAAATGTTGGGCAAAAACTAATTTGAGCCCATATTTGCTTAACCAGCACGATGATGCCTGTGTGTTTTTGAATGGGGATCCTAAATTTAAAAGGAAAAAATGTAAAATTGAAAGAAAATACAAATAATTAAAATTAAATTTTTATACAAAAAAATATACAAACTTAGCAATAAATCAAAAGAATTAAAAAATTTTATCTTAAAAATAATCTCAAAAATTCCTCGAAAATATCGTATCAAATCACACATACGGAAAATCGTGGTATATAAGGCAGTGCTGGATAAACAAATTTTAGTACATTTTTTTAATCTACTAAGTACTCTTACATATTTTAATTACTTTTCATACTCTATCAACTTATATTTTATTGTGATTATTAATTTTGTGAAATCCACTAATCATCAAAACGATAAAGTAAAATTTGTTTATTTTATTATTTTATTTTTATGTTATTACTATGTAAATTCTATATTGTTATACGATTAAATTTATAACACTCTTACTTAAATTTTCTTTTATCATATTTTGACAGGATTTTATCATAAATTAATTAAAGTTTCATTGTAGTTCGAACCTCTATCACGAGGAATAAATTTCACTTTTATAACATATTTTACACACCATAACTCACACGTACACAACTCAATAAAATGAATTCTTGTTACCCCGGATCAAACAGTGGTTAGCGGGGAACCCGTAGTGAAGGCGTCACTGGAACCGCTCAGTATTCTCCCTTTCTAAATCCTATCGCCAAACCCTCGAAAGAGCAGTGTTGAAGTCCTGGGAAAGGTCTAAATATAAAAGACAAAAAATGACAATTTGAAAAATATATAGAGGAGTTGATGAATACGAATGACGCAAGTAAATATAAAACGAAATTGAATTTAGGATAGATGTTAGAACAAACGAACTACTACTTACACAAATTATGGTTAATGAGTTACAAAAGTCATTTTAATTTTCGAAAAATCACGAACTGCAACTTTAAAATCGATTGAAAACGACAATACTTAGTAGAAAAATTGTCTCAAAGTAAGCTTTAGACGTATAAGTTCGCTAATTATTTCATTCAGATTGCAATATTATTATTATTATTTTAATCCTATTGTAATAATTTTTATTAAATTTAGTCTCATTGTCATAAAAATCCATACTTACTTTTATTAAAAGAAATCGGAATACTATAATAAGTTGCCATGGAAATAAGTGGCAAGCGAAATAGATTAACTAATTAGGTCATAGTTAAAATGATAATTAAATATATGGTATTTTATTAAATTATCCTTTAGATTTTTGACTTTAAAGGGTCATGATGAGAACCTGTAATATAAAATAAAAAATTCTTATATATTCTGGTATTAATTATATTATATAAACCAATTTTCCTATTCGTTACTATATAGATAATAAAAATTGATTAATATTATTTTAGACAGAATAGAACCATTAATTTAGGTATTACAATTTGACCATTAAGGTTAAATATGAGAGCAAATATGGACATATGTATAATCCTTTTGTAATCATTACTATTAATATTATTATTATTATTTCTATAATTATTATTATTAATATTAATTGCACGATAACTTTCATAATAATAATAATAATAATAATAATAATAATATAATATTATTATTATTATTATTATTATTATTATTATTATTATTATTATTATTATTATTATTATTATTATTATTATTATTATTATTTTATAATTATTATTTTTATTGTTATTAATATTATAATTATTATGGTCACTATTGTCATAAGTATCGCAGGTGTCTTCATTGATGTTGTTAATCATTAATAACATTATTACTCTAGTTTTATTAATTATTATGGGGGTTATGTCTTTTCGGAAGCGTTCAACCATTTGTCTTTTCGGTTCCACTGAAATAAATAGTGAATAGGTAATGCCTATCTCCATTAATACTTGGTTACAATTAAGTTTAGGTAAGATAAGTTTCTTAAGTTTATTTATGAAATATTATTAAAACATTCCCCCGTCTGGATGAGGGGAGGGATGATGACGTCTATATTTTCCCCGCTTTATATTTTTGGGAAGGTCTCTACAACAGTGTTCGTATACACGACACATGGCCAATGTGGTAGTGTTGGGCCACAACGTAAACGGCCTTGAGAAATGTTTAAATGGATCAGAACACACACGCAAAATAACACGCAATTTAAATAAACCTCTGAAACATCAAGTAAACCCGATAAAATATGAGAAATAAGAGAATTAAATATAAAATAATAAACATAAAAATAAATTAAAATATTAACAAATGCACCAAGATTCGCACGATACCTACACAAATATAACAAGAAAACACAACAAATTTGACGAAATTGAAAAAATCAATTAAAGTTCATTAAAATGAAATTTAAATCGAAAATTTTGAATTAGTAATAATTCAATAAAATTCTAATAAAAAATTATAAAATAAATCAAAAATATTAAAATTAAAGAATAGAATTTACTAGAAAATAACAAGGTCGAATTTTGTTTTACTGCATCAAATTTCACACGCGAGGAAAATAGGTATAAATACTGATCCATTTTCACATTTAACTTAACCATTTAACCATTTTAACCGTTTTCGAAACTTAACAATTTTTAGAACCATTTTGAAAATTGTTTTGAAAATCTAAACTGTTTGAAATTATTGTGAAAATCCGAATTTTTAGGTGAGAAATATTTTGGTTGGGGCCCTCTTTCCACGTCACGTTCATAGCATCTCTGTAGAGCTCTGCTTGACGGCGACGTGGGGAGAGAGGCCTTTATGCTTTCTGTTATGATATTTTATGCTATTGTATGAAAATTTTTGGAATGGTTATGAAGGGTAATTCTGTTATTTTGTCCTAACTAATAAATATTATTAATGTACATAAATTGTTTGATATATATTTTTTTCTTAAACTAATTAAAATGTCGAAATTTTTCCGGCCCACAGCCGACACATAACGCAAGTAAATAAAATCGACATAGTACAGATGCATGTAAGTGCGTGGAAAATCGCCAATGATATGTACCCGTGAAGACTCAGCGTGCGCAACGCAGCGGTCGTAACGTCAATATTATCCCTATAGCTGAAGCGAGAAATAAGGAAGAAGTCTCTGGCTGCTTCCTCGCTTCTCAATTCTGTAAAATCGACCTAAAATTATATTACACACGGCTTAAATTATCACACCGAGTAGTCAGTGGGCACTCATAAATATAATAACAAATATGCCGTCTAAGGCCTATTAAAGGGAAAGGGTACTTGGGTTAAATTAACTGGAATCGTTGTTATAACTATTTTGGATTAACATTTTGAAATAAATAAAATTTATTGGGAATCATTGAATTCGATTAAATTGAGATTATTGATAAAAATTAAATTAACCATTGATTGTAGAAGTAAAGTGTTTTATGGCTAAAATTAAAGTAAATATTGGGTAAAGATAATTTAAATGCTCGTAAATTATTGATTAGGGTATTGGCAAATAATTTCATCAGTTAAATTATTATAATTCATTTCAATAAAAGCAATCTGATCTTTGAGTAAGAACGAGTAATGTATTGATCTAATCAAAATCAACCCCCGATAAAAATGAAAGTAATTACGAATCGAATTCATAGATTTCAAATAAAGAAATGTACAATTAAAAGTAAAATGATTCTCGAATGAAAGTGTGGAATCCCTTAATTAAATTGTTGATTAAAATTAATGTCACCCCACATAATCCACCGTTAATTCATTTCGATAAAATTGAAGAAGTGATTGAGCAAATCAAGTATTTAGATTAAATTATTGATTAAAAATAAAACGAATACAAATAAATATATCGTTTATTAAATTGAATCAATTTATTAGCGACAATTGAGATGATTAAAGTAGTGCAAATAACTATTGAGTAAAACCCAAATAATCTAGTTTTGGTAAGGTAAAGTATTGAATAAGAATGAATAACATAAGCTCCTTAATGAACTATGATTAGTGGATTAAAGTGGTTCATAGATTGGGATTAGAGATGAATTGAATAACCGTGAAGATGTGAATTAAAGTAAAACTGAATTCACGGATTTAAAACCATTAGCATTAAAATAACTTGTGGGCTAAAGTAATGGTTGATCCAAATAGCCTTGGGGAAGACTATTAGAGATTGGAATGGCGGATGTCGATGTTTATTGCTGATAATACAATCTCTTGATTAGAACTAGAGTAATTTATAATCTATAAATAGGTTTCTTCAATTATCGTAAATTCAGGATTTACAGCAAATTAATTAAAGGTAAAGTGAATGAATATTTACGTAAATTAATTAATATAATTGAAAAAACCAAAGTTTAGGATAAGCGAAAATTTGTATTAATATCACATTATTGAACAAATGAAGTTCCACATAACGAAGTTATTCCAACAGAAGGGTATCGCATCTATTTAGAAACCTCGGTAAGCGTAGAAGTTTTCCTAAAATTTATTAGTAAAGTACATTCAAACTAGTCAACGAAATAACTTACCGGAATCGAGATAATCGAGTGTAGGCGAACATTTGACCAGTAATTCTGAAAACATGACATGAATAATGCAATCACGGATGTAAACAACGTAAATCACCTTCCGTCAACCGCTTAAGTGGTAATGGTAAAATCCGCCGGAAATCATTCGCCCACCAGGATACACCTACACGCGACTAAGTTATCTCGGATCAACGTCCGGCCTAAATCTTAAAGTTCGAACGACTGTAATTAAAGTTAGTAAACAACTCTAAATCAATGTACAAATTCCCTTAAGTCAATGTACGAGTATCCGCCTACATGAAAGATTTTAATGTTAATACGCATATATCGAATAAGTTAAACATCAGGTTATCTCATCCATACGATTAATTATATAGTTTCCCTATAAAGGAGTGCACCTTAAAGAACCAGACCACAAAGTAACCCAACTGCTTATTAATGTTCCATCGCGTAAAGGAAGGCAATGGTCACGTATATGACGCCTTACTATTAACATAGACACTATCTGCTTGCTAATAACTTAGAATAGTAAATCAATCGAACCTAATAACAGTAATGTTAGACATGTCGCCCAACGAACTACCGTCGAGAGACCGCCAGACAGGAACAGACAGGAGTCCGCCGACCACGAGGATACTCAACCAGTTGCAACGATCATGTCTCTCGGAACGGCAATATCCAGCTGCGGAGACCTACCTGCACGCACAGGAGCTCCTCACCCAATGGGAAAGGGTGCAGGAGCAGGTAGATTTACAGGTGGTTAGGGCAAGGATGTATCTTGCGAACGTGGTCGAAGACATCCTTGCCGGGCGGATTGCAGTCGCCTATCCACCTCACCCAGTTCGAGACACCAAAAGACCCTATACCGTTGAGGCTCTCAAACGGAGCCTGAAGAGATATTGTCCGGACGAGTAAACCAACACTGATAGACTTTATGTAGTAATTGATTTAAAATATTAGAAATTTACGTGTTATTTCTTTTCTTATAGCTAGAGTTATTCGTGTTTTGTTTAACGAAATAAACAATTATATAACTTGATCAAGAATAAATTAACATCATCTATTTGATTGTAGTAATGTCTTCCTTACAAATCTTACAATCCGAATTGAACCACGCGAGACAGACAAACACGGAATTACACACTCAGATTATTCAACTAACCCGCGAAATACAACAGATTAAAGCAACCTGGAGGGAACCAGAAAGGTGAAAACACTGTGCCACCGCCTGACCGCAACACAGAAAGGCTGGACAGAGGAGCGGCAGCTCAACCAGAGCCTGCGCACGCAAATTCGGGGACTCGAAGTCGCCCTAGCAGTCTGCCGGGAAGGGGAAGCGGTGACATATCCGCTCGTCTTCGCCCCAACCCAGATGTCGCAGAAGAACACCCAACCAGTGGAACGATCTACCTTTCCAGTAAACAATCGTCGACCGGGACGTAAGGAACGGGCCCGACGTCGAGCAATCCAGCTTCAAAATCATTAACCTGTAAACATTGCGCGCGTTGTTAAATAAATAGAGTAGTCGTGTTCTTAATTTAATTTGTTCCGTTGATATTTATATGCTAAACATTTGCATCATGTTACTCAACCTTAATTTCATCTCTCCGCAGACAGATAAGCACCTAATCTTGAACGATCATGAGGGACAGAGCAAAGCGAGCATAGGTCTTCTATCGACAGCTCGTGAACCCGAGGGTTGTCCGAGCAACTATAGTACTAGCACATGGTACTCAATTTTTGCGGGCAATCCACCACTTGAACACATTACCAACGTTGCCTAGCAACGGGTGCCAAGTGGCGGTTAGTATCATTTTGTATGGCGTTACGAGGGCAACTAGAAGGATAAGCAAGATTTGAAACCCTGTAACCCACCAGTAGGAACACTGTTAGGGATACCCCAGGTTACCTCATATTTAAAACTAATCGTTCCAATGACAAAACAATAATAACAACAACGATAGTAGTAATAATTATAATAACTTCCATAATAATAAATAAAATCGGAGTTATAATGTTATTAATGATCAACAAAATCAATGAAGACAACTAACTATGATACTAATAACAATAAGAATAATAATTATAAAACTATAATAATAATAATTATTATTATAAAAATTAATAATAATAATAATAATAATAATAATAATAATAATAATAATAATGATAATAATAACAACAGAAATAATAATTATTTACAAAATTGATCAATGTAATTAATATTAATAATAATTATAAAAATGATTGCTAAAGTTAATATTAATAATGCAAATAATTATAAAATTAATAATACTAATGTTGGGCCAGCACACCAATAGCCTTGAGAATTGTTTAAATGCGTCAGTAATACAGCACGAAAACCCAGCATCAAGATAACTTAAAATACAATATACAACACCAATTAAACACTTTAAAATTACACACTTAAATAGATTAGGTTGTAATCGACAAAAATAAAATATTTTTAGGCTATGTAAATTAATTAGAGATTTTAGGGAAATTTTATGATAATTTAAGTGATATCTAGTTTTACGAGGTATTTATTTTAGTAAAATTTTAATCATCTATGTGAATTTTATTGTTTTCATTTGAATGTTAATGGATTTGGGGACTATTATGTTTTTGTAGAAAATATTGAAGAAATGAGGGAAAATCTATAATTTTAGAAGCACTTAATTTCTTGATAATTTAATAAACTTTACTTGATTTTAGGATTATTTTAAATAAAAGTTTATTTTAGGAACAAAATGTTTATGAAACATATTTATGATAATTATTTACCAATTAAATTCCAATTTGACTGATAGATTTTGAATAGTAAATGATATTTAAATTATAATTTTATGATATATTTAAAAAGTTGATTAAATCAGTTGATTTTTAAAAATATTTTAGTGAAACCGAAAATTTTAATTGATTTTACAGTAAAAAAAAAGGATGGTCAATTAATTATTATCATTTTTCCATTTATTGATTTCGTGGATATCAATCACAAAAGTAGTATATTGTAGAGATTTTTAAGAGATGCTCAGTGTGGTTAACAATATACATATGAAAATCGTTGAATTATATCTATGGGTTGACTGGTAATTTTTATTGAATTTATACTCGATTTACTGATTAATTTTAATTATTTGAGCAACATGATATATATTTTATGATTTTACATTAATTTAGTGAAATTAAATTTATGTGGGAAACATAGACTTTATTCGATTTTAGTCATTTTTGATGAATTTTTTATTTGATTGAATTTGTTGCCAGAATCAAATTGTGGTGATTTTCGACGGAAAATGTTGGGTATCGATAACAATTTTGTAATACTTTAAAGAAAATTTATTTTTATTGGTAAAATTCAGATTTTATTTTAAGGGAATTTGATTGGTTGAATACATATAGTAAATATGATCCAAATGATGAATTTTTAAAGATCTTATTCGGTTAAATATAGATTTCTAAAGAAATTTTACCTTGTAGGTTATTACCAAAAATATGTGTATTGTTGGTACAGTGGGGGAAAATGTGATTTCAAGGGAAATGATATTTTAAGGGGAAATAATCTATTAAGAACAAGTTTGTTGTCATTTTTAAGGGAGTTGAGTTGGTTGAATATCTGTGTTCAAAGAATAAATATTTTATAAATGGAGAATATAGAGGAGGAATTTATAATATTTTTAAAAGGCTTTGTTCAGATAGATATCAATATCTGTGTAAATCTTTTGAGAGAGTGGAAATATTGTCATTTAAAAGAGAAATGATTGTTTAAGAAGAGAATTTATGATCTTTTAAGGGGAAATAATTGGTCACGAGATGGATTTCAAGAAATTTATTCTGTTGAATATCGATATGTTGGTGATTTTTATGAAAATAATGAATATAGCGGGGATTATTGTAATTTAAAGAGAAATGATTGGTTGAGAGGCGAATTTATAATATTTTTAAGGGGATTTGATTGGTCAAGAGAGGAATTTTATTTTAAGGTGATTTCAAGAGATTTATTCGGTTGAATATCAATATGTCGGTGATTTTTTATGAAAATAATGAATAAAACTGGGATTAATCTCATTTAAAGAGAAATGATTGGTTGAGAGTAAATTTTATTTTAAGGGAAAACAATTGGCTAAGAAGAAAATTTATGATTTTTTAATAGGAAATGATCGATTAAGAACAGGCTTGTTGATATTTTAAAGGGAAATGATTGGTTGACAGTAAATTTTATAATATTTTAAGGGGAAACGATAAGATAAGAGGGGCTTTTATGATATTTTTATGAGGATTTATTCGTTTAAATATCTATGTTAAAGGATGGATACTTAGTGAAATCGATACATTTTCATTGGTTTAAGGGTTATCAAAATATATCAATAAGATTTTGGTTAATTTTAATGATATTATTGGAATCTGAATAAAATATACGATACGTGTTCGGTTCTAAGAAATAGTTTGATTCATGTAACTATTTGTATACAAGTAAGTATTTATTTGATTTTATTATAAATTTGTAATTTAATTTAATTAAAAACTAAATTAACTAGTATTTAAAAACCTTTTATTACTCATTATTTATGTTGTTATTGACAATTTTCTGAATAATTTAAATATTTACGATTATTTCCAGGAATGAAGAGAAATTGTACGATTAAATACTATAAGAAGTCGATAATATACACTAATTTTTATTCAACAAGTACCTTGAATAAAATTTTAAAAAAATGATCTAACAAATTTTTTCAATTATTTTACAACTTAGTTTATTTAACTTTTTAATTGATAAGTACTATTTTCTTTACAATTTGCTAGTATGTTGAAACTTTTTTAAAATTTTTATTCAAAGTACTAACAAATTTTATTAAAGATCTATCAAAACTTGACAAAAATTATAAAACTTTGGTAATTTTAATATGTATTACTCAATAACAACTATTTTCTTACCAATTTGCCGAAGGTCTTATTTTAAAATTTCAAAGTACTAACATTATTTACAAATTAATCAGTTTTATTTAACATCTTAAAATATTTAAATTTAATCAAATTCTATTCACATGCTAATCATAATTTAAGGATAAGTCTTATTTTTACAAAATCAAATATTTTACAAAAATTAAACATACATATTTGGATTTTTAGTAGATTTTATCGGTATCTATCAGTACACAAGTACCTGTTCCATGTGGTTTTTTAAGCTTTGTTAGAAATTCAACTTATTTAGTGGTTGGTCGATAACCATTTAATTTTTAGTAATGTGGTAGATGATAATTATTTTATCTATTAACTTTATTTAATGTTTAGAAACTTAAAAATCTAATAATTTACAATAAATATATGAAAATTTATTTCAAGTACTGTGAAAGTAATGTATGTTTTGTGAAATTAATTTAAAAATATTTTTCTAATCAAGTTTATACTTACTAATTAATTTGTCATTCAGTAAACAACAAGAGTGTGAGTGAAAAGAAAATCTATAAAAATAAATTTAAGTAATTTTTTTGAGCTGTTAGCAATTAATTTATTTAGGGCATGTGAAAAATAAATGAAAAGGTTGACATTCATCTTTGAAAATAACTTTTAATAAATGTTCATTGTTGGACGTAATTAAAAATATTACAAAAATGGTAGAAAAATTTCAAAGTTTTTTAACTAAGTTTTACAAAATAATTTCAATAAATCACATACAAGACTGTAAAGAAATAAATTTTTATTCAGAGAAAATACAACAATTGATTGAGCTTCAATGACTAATAGTTTCTTGATAGCAATCAGGTAACTAAACAATAAAACAATTTGGAGACATCAATGATCGATAAAAAAGTCGAGAAGTTAATAAAATTGTATTTCTTTTGATTGTTCAAATTTATATGTGCTTTTATTTAAAGATTTCTTGGTCAGTAAAAATTTTTTGATATTGATTTGTTCAGTAACTAGTTATTGATAACATATTGTGAGTGTGTGAATAACCAAGTATTTTAAGGGGAAATGATTGAGAGAAAATTTTATTTTTTAAGTGGGTTAAGTTGGTTGAATATCGGTGTTGAAAGAGTAAATATTATTTAAATATGTCATTTTAATGAATAAGTAAATTATTCAATGCTTAGTATGTATATAGAGAGTTGTACAGTACTCGGTTATTTGTATACAGTACCTAGTGATTGTTGTTCAGTTATTAATGGATTATTCAGTGTGATGGGTTATCAGTATTCAGAAGTTGATACCAAGTAAATATAGCAATGGATTTGGTTTCAATGAATTTTATTAATTATCACCTGATAACGACAAGGTAACTAAGCAACCAAAAAATTTGGACACATCAATGATCGATAAAATAGTGAAAAAGTTAATAAAATTTCAACTTGTATTTCTTTTCGTTAACCTTTTATGTGATTTATTTCAAAATTAGTTGGTCAGTAACCCATCATTAATATTTATTGGTTCAGTAATTAGTTTTTGATATTGATTTGTTCAGTAACTAGTTATTGATAACATATTGTGAGTGTGTGAATAACCAAGTATTTTAAAGGGAAATGATTGAGAGAAAATTTTATTTGTTAAGTGGGTTGAGTTGATTCAATATCTGTGTTGAAAGAGTAAATATTATTTAAATATGTCATTTTAATGAATAAGTAAATTATTCAATGCCTAATATGTATATAGAGAGCTGTACAGTACTCGGTTATTTGTATACAGTACCTAGTGATTGTTGTTCAGTTATTAATGAATTATTCACTGTGTATGGGTTATCAGTGTTCAGAAGTTGATACCAAGTAAGTTAACTTTTTATGTTTTCTGAAAGTATTATTATTATTATTATTATTATTATTATTATTATTATTATTATTATTATTATTATTATTATTATTATTATTATTATTATTATTATTTTATTATTTTTTTTTTAGTAAGGATGGGTTGCTGCAGAGTGGAGGAGATGGGTTGCTCTTGCGAATGACTACCACCTACCTTAGGCAATACTATGTAACACTGAAACTCAAAAATTTAATTTAATAAAATTCTTTGAAAAAAGTTTTTGAAAAATTTCTTTGAAAATTTTATCGTAATCAACGTGTATAAAAAAGTCATTGTACAAATTATACTAAAAATTTCATTGTAAGATTACATTCAAAATTTTTTCAATTAAAAACATGTGTAAAAATTTCATTGTAAAATTATCCTAAAAATTTCATCTTTAAAAATTATATATAAAAAATTCATCGATAAAATTATACTAAAAATTCTATTTAAAAATCATGTATAAAAAATTCCATTGTAAATTTATGTTAAAAATTTTATCATTTAAAAATATGTATAAAATTTGATCGATAAAACTATACTAAAAATTTTATTTAATAAATTTTATCATGCAATATTGTCGACTCTTTAACTTTAAAAATTCTTACTTATGTAATTTACCTTTTGACTCTCTATTTACTTTTTAAAAATTCTTACCTTATGTAATTTGCCTACTATAACTGCTTTTAAAATTTTCAGCTTTAGAAATTACCCTTATGTAACTTAACTGTTGACTCTATTTAATTTAAAAAAAATTCTTACCTAACCTACCATACTTTACTCTAGGCACCTTAGATTACTTTAAGAACCTTAATTTACTTAAATTTATTCTAACGTAGTTTAAATTACTCTGATGTACCTTAATTTACTTTATGAACCATAATTTACTTAAATGTACCCCAATGTACTTAAATTGACTTTCGACCCTTTAATTTACTTTAATTTACCTTAATGTACTCTAATGTATCTTAATTTACTAGAGGAACCTTAATTTACTCTAATATACTTAAATGTATTCTAATGTACTTTAATTTATCTGAATTTACTTTAATATACTCTAATGTATCTTAATTTACTTTAGACCCTTTAATTTACCTTAATTTACTTTAATATACTCTAATGTATTCTAATGTACTTTAATTTACTTTAGGTATTTTAAATTATTTGTATCTAGAGCCTAAATTTGCCTATGAAAATTGTGTGAACAAATATTTCAAGTGTTTTTTTTTAACAAGCCTATAAAATACCCCTGTCAATTTTTTATCAGTAGGCGATTCAAGCCATTTTTATTTTATGCCTATATTTACCTATAGAAAGTATTGAGACCAAATATTGCATTAGTTTTTATTACGAATTAAAAATATCCCTGACTATATCACATCTTAGGCGATTTGAGCCAATTTTAATTTTATGCTTTTTTATCGTTAGGCGATTCAATCCAATTTTATTTTATGCCTATATTTACCTATAGAAAGTATTGAGACCAAATATTGCATTAGTTTTTATTACGAATTAAAAATATCCCTGACTATATCACATCTTAGGCGATTTGAGCCAATTTTAATTTTATGCTTTTTTTTTATCAGTAGGCGATTCAAGCCAATTTATTTTAGTCTTTTTCAAAAATATCCCCCTGACTATAGTGTGATTAAAAAAAAAATTTTGTGAATGAAAATACCCTCTTTGACTATCTTAGGCGATTTGAGCCGATTTTAATTTTATGCTTTTTTATCGTTAGGCGATTCAAGCCAATTTATTTTAGTCTTTTTCAAAAATACCCCCTGACTATAGTGTGATTAAAAAAAATATTTATTCAAAAAAAATATTTCAATTTTATTTCAAAAATTCGCCAAAATTTGAATTTAAAAAAAAATGTTCCAAAAATTCAAATTCAAAAAAAAAATCGCGCCAAAAACTCGAAAAAAAAATTCACACAAAATTAATTAAGTTGATTACATCATTATGTAATCAAGATAATCCGAAATTTAATCTGCAATAATCCCACCCCCTCCCCCTATGTTTTTTTTATGTTCCCGTAAGCTCCTAACTACCTACTAATAGCTTTGAAACCTTTGATTAATATTCAACTAAATTAATACATAAAATTCATAAATAAATCAATACAGAAATATTAGTTTTATTTCTTTTCCTTTCTCTACTATTATGAGCATAATTTTGGTATTATATCAACGGTGGACTATTCACTATGTATTCTTTCGACTGATTGTCTTTTGTAAAACTAATCTGATCCAGCTGAGGTTTATAAAAATAAAATAGATGAACAAAAGAATTTTTCAATTTTTTGATATTTTCTTTTTATTCGTTTTTATAATTATTTACCTTTTTACTTTTATTTATTTCAAACATTATTATTCAATACTAATAAAATGAAACCTGAATATTTTAGATTCATTGCTTCTAATTAATTATAATGATTGTTGGATTTTCTTCTATCTCTTCTTTCTGCTTCGTTTTCTACATGAAATACATTGATAATAATTTTTGATTTTTTCTCTTCTAATTTCTAGTCATTTATATTCTACAGAGGGTCTGACGTTGAGGTCCTTGGAGAGGAGATCTGACCCGACGAAATACCATTCACTACGGGTACCTCCCACACTGAAGTACTAGCTTTTAACTAGTTGGTGAAGATTAATTTTGCTCACTTGTATGCATTTGATTTTAGGATAATCAATAAAATAAATAATAATGGTGGCTGAAATAACATTCAGATTTTCATAATTTGGATTCTTTAAAAAGGTTTTAGATAAATGGTAGTTTTTGGGATTAATGATAATGGTTAAGCCTAATAATAATAATATTAAATGCAATAAATAATCATTATTAATATTTCATTAGTACTTTTCTTGAGTTATGGAAAATATTGGTCACGAGGCATCTCGTATAGGTCAAGTACCATGGAAGCGAGGAAAAATCATTCTATTTTGTTTTTCATTAATATTGGTTTATTATTAAATAAATTGATGAAAATTCAAAAACTAAAAATAAATCAAATCATATTATTCGAATAAAATGAATATTTCGATACATTTTTAAACCTAAATACTACAGGTGATAACCTATAAAAATTCAATATGATAGTACCTATTCTATATCTTTTATAAACATAAAAATAATGATAAAATAATAATAGTATGAAAATTAATAAAAAAAACTTTTCCTTACTTCGGAATGAAAGATTTTTATAGCGATTTGTTTGTTGTTTCATATGAAATGTCGTTTATTTTATTTTGAAATCAAAATGCTTAATTCATAACAAAACATAATTTATTTAATCAAAATAGCTTCATACACTTTGTTTCAACGAGAAACTAGTAAATCTATGCCATATTTTTAAAATTTTCTTCTTTTGTGTGCCAGAAAAGTACTACTAAAAAGAATCTCTCAACAATTTAATAAAAATACAAATGTCTTTTAATAAAGCCGAAGTTGATTTAATAAATACATCACAGACTATTAATGTTTGAACACTGTGTATGATAAATACGTAGATGTAGAAATTTGTTGGGTTATTATTATTGAAAGTCAGTTCCCTCTGACTCCTCGTGTCCTTTTCAAATCAAATAAGTAAACCCAACACAGAATAATTTTATTTGCACTTTACCACAGTTACAATTCAATCCGATTTATTTCAACGTTTTATAATTACAATTTGTGATTTATTTGCACCCTTCAACCACCGAATGAATTTGATTACCTTAAGGTAGGTTATCCAATGAATAATAACCTTTTCTGATAGATAATTTTTGACTTTACTTGGGTTTAGACTCTTTTACTGACCTGACTACACTACTCGTTTGCTTCGCCCATTGGACCTTTAGTGTTTTTCCCTTTTCCTTTTATACTCCTGCTCAAACTGTTTTCAGACAATTGTCAACAACATTTGCTGCCATACTAAATTATTAAAAATAATTACTTCCCACAGGCCACCTTAGCCGACATTTGTCAACAACATTTACTACATTATTAAATTACAAATTAGGAAATAATTACCTCCCCATAGATCAGTGGCGACAATTTAATATTGAGAACTATTTATTCGCTATGTATTTTTTACTAAACGCTATGTATTTTATAAACACTTTCTATGTAGATAAATACACAGTATCAGTATAGTAAAATACTTCTATGTTAATTAATTAATTCTAGATATTTAATACATTCGCTAAGTAATTAATTAAAAACTATGTAAAATAAATAAATGCCAAGTCAAGAAAACAATTTATAAGTAAAATAAAAAATCGATATGTCAATTAATAAAATCCATCAATAAATCTTAATTTGTTCTAAGATGTTCTTAGATCTTATTTTTTTTCGACAATTATTACAAACTTTCAATAAAGCGGTATGTTTTTCTACGTAAAGTCTTTATTTATTATAAACAAAATTAAAACAAATACTGAACTTATAATGGCTAATAATTTTGCAGAAGTTGAAGATTATCAGTCTGATCTTGAGTTTGATGTTGAAGTTACAAGTTTAAAGAAACCACGAGCCAAAAATGTGTCCAAAGTTTGGACTCATGAAAAAGTATTTAAAAGTGCTGAAGAAGCAAAAAATGCAATTAAAGAAGAGAGGATATGGAGTTACTCTTATTCCAACAAAACTGAAGATGGTAAAAAAGTTAAATTTAAAGTCAAGCAATGTGATTCTGCATTACATTTACTTTACAACTCAAGATCAGACGACGTTATTCTTTTTAGGGCAGAAGCTGAGCTTAAGCATGAAGAAAACATGTCTAAATCTGCAATATCTAACGAAGCTAAAGAATTAATTAAAGAGTTGTTTAAGCTTAAAATAAAACCTAAGAGAATGTTAAAAATCTTTAATGAACGAGGTATAAAGCCTGTTCCTACTACTATACAATTAAGAAATCAATTAAACAAGATTAGAAATGAAGTTTACGGGCCACCAGTAATAAGTTTAGGTGAGCTTGAAAATTGGCTTCAATCATCATCTTCTATACCAGAGTTAGAAGATGAAGCCTTTGTAGTCAATTATAAAATAACTTATGCCGATGAATATGAGTGTGAAGAGAGTAATGAAGAAAGCGATGAAGATGTAGAAAACCACGGCTCTAAATTTAGATTTTTTATAAGTACATTAAGATTACTTAAGCTAGCCTCAGTATCAACAAAGAAAATTTATTGCAGTGAAAAGGTTGAGGCAAGCATTGTTTGAACTGAAGTATTTTATTAGTATTTTAACCTCATTTGCAGGATAAAAATATACCGTTATTACTCAGTGTAAAAGAAACTGATTACAAAAATTTATTGATTTATTAAACTTCTTTATTTTTCAATTGCCATATATGTCAATCATCGCTGTTATATCGTTTTGATTTTTTTTAAAATTTAACCCATTAAATATGTTGGGGTTAACAAAATGCACAAAAGTAAAAAAATGGAAAAGCAATGATATTTGAAATAATAATTAAAAAGGCAAAATCAATTAAAATTTTAAAATAAATATTTATCGGGGGAAATGGGTATGGGCGTATGCCAAATTAGAGACAAATCCAAATATAATTAAATTAAATCGATTGGGGGTCCCCAGAAGGAAATATTTAATAAAAATTGAAATTAAAAAAAAATAATTAGCTGATGGGAAACTCTAGCAAATGGGAAGTCCGAGCCAACAGAAAACCCGAATAGTGTGAGAAACCCGGAACGTCAAAAATTTTTCTAATTACGGAAAACAAAATTGGTTGACGAAGAAAAACCGGGATAAAAAAGAAACCCGTCACCAAAAATAATTATTATAAACAAATGGAAACCCCGGGAGCCCAGAAATAACTAATTTGGCTTTGGACAGAGATGTCAAAAATGCTAAAACCAATTTAGTTTGCGGGTGACTTGAGTTGCGAGATGAGTATAAAAAGAAAAGGCAGATCAACAAAATTGCCAGTTGGTCGAAGAGAATATTTCAGAGATCGGAATAAAGGAGGTAATAAACTTAAAGATAAATCAACCAATCAAACAAATTAAAGTCTTGCGCTTCAGACAGGGACATCTATCTTTGGAAGACGTATCCCTACGCATTGAAATATTGTGAAATCGTGCAGAGTAATTGTGTAGAGTATTGTGAATTGAATATATTTTTCTGATTAAAGAAGGACACCAAGGAGTCAGACCTATGCACCTAGTTTCTATATAAAAACCCAACATATTTGGTGAGCCCGACGTGATCAAAGTCGGTCAAGAGATTGATAGTAAAACGAATATTGTTCAAAGAATATTGTAGAAGGGAGTAAAAGTAGTTGAAAATTTTGTGAATTTGTGAAACTATTGGAAAATTGAAATATTATGAATTGGCGAAGTGAAAAAAATATATATATTATTACGAAAATTTATTAGTAAAGTGAAAATTCAAGATTAAAACGAAAGGTAAATTTTATAAATGTAATAGTTTGAAATTTAGACAAGTGAAACCTGTGTTGACCAGATAATTTTACAATTTGAGAAGCCAAAAACAAGTTAAAATCATAACGAGTACTTCAACACAATCCATCAATACTAATAATAATGACGAAACACCCGTATCTATGGTTATAACGGGAAATAGCAAAGAAGGTAATGATTATGCAAATTGCCAAAAACTACCAGTCACTCAATACGGAGGAGATCCTGTGGAATTTGTCTACTTTATGGCGGGATATTATATGTACGCTACAGGCTACGGATGGAGCCAGTCGATAATGGTACAAAGATTGCCGTTATATTTAAAGGGAGCAGCCAGAGAAGCATGACAACAAATTGACAAAAGATCAATAACCAATGACTGGACAAAATGGAAAGATGCTCTGGCAGCAAAGTTAATCGACGGGGATATTAAAAGAATAACGCGACAAAAGTTCTACAACAGAGTGTAGAAGTCTGAATAATCGGTAAGTGAATTTGCTTACGATTTAACTACTCTTGCTGAGAAGGCTTTTGAAGTGAAACTAGACCAAGCTGATGTTGCAAAGCAGGTAAAGGAGTTGTTACAGAATCAATTCTTGACAGGAATTAAAAAGAAAATTAAAAAGACTTTATGTTATATAGATTTTAATAACTTTGATGAGTTAATTAAGAAAGCAATGAAAATTGAGCTGAATTTGAAAAGCGCACAGACCAAGTCTGAATCGTTTGCAATCATCACTGAAACCAGAGAAAGATCAATAAGTTCATTTAGAAATAATCGACTCCAACAAGCAAGTAGCCCATCACCAAAGTTCAGGCCAAAGTTAGAATCAAATAAGACGATAGATATTCAGAATGACGGAAAAGAAAGTCCAATTCAATGTAGTTATTGACAGAGGCTGGGGCACTACGTTAATCAATGTTGGATCAAAACTAGATTTCAAAAGAGCCCAATTCAAATCCAGTGCGATCATTGCCAAAAGGTGGGACATTATAGTAACCAATGCTGGTTCAAGAATAATGTGCAGCGAAGCCCAAAACAAATGCGATCAGATTTGGTGAAGGGTAATGGTGAGAAAAGTTTTAATAAAATAAACACAAATGATCAGCGAATTAATGTTGACTCTCAGTGCTATAATAGCGGCAGAAAAAGGCATATCTCACGAAATTGTTTTGCCAGATCAAGATCTCCATCAACATCACATTCCACACAGAGAGACAAATCAAATCTTCAAGGTCAAATTCAGTGTCACTCATGCAGAGGTTATGGACATATGGCCAGATCATGCCCAAAGAATGTAAATAAATTTCAGAAGCCAATATTAAATAAGTCAATTAGATTTCAAGGTGACAAATCACAGACAGACAATTTAACTTTTGTGCAACCAGATAATTTCAATGAAAGAATGGAAAGAGAAGTGAGAGAAATGGGTCGACGTTTGGATCGCTTGATGTCAAAGTTCGAATCAGATGATGAATACGATACTCATATGATGTATGATTTGCAAGAAGAACTGACTGAGAATGAGTTAAAGATGAGAAATATAATAGATGATTTGCAAAGTGAAAAGGCGACAATGATTGTGTCCAAAATTGGAAAACTAATTGAAAATAATGAAATAGATTCGACGAAAATATTGAAGTCATTAACAGAATTGAGTCAATTGTCTTTGAGTATGAGGAAGTTAAAGAGTTTAATTAGTTTGTGTGCAAAGTACTATAATATGAACTCAAAGCATAAAGATGAGATCAAAGAATTAATGAAAATATTTGGAAAATCATTTAGAGAAAATCAATGGTTAGATTTTATTTTTGTTGATGTGATTGATGAAATTAATAAAAGTGTAATCTGTTGTCGTTGTGAAGTAAATGATTGTGTTAAAGATTTGAAAAATAGATTAAAGGAGAAATATGAAGGATGGATAGTGGAGTTCAAATTTAATGATAGGTATTCAGAAAATGATGAACTTTTGATAGATTGTGGTATTATACCAGGAAATAAAAATGAGTTACAAATAGCAGGTATGATTAGTGATAAGGTGCTGAGTGAAATTGGTGAAAATAAAATGGTGAGTTCGAGAGAAATTTTAAATGGGTTAAAGGATAGTTTGTGTGTTGAAGATGAAAATGAAATAAATAATAAATTAGAACTAATTGAAGAATCCGAATGGGAAACAGAAAGTAAATTGGAGATTGTAGAGGTGATACGACCATTTTTGTATGGAAAAACTAGATATGCTGAAAAGTTGTAAGAATTAAGCAGGAAATTGGGCAGAGAGTTGAGAGAGGCTAGAGTTGAATTAAAACAATTTGTAGTAGCAGTTGATTACGAAGGTTAAGGGGAAACTGAGTATACAGAAGAGCATTGGTGCTCAAAAGTCAAAAGACTAAGGAAGAGAGCTGCTAAAATTGTGGGAAAATATGGAATTATTATATTGACATATAAAGGCGAGGAACTTGATGATGATGAATATTTATATGATTGTGGATTTGCACCCCAAGCACTAGATGAAGATGGATATTTAAGAATGGACAGAAACGTAGGATATTTAGTAAATCGTTTAATAGCGGAAAAAGGGTTAAGATTTAAATGGAATAATAAGTCAAGTAAGTCAGATACCGAAGAAGAAGGAGAAATAAAAAAAAATAAAGGAAACACGGAAAAAGAAGACGAAATAATTGAAAATAGAGAAATTAATGAAAATGAAAATGAGGATGTTCAAAATGAGTGCGGTATTAAAGATGAGTTTATAGAATTAAAAAGGCAAAAGAAGCTTAGAGTATCGGAAAACAAGGTAAAAGACAAAGAGAAGAAGGTTAGCACTTTGTATGATATGAAAAAGTATTTAGTGAGATTAGAGCAGGATGTCGACGAAGCGAAAAAAATGTTGAGAGGTCTCGTTAAAATAGTGTATCAGATGTTTGAAATAGAAATAGAAGTGGACGATGAACTAAAAGGGATAGTTAAAGAAATGAAAAATCGACTTCCTAACGTTGTTCAGAAGTTTGGCCATGTAGATACGTTTTGTGAGAGAGCAATAATTGAAGACTTAACCAAAGATGGAATTAATGAGGAAGTAACGCTAACAAGTTTAACCTATGCTACTTTAGAAATTGTGACTCATGCATTTGTAAAGTCGAATGACTTGAATAATCTGATAGATATTGCTGCTCGATTAATAATCGAATTTTTGATGAGTTGGGTGATTACACAGTCAGCGTCTCTCGTTGCATACGATTGCTCACAAACAGATATAGGAAAGATTTATTCAGTGGTGGATATGTCAGAATGCCCAGATGCATACCCGACTAAACTAAAAATCGAAAATGATGTAAAGCATTATGTGTACCAAGAGTCTGATTTACGGAGAGCTCCAGTGAGAGAATGTATTGTCAAACATACAACGTTTGTGTTCTATGGTGACAAGTGGAGTCATACGTCACTCATAAAAATGCATGCTATACCCAGACCAGTTGAGGTCCTCCCAGAAAATTGTTTATTTGCTTTTCAAACGGGGGATTTAAAAATAAGCTCAGAGATTCGATTAATAGCTAAAGTGAACAACTGTCTCTATTATTCTGTGATTTACTTTTGCTTTCAATTTAATTTCTGGATTGATTTTTATCTCCTCTGTTTGAAACGCAGCTAAACAGTTTTCTGGCATTACCTCTACTGGTCGTGGAATAGCATGCATTTTTATCAGTGATGTGTGGCTCCATTTATCACAGAAAAATACAAAAGTAGTTCATTTCACAATACATTCTCTAACTTTAGCTTGCCGTAGATCAGATTCCTGATACACATAATATTTTACATCATTTTCTACTTTCAATTTCTTTGGGTATGCATCCTGACATTCTGCCATGTCCACAACTGAATAAATTTCCCCCATTTCTGTTTGGGAACAATTGTAAGCTGTGATACGTGTAGCTTGTGTAGTTATGTACATTATATTTCATCACTTTCATTTACTGTAAGATCATTATTCAAATTCTTCTAAGCTCCATTCTTTTTTACCCACTCTATAAAATATTCGTTTGAGATTCGTGCAGCTACATCTATCAAATTTTCCAAATTATCCGTTTCTGCTATCGCATGAGCTCCAATTTCTAAAACCATATAAGTTAAACTTGTTAACATTACTTTATCAATTCCATTTTTAGTCAAATTTTCAATTAATTTCTTAGCACAAAATTTATCTTTTTCTCCAAATCTTTGCACGACATTTGGAAGTCTGTTTTTTATTTCAGTTACCATGTTTCCTAACTTATACTCTACATCCATTTTTATTTCAAACATCGGATATACTGCTTTAATCAAGCCCATTAATATTATTTTTGTTTCATCAACTTCCTGTTCAATTTTCACTAAACTCTGCTTTATCTCGTATAAAGTTCTAGGTTTCCTAACATTTATTTCACTACTTATTTCACCTCTTGATGCCTCAAAGGTTTTTGCTTTTTCGAATGTTCTACCTGAATTTTATTATTCGATTCATTTCCTTCCTTATCACTAAAAATTTCATCTATGTTTTCTCGTTCTATTCCGTTTACGTTATCGTCCTCTATATCTGTATTTAAGTTCTCCAAATTATTCACTGAGTCTACTTTCTGTTCCCTTATTGCTACTACACAATTCACTAAATACCCTGCCCTTCCATCGACATCTAGGTAGCCGTTTTCATCTAATTCCTGTGGCTTAAATCCACAATCATATAAATATTCATCATCATTTAACTTCTCACCTTTGAACATCAATATAATAATTCCATCTTTTCCTCTTTTTCGTAACTTCCGAAACTTTGTACACCAATGTTCCTCTATCTTCATAATCTATTGCTATAATAAATGATTTTAATTCCATTCTAGTTTCTCTTAATCCTCTACCAAATCTTCGCAACAAACATTTTAACTTTTCTACATACCTCGATTTATCATATAAATATGGTCGTATTATGTTTACTATTTCTAATTTAGCCTTTTCCTTTAGTTCTATGTTATCAATTTCTCCGTAATTTTAACTCCATCCCAATCACTTAAAGCATCTCACAACTCTCTTGTTATTTCTTGTGAATCACTTTTTATTGCTACTTCTTCCCTAATCATACACACAACCTGCAATTTATTTTTATTTCCAGGTATAAAACCATAACCTGTTTAAACTTCATCGTCTTTTAAATACCTATTCTTAAATTTCATCTTTATTATCTGTCTTCCATTATTCTCTTTTAATCTATCTTTTAAATCTTTACCAATCTCCTATTTCACAACAAATACAGATCACACTATTTCTACTTTCACTACAACATCAATAAAAATAAAATCAAACCAATTATTTTCTCTTAACGTTTTCCCAAATATTTTCATCATATTTGTTATTTCATTTCTATCCTTTAAATTCACCTCATAATAATCAGCACACTGTTCAATTACACTTTTAAATCTTTGTATACTCAGTGAAATCTGACTCAATTCCAGTAATGATGTCATTATTTTAGACATTTCCGCTGCTCTCGATTCTATTAATTTTTTTAATCCTCGACATAATAATTATTGCCTTTTCGCCTTGCAGATCTTTAATCATCATTCGTTTCAACTCTGTGTCTGATACTTCTGATTGCGACTCATATATCATATGGTTATCCGTCTCTTCATCAGATTCAAACTTGCATATTAAACAATCCAAACGTCGACTCATTTGTTTCACTTCGTCTTCAATTCTATTATTAAAATTATCTGGCTGCACAAAAGCAACGTTATCTGCTTGTGATTTGTCACTTTGGAATTTAGTTTTCTTTAAGATTGCTTTTTAGAATTTCTCATTATTCCTGGGACATGACCTCGCCATATGTCCATAACTTCTACATGAATGACATTGAATTCGGCCTTGTAAATTAACTCTATCTCTTTGAGGTGACGGTGACGTTGATTGAGATCTTGCGAAAAAGTTTCGTGATACATGCCCTCTCCTTCCACAATTATAGCACTGTATATTATCATTAATTCGCTGGTTATTGGTGCTCATTTTACTAAAACTTTTCCCAACATTGCCTTTCCACCAATCTGGCCATATCCTCTTTGGATTTCGTTGCTCTACATTTTTAAACCAAAATTGACTATTACTATGTCCTTTTCTCTGGCAATAATCACACTGGAAAGGACTTGGACTTCTTCGGGCATTGTTTCTAAACCAGCATTGATTTATATTATGTCCCAATTTCTGACAATGACTACATTGTACTGGTCTTTCTCTCGCCTCGTTTGGACTATTTGTAGATTTCCTTGGCTCAAATTTCACTCTGAATTTTGGTGAGGGGCTAGTTGATTTCTGGAATAAATTAGTTTTGATTGGCGATTTTGATCTGTCTCTGGGTTCATCAATAGTTGTAAAAGATTCTGCTTTTGGTTGAGTAGTTTACAAATTCAATTCAATCATCATAGCCTTTTTAATTAACTCGTCAAAATTGTTGAAATATACATAGCATAGGGCATTTTTAATTTCCTTTCTAACTCCTGTCAAAAATTGATCCTGCAATAATTCCTTCACTTGTTTCGCCACATCAACTTGTTCGGGTTTAATCTCGAAAGCTTTCTCTGCAAGGGTCGCTGCTCCTTTTAAATATAAGGTAACCGTTGCACCATAATCGATTAGCTCCATCTGTAAGCAGTGGCATACATGTAGTAATCAGCCATAAAATCAACAAATTCTACAGGATTTCCTCCATATTGTTGAACTGGTAGCTTCTGACAACTTGCATAATCATTACTAAGAGTAGCAGACATATTATTTTGGACAGTGTATATAGGGGTTGCCATAGTAGACCCGGGGGTTTGATCATTATTATTGGAATAGCTCGCCATTATTTCTGATTGTTTCTGGTTTTTCAAATTATAAAATCTTTTTTGTACATCGTTTTCTCGTCTGAAATTTAAAATATTACAATTATTAATTAAAAGATAACGCCAATCAAAAACTTTTCGTACGATATATTTCGATAGCATAACTATCATCTTCAGGTACTCAAAACCAACTAAAAATATTATGAATTAACATTTTTAGTTGGTTTTGAGTACCTGAAGATGATAGTTATGCTATCGAAATATATCGTACGAAAAGTTTTTTATTGGCGTTATCTTTTAATTAAATCGTTGCCAAATTTATTTAACAATTATTAATGTTAGCTTTTGTTTTAATTTTGGAATTTATTCTATAACAATTTTTTTATAAATTCTGTCGCAATGAATCACGAAGGTTTTTCAATAATTTGAAAGTTTTCTTTTAATTCAATAATTTATTCTCTTTTCAGTTTTTTTTACTTTTACACTTTTTTTCCAGTTTTTCTCTTTTTAACTAATCCAATTATTTTCAGCACTATTGTAATGATTCGATTTTAAAAAGGCATCATCTTATTCCTAAAAATTAAGGAAGAGTAATTTTTTTGCTTTACGTCCTATTAGCAGTTTGATTTCTTAAATTTAATACGTTCATTAAAAACTAAATTATAATAAATTCCAAACTTTATTCAAAAAAACTACAAACAAAACAATATTAAAACAAGGATGTAAAGTTTTTTTTAATCATAAATGTTTTTTAGTATTTCTTTTGAGGATATTTCAGTAAGCATGAATTAACAATTGAATTGGAAATATTAATACACAAACATTCAATAAATATTTAATATATTTAAATTACAAACATTCCTAAATATTAATTTTACAATCAAGCAATTTCATTATTCCATACTTTAACTTTTGAACTTATTTAAATTTATCATTATAATTTTATTAACATTCATTACATATTTTTAACCCGATTATTAATTATTTTAGTTAATTATCCTCACATCCCTCTTTTTAAAAGGCATTAGCCACTCTATATTTCGTATAAATCTCCTTCCATTTTCTTGTTCAACTTCATAGCTCCACTCATGTATTTTTTTATTATTTTCACAGGTCCAGCATATCTGTCATATTCTTTATTGTTATCATTTCTCTTCATTAACACATTGTCTCCTATTTTCAATGTTCTTTGTGTTATTCAATCAAAACCTTTATTTTCAATTGACATTTGTAAACCATTCTTTGTAAATTCTTTTTCCAAACACTCTTTTGCATAGCGTTTGTCTAATCGTCTTCTGAAATGCTGAATTTAACATAAATTCGATTTCTGGTAATAACTCTACCCAATTCTTGTGATCCAGATCTTTTAGGGTGATATGGATAGCGTCCCTAATAGTTCTGAATTGTATTTCGATTAAAACATTTGCCGAATGATGATACGGGCTTGAAAATAATATTTTGATGTTGTACTCTTTCATTAAATTATCCATAGATTTACTCTCTAATACCTTACCCCTATCACAATGTAAAAATCTAAGCGCTCCATATTTTAAAATCAAATTATTTCTTAGAGTTGTAATAACGGTTTTCTCATCCTAGGATTTTACGGCTTGAAGTGCAACATATTTTCTATAACTATCGATGATACCAATTATATATTTCATTCCATACTGAGTTTGCTTTAATGGGCCACAAAAATCCACAAATATTGATTCGAATAAATTTGCTTTAGGCGTTTCCAGCGCCTTTTCTTTAATTCGTGTCGTTGTAACTTTCCTCTTTTGACAATTTTCACACGTTTTTACTACTTCTTGAATCAGTCGTTTCATGTTTCTCATTACAAAGTTATTCGAAACGTATTTCTCAATTTTCATTGGTCCAGCATGACACAGTTTTTTATGATATTTATGAATGAATTCAATTCTTTTTCCATCCGGAATTCATATTCTATTGTTTTCTGTCATTACTATTCCCTCATTTATTCTGAATTTACTGCCTTTCTTTTGTTTATCATTGTTTATTATTTCTTTAATATCTTCTGCATCCATTTGCCATTCTTGTTCCGGATTTTCTGTCATTATTGCCAAAAGTTTCGTTTTTAGCTTTCCTATTTCTGGATTAGCGTGGATGGTTTGGCATTGAACACACGTCATACATTCACTTCTCGACAATGCATCTGCATTACAATGTTCTGTTCCTTTCCTAAATTGAAATTCTATTTCCAAACTGCTCAAATAGTTGATTCATGCCTGGAATTGTGGGGTGATAGCTTACTTTGTCTTCGTAGTATAAATCTTTTCAAATATAGATAATGTTTAAAATGGTTTGTAAAATAATAGATTGCTAACAGTTCTTTTCTTGTTATACAATAGCCTAATTCATGTTTTGACATGGTGTTTGATCCACATGCAATAACACCTTCCTTTCCAGAGTTATCCATCTGTGATAAATTTGCACCAATACGATCAAAACTAGCATCTGCATCCAATATGAATGTTATTGAAAAATCGGGAAATTTTAATATTGGCGCATTAACCAATTTCTCTTTAAGTTTTGTAAATGAATTTTCACATTTTTCTGTCCACATTAATTTTTTTTCTTTGCTTCATACAATTGTTCTAGATGTTTTGAATCTCCTGTATAATCTTTTTTAAACATCCTATAGTAATTGGTTAGTCCTAGGAAACTCCTCAATTTCTTAACACACTTGGGTCTTTCGAATTCCTTTACTGCTTTAATTATTTCTTCATCCGTTTTGACTCCATTTTTGCTTATTATATGTTCCAAAAATTTCACTTCATCTTTCAAAAATTGGCATTTAGACGGACTGATCTTTAATCCTGCATTTTCGATTTTCTTAAAAACGCTTTCAATATTTTCTTAGTGCTCCTTTAATTCTTTTGAAAATATTAGAATATCATCCAAATACACTACCGCTATTTGCTAATTAAGTTCACTTAATACCACGCTCATTAATTTTTGAAAGGTTACCGGAGCTGCTGCTATTCAAAAATCATCCTATTAAAGCAATACTATTTACTTTTACTAGAGAACGCCATCTTTAGTCTTGATTCCTCGTCTAATTCTACCTGATAATATGCGTTCCCCAAATCGATAGTGATAAAATATTTCGCTCCACCCAGTGTATCCAATAACTCATTTGTATTCGAGATTGGAAATATTGGTCTCTCTGTGACGTTATTTAGAGCTCTAAAATCTAAACATATTCTTATATTGTTTTAATCTTTTTCTTCACACATACTAAAGCAGTGGTGTTGTGCCTATTTTTTTTACCGGAACGCGTATATATAATTATATAGTCAGGGCCGATCCTGGGTAGGCTGCCGCTTTGTGCGGTCTCATGTCCCAAATTTGACGACTGGGGAGATTTACCCCAATTTTCGCCCGTCGCCAGAATCGCCCTGTATATAGCATAAAAAGGAAAGGAAACGAAAATCATTACGAAACCCATTTTGTGTATATGTATATATATATGTTTATTACAATAATAGGAACGTTTAATAAAAATTAGTTAACAAATTATAAAATAAGCATATTAGATACTCAAACAATATTGCATAAATATTTTTAACAATACACAAAATCAATACGTCAGACAATTCTCGTTATCAGAAATCATCTTTAGCGTTCCGGCTCGACAACACCACTGTACTAAAGGTGTTCCATGGTGACTTACATTCTTTTATAATTCCGTATTTTTCCTTCTCCTCTATGTTTTCCTCAATCTTTTCAATTAAATAAGCTGGATGTCTCTTTGAATTAATTGCAATAGATCTCCCCGCTGTTAAAATTTTGTGTGTTATTAAATTTGTTTTACCCACATCCAATTTATGCTTCATGGAAATGGAATCATATTTTCTGCATAATTCTCTAACATTGCTGTCTTGACACTGATTAGATATACTAAGTGTAAAATTGTTTTAATAAAACATTTTTTAAATATTTCGTTGAAAATTTTATATAAAAATTGTAAAACTCTCTGTTTTTTAAGATTTAGAAAATTGAAGTTTTTAAATTTTGTAAAATTTGTGATTTTAAAAAAAAGAAAAATTTTTAATTATTGATAAAATGTTTTGAGAATTTAAAAGAAAAAATTTGTTTAAGTAATAATGATTTGTTCTAAGTAGTTTAAAGTTCAAGACGAAGTACCTGACGATGACTGTTAATCAGTCGAAATATATTGTAGCTAAATATATATTTTGGATTGGTGTTATCTTTAATTTAGTTCTTTTGCCAATTTGGTGTGATTCTGCATTCTTCTTCTTCTTCTTCTTCTTCTTCTTATTATTATTATTATTATTATTTTTATTATTATAATTATTATTTTTATTATTATTATTACTTTATTCTCATTTATAAAATTGTTATTTGATCCTAAACTCCTAAAATAATTCATTCTATTATTTACATTTCAGATATTTTTTAAAAGTCATTTATTTATTTACCATTTCAATAAATGAACAATTGCGAAATTGAACAAATAAATGCTGAAAATAAATACCCAAGATCAAAGTACCACTCAACAAAAAAATGAAGCTAGCCATAGTTTTATTATCTACACTATTTTGTAAATTTATTGTAATTATATGTAAAAGATTTATGCAATTTATTTCAGTTTTATCTGTGCATTCATTCAAATCTAGTGAAGAGAAAGATGCTGAAAAATATCTGACAGAATTTTACGATTATGACAAGTCAACCGGATCCCTTAAAGATTCATTGAAGTAAATTTTAAGTAATCCTGTTGAAAGATTCCATTGTGTTATTATTAAGAGATCTGCAAAAAATGGCTGGAATAGAAGCCGATGGCAAATTATCCGATGAAGTTATTTCTCACATGAATAAAGGTCGATGCGGCGGTAAAGATAAAGATAAAAAAAGCAAAAGATATGGTAAGATTTAGCAGCTTCATTAATATAACAATCAATTTAATTTAGTTGCCGCTAATGCCAGATGGGATCGAGGGGTAACATACAAATATTATCTTCATTTAGACTGGATGCCACGGACAATGTCTGAAGCAGAAGTTCGGTTAGTAATAAAGGGTTTTAAACGCTTTAAAATTTTGTTAAAAATTCTAGAAGAGCCATTCAAGTTGCTCTTGATTATTGGGTTCGAGTGTCAAATCTTGGCTTTGCTGCATCTCGTGACAAAGCTGGTTGTATGTTTTCAGTTAGTTTTTCTGGAAGAGACCATCTACAGTACGATGTCAACAAAAACTTTCAACCAAGCAAAGATCCTTATCCTTTGGATAATGTTCCCAGTGGTATTTAAAAGATATCTTTAAAATTTTCAATTCATCTGAATTTTGAAAGGTGTCCTTGCTCATGCTTTTTTCCCCAGAAACGGTAATTTGCATTATGACAATGCTGAAACATGGACCGAAGGAAAAGATTCGGGTATCAATTTGAGAATTGTGACTGCACACGAAATGGGTCATGCTATTGGTTTACACCATAGTAACGATCCATCTGCATTGATGGCTCCTTGGTATGGCGGTTATATTTCTGAAGCTGACTATAGACTACCAAATGATGATACTTTGGGAGCGCAAAGTCTTTATGGTGCGAGAGGAAAGAGAGCTCTTCCTTTGAAAAAGAGAGACCTTGGAAAGCTTCAATCAAGATTGTGCAATGCTAAGAATTACGATGGCGTTTTTGCATGCAAGTTTCCTGTTTTTCAATTTCCTATTTATTTTTCTGTTTAGTTTCCGATGATAAGACATATGTAATTGCTGATGGCAGCAATTTGTTCCGACTTGATGGCACAAATGTTGATGAAACATTTGAGCCAGTGGAGATAAACGAAGCCTTGAAAAACGCAGATTCAATGTTTTACGATAAAGTTAATAAAAGACTCGTCGTATTCAAAGGTAAATCGGAAGATTGTTAAATTTTTAATGAATCTTTTAACCTTGACCTAATAATATCAAGGAAAGACGTAGATAAATGGACAACCTCTTATTTTTGGGAATTCGGTACATTCTTTCATCTCTAAACGACGACATAATTTATAATCTAAACACTAAAAAGTTGTTCAATTAATGTCTTAGTTTAACAAGCATTGTTTAATTTTTGTGAAAGAAAATATTAGTTTTTTACAATATTTTCCAGTGTAAAAGGTCAGTTAAGATTATTAATGTTTATTGGTGCATGAATGATATCTGAGTGGCATTATGATTTAAGCACGTTTGAATTTCAATGAATACATGTTTAAGTATGATTTATGTCTCAGAAAGAGAAATATTTGATTTATTTCTCAAATCGGTTAAATTGAAAGCAACAATTATTTAATTTATTTATTGAAATTTTTTTATAACAATGACTTTCAAAAAATTAGCAATTATTATTATTAAGGAGACAAAGTCTATTCGGCTTCTGGTTCCGATGTAAAAACTCTAAAAGTAGAAGAAATGAAAATTGGAGGTCATGGTGCCTATTTGGGAAAAAGTTCTGCAGCTTTTGCCCGGCAAGTCTCTGCTGAAGAAGGCATGCAATATTTTTGGTTGATTCAAGTAAAATTATTATTTTCAAATTATTTGATAAAATTTCATTTTTAAGGATAACGAAGTAATTTCTGGCGAACTCTTGAAGAACAAAATTGTATTTTCAAGACGTGCCCGACCTCTATCTGAAGTTATCACAATGAGTAACGGAGCTAAATTTCCCCCTAGCATCGATGCGGCTCTTTTGAGTGGCGAAAAAGATAATTTACAGTTATATTTGTTTGTCGGAAACAGGTATTAATAACAAAGATTTAAACAATATTTTAAATATATTTTTTAGTTATTACGTTGGAAAACCGACTGGTAGAAAACAATTCCAATATTCCATTTCAGCCGATTATCCAAAATCTTACAAACAAGTTCTCAAATGTTAACAGGACACTTGACAAATAAATATTTACAAATTTAAATCTTTGTTTAACTAATGCAATTTTCAGTTCATTTTCCGAATTTATATTTTAAATGTTAATGATATAAATAAAAAAGTTTTAAAATAAACTTTTTTAACAGTGTACTAAAAAGAAAACAATAACTTTTCTTAATGCATTTAGCCACACAACTAAAACAGGATAAAAATTTAGTACTTACGGATATAGGTCTCGCATTTGTTTATGTTTTCCAACGCTCCATCTAGTTTTAAAACACTAGTTGTCTCTTTCGCCTATTTTATCCTAGAAACAGAGAATGAAATTGTGTTGAATTTACTTGAGAGTTAAAAATATATCAAATTTTATTTTAGCTTAAACATAATTTATTAATCCCACAAAATAGTTATTATTTTATATTTAGATATAGATTACTATAAAATTCGATAGCATGTCATTTTAAACAACAGCTTTTAAATAAATTTTTAAATGTATTGATGTAAAATCCACATACTTCTAACGTATGTCGTAATTAAGTATCTTCGACCAAATTGGAAATTTTCTGGTTTCAAAGTTTTCCTTTTGTAGTTTGATCAGGACATTATTAAACTGTTACATATCCACTCCTCAACATTTGTCCCTTACTGACACTGCTATCAACTGTGATAAACCTGAAATGCGATCATTATAACAATTTAATGTTCTACTTTGTACCCATTTGAGTTTCCCTCTGCTCATTAATTACCCCGGATTTTACTTTATCTCTCGGGCTTTCCATTGCCTCGGGTTTTCCATTAACTCGGGCTTTCCATTAGTAATTAATTAATTTTTAAAATAATTTCTTTTTTGCACTCTACCTTTTCATGGGGACCCATAACTGAATTTTTACTACCATATTTAGATTCGTCTATCGATTTGGCATTCAACCATACAGCTTTCCCCCGATCAGTAATTAATTTTGCACTTTCGTTATTTATGGTGATTTTAATTGTGTTTCATTATATAACCCCAACAGTATTTTCTATAGGGAAATATAAGCTCTAGTTAATAATGAATCAAAATGACTTAAGTAAATTAAAGTAAATAAAAATGAATTAAAGTACTTAGAGTAAAATTGAATTTAAGTAAAGTATCTATAGCAAATTTAAGTAAAGCAAAATGAAGTAAAGTAGTTGGTGTAAATTATATTAAAGTGCCTAGAATAAATTAGAGTAAATTAAAGTAAATTAAAATGAGTTGAAGTACCTAGAGTACATTAGAGAAAATAAAATAAAGTTAAAGTGCTTAAAGTATCTGAAACTAAAGTACAGTAAAGTTTGATTCGATAAATTATGATATTAAAAAGTAAATAACTACAGTCTTCCACCTGTTGGGCCAGAACACGTATGGCCTTGGAAAATGTTTAAATGGATCGGTAACACACATGCAAATATAACATGCAAATTTAAATAAACCTATTGAAACATCAATTAAACCCTATCAAATATGAGAAAAAGAGAATTAAATATAAAATAATAAACATAAAAATAAATTAAAATAATAACAAAACGCACCAAGATCCGCACGATACCAACACAAACATAACAAGAAAACACAACAAATTCGACAAAAATTGATAAATTAATAAAAGTTCATGAAAATGAAACTTAAATCAAAAAAATTGAATTAGAAATAATTCAATAAAAATTCTAAATGAAAAATTATTAAAATAAATTGAAAAATAATAAAAATAAAGAATAGAATACACTAGAAAATAACAAGGTCGAATTTTGTTTTACTACATCAAATTTAACATGGGAGGTTAGGGACAGAAAATAGGTATAAATACCGATTCATTTTCACATTAAATTTAACTACTTTTCAAATCAGTTTAAAACCGTTTTTCAAACGAAAACCATTTTGAATCAAAATTTGATTTTGAATATTAGTTATTTTAAATCTATTGCTAGATCAATTTTAGGTGAGAAATAGTTTTAATTGGAGCTCTCTCTCCACGTCACATCCTCGCAACCTCGATAGAGCTCTGCTTAGATGTCGGCGTGGCGGGAGATGCATTTTTATGCTTTTATGATTTTATGGGACAAGTAATTTTGTATGTTGATTATTTAATATGTTAATAAATATTTATAATATTAAAAATTGTTTTTTCATGCATTTAATAATATTAATTAATCTGTCGAAATTTTTCCGGCCCACAGCCAACACACATTGCAAGTTAGTAAAATCTACATAGTACAGATTTGTTTAAGTGCGTGGAAAATCGCCAATGATATGTACCCGTGAAGACCTAGCGTGCGGAACGCAGGGGTCGTAACGTCAATATTATCCATATAGATGAAACGAGAAATAAGGAAGAGGTCTTGCGGCTGCTTCCTCGTTTCTCCTTTCTGTAAAATCGACCTAAAATTCTATTACACACGGCTCAAAATCACCACACCGAGTAGTCCAGTGGGCACTCAGTAAATATAATATAAACATAAAATGCGCCTAAGGCCTATTAAAGGGAAGGGTACGGGAATAAATTAAATTGAAATCGTTGATATAACTACGTTGAATTAATATTTTGAAATAAATTAGATAAAAATCATTGGTATAATTAAATTGATTTTATATTTTGAACTAAATTAGTAGAAATTATTAAATAAATAATTCAATGATTCAGTTAAATTAAATTATAAATTAAAATAACTATTGATTATAGATAAAGTAAAAATTAAAGTATTTTATGGCTTAAAATTAGAGTAGTTATTGAGTAATTCATTCATCAAATTATTATAATTTATTAAAAGTAAAGTAATTAAATTATTATAACTTATTGATAAAAATTAAAGTAACGACAAATAATTTCATTGATTAAATTAGGATAACTCATTTTGATAAAATTGAAGTAATCATTGAGTAAGAGTAAGTAATGCATTTATTTAATCAAATTAACTCATGGATCAGAATTAAAGTAATTATAATTAAAAGAATTCTCCACTAAAAGTAAGGTAATTCGTTGAATTAAAAGTGAAGTAACTCCTCAATTTAAAGTAAAATAATCCCTTGATTGAAATTAAAGTATTGTAACGATTGAATAAAGTAACTTTTGGATTTGAATAATTCAATTTATTGAATGAGCTAACTAGTTTGTTATAAGGAAAATAAACGAATTAAACTATTGATGAAAAATAGGTACAAATAAATTAACAACCCGCTAAAAATGTATTAATAAGAAATCATCGTTATAAGAATCAAAATCATGGTCGTAAATAAGATTAACACTACATCAATGTGAATCAAAATAATCGAAATTCAGACTAATAAATAAATTAAATTAACGATCGAAAACTTTATAAAATACAAAGGAGTAACCATAAAAAATACATTAAAATCAAAACATAGGTAAGGCTTACTGCCAATTGTCGATAGTGCATAACAAAATAATTCCAAATATCCCTGAGAAAGTAGCAAATAAAACATCCCAAAATGATAAATTCCAGAGATAGGAGATTGCACAGAGGTGCCGAGAGGTAGTTCATTGAAATCCGCAATAAATATAAGTAGTTTACCCTAAAAAATCGTCGGTAAAGGTGCTTGAAATAACCAAAATATTAAATTACCAAAATCGATCCACTGTACGGCGACGAATCCATCTACTGTAATGTTCGACAATCAAAGTGCGCATAAGTAATATGAACAGGATGTGACATTAGAAATAGCCGATTAATGCTTAACATTCATCTGCGATATTAGGCGAATCGACCGGAAAACGCGCATCCAAATTGAATGAATTCGCGTGATCAGAGAGTTTCCCTCGACATTGTATATAAAATCAAATGCTCTTAACATAAACACCGACATATCCATAGCGGAAGCGGATATCCCCACACTAATCAAATGCGTTCATCTAAATGAAAGTGGATATCATATTTAGAAAATTCTAAAATTTAATTAAATCAAGGTCAACATCATGTAATAGTAAATTTTGAAGTTAATTTAACAAATATTATATATTAGTAACTTAAAAAAATACGTGTTAATCAATGTCAACCTCATATAGATAGCAACTTTGAATTAAGATTAACTAACATTATGTGTCTAGCAAATTTGAAATACCCGTAAATAAATGGTAACACTTTGTACCCATTAGATTTTTAAAGATTGATTTTTAACAAATATTGGCACTAGATATCTCATAGACGATAACTTAATGTTGATAAAGGTCGATGCTAGGCAGTTAATAACTTCTAAATGAGTTCTAATAAACCTTGTTACCATATACTTAACAATCACTAACTTGATAGACGTAAATACCTAGTAGATCGTAGCTTTCGACTCACCTCATTTGCATAGTAGTAAAATAACACTTAACGTATTATAATTAGTATAACCATTAAAAAGAGATATGTAGGAGAACTCATAGATGAATAGCCTATTCAATTTGCAAAAGGTTGTAGTAATAATTAGCGCTAACCGCATTCGATAAGTTTGAATTTTGATAAGCCCAATGGCAACAACCTAGTCATTAGTGAGTCTCGTATTAAAATCAAGCGAACCATTTAAATAAACTGCTTTTCACTCCTTATACGCAAGTAGCTGATCCTGATGCATTTTTAGAAAAGAATATGCCATTGGGCTTATCAAAATTCAAACTTATCGAATGCGGTTAGCGCTAATTATTACTACAACCTTTTGCAAATTGAATAGGCTATTCATCTATGAGTTCTTGGGGAAGATATCCGGTTGACAATCTTTTATCACGGCACTCCTACATATCTCTTTTTAATGGTTATACTAATTATAATACGTTAAGTGTTATTTTACTACTATGCAAATGAGGTGAGTCGAAAGCTTTTCACTCCTTATACGCAAGTAGCTGATATTGATGCATTTTTAGAAAAGAATATGCCGCTCGAATGGACTGATACGCAAGTACCCGATGAACAGTGTCGGAAGGAATTACCCCCAAGGACAGGAATTTTCGAGGAATTTCGACAACAGTGGCCGTATCCCACCACTTGGAGGCTACTGGGCTTAAACAGAGACCCGTGTGGACTCGCCGGACAGCAATACATTGCTGCGGAAACATACACATACGCGCGGAACCTCCTCACCCAATGGGAAAGGGTGCAGGAACAGGTAGACCTACAGGTGGTTAAGGCGAGGATGTATCTCGCAAATGTGGAAGAAGACATCCTCGCCGGGCGGATTGCGGAAGCCTATCCACCTGGCCCAGTCCGCGATACCCGACGCCCATATCCTGTAGTTCCTCCGAAGAAGAACCTAAAGGGGCCGTTCCACGGAAAACAGTGATCCCTAAAAAACACTAACGATAAACGTGATTTAGTTTTGTTTTTGAAAGAGAAATATTTGTTACTTTGTCCTTTCGTTTTAATCGTTTGCCTGAGTGGACCCGTTTTTAATAATTATGTTTATGATAATTATAAATACAAATTATGTAAATCAGTAGAGAAAATTTAACGATCTTGTCCATTGTAGTAATGACAACCAACCAAATCTTGCAAGCCGAACTAGATCGCGCAAGGAACGCAAATGCGGATCTCCTCAACCAAATCCTCCAGATGACTAAAGAGGTACAGCAGATCAAGGCAACTTGGTCGGATCCGAGAAAAGTAAAAACATTATATCTCAGGCTAACCGCAGCACAAAAGGGTTGGGCGGAAGAACGACAGCTCAATCAGAGCCTGCGCACCCAAATCAGAGGATTGGAAGTCGCCTTAGCAGTCTGTCGGGAGGGGGAAGCAGTAACCTACCCGCTCGTCTTCGCCAAGTCCCAGATGGCGCAGAAGAATCCTCAATCAGCAGACCAGTCCATCACTCCATCGAATAATCGTCGACCGGGACGCAAGGAGCGTGCTCGACGCCGAGCAGCACAACCTCCAAACCCACCCCATTAACTCACGATAACTATGTATTTTGTTGATTCAAATAAAGTAGTTGTACTTATAGTTAAATTATTTCCTAGATGCACTTACGTACAGATATCACTATGAATACTCGCATCGCAGTTTCAAACCATCTTTCCACGTTCGATCATGAATTTTCTTACACATGGGACAGAGCTAAGCGAGCATAAGTCTTCTATTGACAGCTCGTGAACCCGAGGGTTGTCCGAGCAATTACAGTACTAGCGATAATACTCAATTTTTGCGGACAATCCACCACTTGAACACATTTCCAAAGTTGCCTAGCAACGGGTGCCAAGTGGCAGTTAGAATCATTTTGTATGGCGTTACTGGGGCAACCACAGGTTAATTCAAACAAATAACAAAACCCAGTAGCCCACCACACCGAACATAGCGCCTAGGCGTTATATTCGGGAAAGCTTTTTATTTCGGTTTTAAATTTTTTGCATTTTTTTTCGTTTAGAACGCCTAGACACTTTATTTGAAACAAAAGATTTTTTTATGAAATTAAGTTTTATTAATAAAAAAAAATAACATAAACATAACTTTTCAGAATTCACATAAATATACATATTATTTTAGGATTATTAACTCCTATATGTGTGTATATTAAATAAAAATAAAAATATTAAATATAGGAACATAAACATTACTTAAACCTGTGGGGTTAGTGGTGTGGATGACCTTCACCCCAAACATACAAAATAGTTTTGCTCCCGCCAATGGTTACCCGTTGCTAGGCAACGTCGGTACTGTAACCACTGGTCACAGGACGTCCAAAGGTGAGTTCCGATATCAGAACTGCTAAGGGTTAGTCCTATGTCGGGTTCAGCGGACTGCCGTTAGAAGGCCTATGTCCGTCTTCTATTTCAGGTCCCTTTATTACTTTCTATTTAATACTTTTCTTTTCTATATTTACTTACAAAAAGTGACATAATAAACTAAACGATTTTTATTTAATATCAAACAGGTCAAATTATCGTCAGACATGAGTTTATTATCTCATTTGGCCACTCCTTGGGCGCGTCTTTGCAACCGTTCGGTTCGACCTGGTCGAGCGTGTGATCGGGGTTTCTTGTTAGTTGATTGGGCTTTTTCTTGGTCGCGATAGGCTAATTGTGCCGGAGCGAATACCAGAGGGTAAGTCACTGCACTTCCCTCCTGGCACGCCGACAGGGCGACCTCCAGTCCTTTGATTTGTGTTCGCTGTGCCTGGTTTAGCACTCTTTCCTCTTTCCAGTCCTGTTGTACGGCAGTGAGGCGCTGGTACAACGCTTTCATCCTTGCTGGTTCGGCCCAAGTGGCTTTCAACTGTTGCATCTCTCGACTCTGTTGTAGGAGTTGTCGGTGTAGATGCTGATTTTCTTGTCTAAGTTCTTTCAACTCTTGATGTAATATTTTCGTGGCCTCCATTTCTAAAATTACAATATTTGAATGATTAGTCGTCTACAATGTTAATTTAATCCTATCGATCCGCTCTCTTAATTATTTTTACGATGTATTAACGACTGCGTCTCGTGCGTCTCAGTTAGTTTATATTAACTCTCTGGTTGATCAAGGTTTAATAAAGAAAAACGTTTTATCTTTCTATATCATTTATTGTCTATAAAATATTTAGAAATTTACTAAAAAGGGTCAGAAAGTTTATATCCTTTAGTATGCTAGTATCAAAGTAGTCAATTTATAAAACTAAAAATTGAATAACCCGTGAAACATAAACATTTATTGTTATCAAAAACTAATCAACATATCAGGTCAATTCATTTATGGTCATTGAAACGTTCGTTTCTTCGATTGTTGTTATTGGAGTTCCACTGGGGATGCCTGCTCGCATACGTATGATCGCCTGTTTGACGGGATCCGAGTCGATTTCGAAGTGTTGACTGAATGAGTTTCTCCGGTAACACCAATTTAGTCGGTGTCGTCATCTGTCTCAGCTTCGGGTCGTCTAACTCGAAGGACACTCCATATTTTGGCGGAAATCCATCGGTGCTCGGGATAGCTCCACTTGCTATGTCCCTGTTCACTTGAGCTAGCCGTTTTCTGGCTAACACCGCTTTCCGGTGGTATTTTCTTTCTAACTCCTCCATCTTCATGGCTGTGAATTAGGCTCGCTGGCGGGCTTCTCGTGCTGGATTTTTGCCCGGCTCGCACTTAATCGCGATACTCGGTAGTTCAATCTCCTCGGCTTGGTATTCTAATCTTCTCGGCCAACTGAAGTCTCCATAAGTGGATAACAGGTATCCGTTATCCCACATCACTTGGCGGTATCGAGCGGCGGAAGCGCTCGGAATCTGGAGAATCACTCGAGAATTGTCGTGCCAACTGCCATATGGGTCTCTGCGATCTAAACATATACAAGATTTAGTTACCAATCATTTTTCGACGTGCCTGTGCATGCAAATTATGGATGTTAGTAATTTATTTTACTTCAATGGAGTATCGGTATGGGTGAGTTTTAGTTAAAAATGAAATGTGAAATGTAGCGTGCGAAATTACCTGATTGTCTCTCTCCACTAGGCGTTCGAGCATCGTTCCTCGAGATCCGATCTTGTAAAATGTCTCGGGTTCGAACGCGTCCACGATCGGTATTAGTTGATTGGTGATTCATCGAAGTTTATGCGGTATGAGATGTGAGTTTCTACTATTTTCTTTTATATTCATAAGTTTATTTGCGAGGGCGTGGTGGGGTGAGTGAACTGACGTTTAATTTATTCCTTCTCGTGGTTGAATGTTATTATAATTTTTATAAGTTATTTGCAATTTATTATTTGATGTCGACTATTATTTATTCGTTCAGGTTGGCGGTGAAAGTCCATTGTTACTGATCACCTTATCACCTTTGTCGTTACAATCTTGTGTGATTAACGTCATTGACCTGTCATTCGCGTCGGATTGTAATTGGTTTATTCTGCTATAAACTCAGACTATGACCTGTCTGTAGTTTATTTAGTATAATTACGATCGGATTGTTCCTTCTATGGATTAGTACGTGGCTAATCTCGTTGTTAACTCGATGAATGGACTTTTAGGACGTTTTTCATCTGGATTGTTGCTCCTATTCGACGTCGGTGAATTAAAGAAGACACTTTATTGCAAGTTACTTCGGAATACTGCTATTTCTGAAAAATGTTCAATTGTACGCGCTTGTCAGGGAGAAAACTGCTGGGTGGAATATTCGAAGACAGCTATTCGATGAAGAAAATACCGAGGTTGGGAAAGAGTCTAAATCTCTACTCTGACGTTTCGTTGGGTTGTGATATTGAACTATATGGTTTGCTAATTTGATCGGAACTTCTGATTTTATTACTTCCATCAATTTCAGGGTGCCTCTCAGGTTTTAGTCGGATGGATTCTCTCATGAAAGCTGAGCTCTTTTATTTTCATTTATGAACTATATTGTGATATTTCATTTTTATTGATCTACTATCCTTGTGTGGATTATTAATTTATTTATTCATGTCAGGTTCGGGTAATATGATTATTTTGGTCGCTTTTTATCTGTTATTGGTTGTATAATTTTATTATTTAACTCATTGAATTATCCTTGGATCTATTAATTAATTACATATTTACCTTTCAATTGGTTAAGGGATTCAAATCTAATCATTAATTTGGTTTGCGATTCATCAATGCCTAATGCCTTAATTACTACTACTTCTATGAAATGTTAGCGGATCTATATCCTGTCGTAATTTTTCTCGGAATCAGTTATTTCTACTCTATCGTTTGCAGTTTCGTTCCTTTACTCCATTTTCTCTGGCTTCCTAGTCATAATTTTAGATTTTTACTCATAATTCAAATCATTAACACTTGTGAAATTTTACTTGATTTTCATTACATGAGTCGTTTAATTATGGATCATTTTATTTAACTAATCTATCCATCGATTACATTACCAAAATATTCTCTTTATGGTATATTCTAGTCACAAATTTAGTTACAATTCCATCATTTTATTTAGATTAATTTATTTACGTCGCGTCGAGTTTAAGTTATGGATTCAATTACTTTAAATCAAATTAATTACCATTTAGTTATTAAATTTATCTGCATCGCATCGGTTTCAAGTTCCCACTACCCGAGCCTTAATTTTAGTCCTAAGGTTCTTGTGTTCATATTAGATTTTACGAGTTCCCACTGGACTACTCGGTGCTATCATTTTAGCCGATTTGTAATTAAATATTTAGGTCGATTTTATGGGAGATGGGTGAAAGAGAGCCAGCCAAAAGACTAGTTCTCAATCTTCCCACCGCCCCTATAATGGGTAGAATATTTACGTTCGAGATCCGTCGTTACGCACGACAGAGCTCTCACGGGCACACACTATAGACGGAGAAACCGCACTTACACAGTGTGACTAGTTGTGTTATGATTTTACTTTCTTGTGTGATGTGTGGCTGTGGGCCAGAAAAATTTCGACATAAAACTGAAGATTCGTTTTCCATAATACATATATTTGTTGAAACAATTTCATCATAATTCGTTCATAGTTCGGTTCATACATATCAACATACGACAAGAGGTCCCCATACATACGATCAAGTAGAGCTTACATTAAGTTACTTGATTTCGCAGTATGAAAACGGTTATCGAGAGTTGCTCCTTTGAATAAAATTGCTCTGGCAAAAAGTAATTTATTCACTGAGTGAAAAAGTGATTTTTATGGTTATAAAACCGGTTAAAACTTTGTGAAAATGGATTGGTATTTATACCTGTTCTGTGACCCTAACCTTGCGTGTTATTTTTTATGCGTTAAAACAAAATTTGACCTTGCAATTATGTGTCTAATTTATTTCTATTTTTTTATTATTTTTCGATTTCTTTTACAATTTACTCATTTATTTTTAATTTCAATCATTTCTGATTAAAATTATTTTATTTTTGTTCGCTTTATTCATGAACTCTTTTAATTTTTTGTAAATTGTCACTTTTTCGGTCAAATCTTTTGTTATCGTGTTATTTCTATGTCAATTCGTGCATATCTTGGTGCGTTTGTTAATATTTTAATTTAATTTTATGTTTTCTATTTTATATGTTAAATTATGTGTTTTCTCGCATTTTTAGGTGTTTATTAGATGTTTATGGGTCCGATTTTGAAATGTTCGTGTTATGTTTGCGTGCTGTTTCCAATCCATTTAAACAAAAGCTTGTACTGGCCCAACATAAAACACTCGGGGGCCCATAAAATTGCGTCCCGCAATGCCATACTTTTATACATTTAATTGGGTCTACGAGCTGTTTGGTCGTGACCTCAATACCCATATACATAAAAAGTTTCTACGGTATGCATAATTTTCAAGATACAGATGGACTTATAGTCCGACTACTATATAAAAAAATCAAATTGAAGTCAAATCAGTTTCAGTTTTTTAGTTACGTTAATACACAATTATTCAGTAAAAGAAATGTTTTTATCTTTTATCTGATGAACAAATCTAAAAAAACTTGTTGACACTTCCTCTGGATAAAACCAATCTTCACAATCTTCATTGTCAAAAAAATTCGAATTTTCAGCAATTAAATCTTCATTTTCATGAATTCAATCATCGTAATTAAAAGTAGGTTGCAAAATGTTTTGTAAAGTAGTATGGAGTGCATCAATATTAAAATCTATTTTAGGTACAATTCCGCAACATTTAAATGCTTTTACTATAAAGCTAGAATCCTTTGTCGATATAAAGTCCACAACCCAGTCGCTAACTATTTTATAGTTAGGAATTTTAGGGTTTCCTTGTCGAATTTGCATCTCAGGATTTTTGAGTGCTTCTGATATATATTCATCATACCGTGTATTATAATATGCTCGAAAACTACGATTTACTCCTACGTCTCATGGTTGCAGGAGACTTGTCAAATTCGAAGGCACTAACACAATAAAAATATTGAATTTTTCCAGATATTTAGATTCATGTAATTTTACATGGCTTCCGTAAGAATCCATTATCAGCAATACTGGATCACGAGCTAAACTGGTTTGTGGCCTACACAAAATAATTTCTTTAATATATTGTTTCAAGATGTCATCGTTAAACATTCCAGTTCTATTCACATTTACAAGGCACTTTTTGTTTACAATTGGTTTTTTTTTAAATTCGAGAACAGAACGTGTGGTTTTAAAAATTTACCCTCTAAAGTTATACATAATGTGGTTGTGAAACGTTTGTGAGGTACCAGCTTTTCTCATTAAAACTTCTCTGCATCCCTTCTGGGTTATAGTCGTTTTTGGTTCGGATTCGAAATAGCGTGGTACTTGGTCGAAATTAATGATATTGCACATTTTTATTTGGTTTTCCTCAATTTTTGCATGAATTATTTTTAAAAAATTGCTTACAATAGCAGTAACATTTTCAGGGATATTTTTGTTGTGGTTTGACGTCGAGATACTAACTCATGGCCATTTTTAAATCGTTTACACCAACCTGATGAATGTTTGAAATTAATCCACTTGGAATTGTTTTCAGTATCTATTATTTTCAAACGTTCACAAACTTCTTGTGATTTTAATTGAATGTACTTATCTTTAACCCTTAAGCCCTTAGAATTTCTATCTAGTATCCATTGCAATACTTCATTTTCAATTTCAGGAAATTCCAATTTTCGTACACCACCAGGTAATCTTCGTGCAACTTTTATTTGCACGGATTGATTGTTTAAAGTTTGAAGAAGTTGTGCTTTTTGATTGTGCCATTCCCTAAGAATTGATGTACCAATGTTGTATTTTTTTGACAATGCCATCCAGCCACTGCCTTTCACACCGGCATTGTATTCACTTAAAATTTTTAGTTTATGTTTAATTGAATAATTTTTTCTTTTTAGGTTATTTGACATTCTATAGCTATGGCTGAAATCATAAAATTTAAAATAAATGAAATGATCTTTGCATTAATTAAAATTAAAACATCTACCTTTACGAAATAGCGTGCTAAAAACATCCACTTTTGTTAATTTGTAAAAGGAAAACAAACTTTCAATTTTATAAAAACAAACTTGAATTTTTTTCATAAAGTAACATTTATTCATGTGCTGTCAAATCGTTAACATATATTGCTCAGTAAAAGTAGAAGTAGTCAAAACATGATATTTTGAATTGTAATTGCTTACTACGAAAATTATAAAAAAATATAACCAAAAAATGTAATCAGCAAATCTGAATCGCAACAGATTGGAATTTCGTATATAATTTTTATTTTTTAATGTAAAGTACCCAATAAGCAAATGTGTCATTACAAATGAAAAAAAAACTTGGTTGTATGTCATATTTAGAGTTTTCACACAACGTTTTATTCGAACATAACGCCTAGGCATTATGTTCGAATAAAACGCACAGTAGGCGCAGTATTCACATATAACGCCTAGGCGCTATGTTCGACGGAAGACTGTAGTCTGCAGTTAATTTACATAAGTTAAAGATTTATAAAGTAAGTTAGTGTTAGATATGATAAATTAATATGAAATTTTTTGAAGTAGTTAATTTGAAATAAATTTAAAAGTAAATAATACTAATATTAATTTCAGATAAGTGAATAATAAAATAAGCCCTTGCTGCAAAGTAATAATTATATTGAAAAAATTAAATTCTTTTGGCAACAATTTAATTAAAAGTAAACGCCAATAAAATCGAGGATCGTTTTGGGAATAATAAAATATAGATTCATTGATTTTGACTTCTGTTCGTTTACTATTAATTAAAGACTACATTAAAATCAAACGATGGGTAACATCTATTGGAGGTTTTAGGTAACTAATTTGAACCCCCAAAAAGAAATAAAAACCACTTTAACCTCGGAATCCGACCCCTTTTACCATCCTAAAATACGGTAAAATTCCCATTGGTCGAAGTCGAGGAATTTATTAGTTTCTATTTTTAGGTCTCAAAAAAAATTTGTTTGATTTTAACACCACTACTCGGTGAGAGGGAAGATTTATGCAGGTCAATTATTAATGAGTTTTGTTATGAAAATTTTTATTTTTAATTTCCCATTATTTCAGCAAATTTTACCGTTTAATCAAACCATTTTATCTAAATCCTTGGCGTTCCTATCAAATACTCGTTTCAATTGGACTGGGAATTTTTGGATGAAGAGGTATAAGCTGTAAGCAGGTAATAGCTTTTAATTTTTTGTAATTTAATGTACCATTAATAATTAAATTTAGTTAAAAATAATATCAATATATTTAATTATTTTAGTTAAAATTCATTCAGTTACAAATCGTTAGAAAATTTAGAGACGAACAACAAAAGGAATTTCTATAATTATATTTTATTTATTCAGCATTCTGTCTATCTGATTTTGTTAGATCCTTGAATATCTTTGTATTGGATTTATATCTCTTTACGTATCTCTTGGATCAGCAAGTTTTTCCTTTGGAATTTTATATTGACTTTGTTGGAATTTCGAATTGCTTTCTCCGAAATAAATAACAGAATAATTAATAAATGATTATATGGAAAATTTTTGAGGTAGATTAACATTATTTCTTTATAATAAATATATGTTAAATTTGGTTCTTTTTTTTCAAATGCATATATTTTTTCAGGTTTCACATAGACTGCGATCCAATGTTCTTCTTACTCGTAATTTTGCATCCAATAATTCTATTTTAGGATCTAACTTTGTACATTTTAAACTATGTGATGGGTTTGATCTTGTCAATTTAATTAGAACACTAACACCGGGTAATAGATATTTCGGTTGATCCATGAAATCAAATTGTAATGGTGAACATAATGAAAATGGTTTAGATTTTGCAATCCAAGCTTTTCTTATATTATCATCTTCACTATATTCCATGCTTTCTAAGCATGTATGTTTTGTATCGTGATTATAATTTATTATGGTTTCAATTAATGCCTTATGACCAAATGTATCATTTAATCTTTCAACTTTGATAGAATTAAAAACTAATTCGGCTTCTTTGAAAAGAGTTTGAAAAAAGAAATTGTTTGCTGTTATATCAGAATCAATAGAAATATTTTCGCCTACATTATTTATAACTTTCAATTGAAGATAAAGTAAAGTATCGTTTAAATCTAAATATTCGGTTTGTGACCCATTAATGTAAAATTGAATTGAAGATGTACCAGAATCAGTAATTGAATGAAATGGATAAATATCTTCAAACGCACCATGTTCAATTACAGCTTGAGGTGATGGCCTATCAAAAATACAAAGTTCAGATTTTGCACTAATCATTTTTCAAATATAGTCCCATATTCTTTCATTCTTTTGTTTAATCATTCTGCGTTTAATCATTCCACCTTTTTGTTCATTTTCTTGTTTATTAAACACATCAGATATCTTATTTATTACAATAGGTAAGTGCTGAATTACATCAGGTAATGTTTCTTTAATTTCAGATAAAACAATTGATTTTAAAGCAAGTAGAAACTTTGAATTGTTATTTATTACATCATTAGCAGTTTTCATACCGAAATTCCCTATACGTTTAAGAATTGGTAAAGCAAATCGACCTATTGTTTTCAACCATCCTGTTGCATATTGTTTACCAACAAAATATGGTAAATCTCCACCAGATTGACTAATACTATAAAAGTTTACAATATCCGGATTATTCATTTATTTTTCAAAAATGTAATGTTAAATGTGTTTTGATATCTTTTGAAAATTTAATTAATTTTCCACTATCATCACGAATATTAATTTCAATGTTGTTTATGAAGAAGATGAAATTGGGAGGCACATTGGATTCTTCATTTCTATCTGTACTACCTCTACTTGTTCATATTTTTTAATCCATACAGATTTTAATAGAGGAACTCTTACGTTACCAACATTTATTGGTTTAATAATATTTGAATAAATAAACATTTGTTGATGAATTTGAATTATTTTGCAATTTTCACACCAACAAGATCCTTATCAGTAAATGTCTGATTCTTTATTCCCAAAGTTTTTATTAATTTTTGATCAAAAATGATATTTAAAATATTATCTACAAGTTTTATTTTTACCAATTCTTCATTTCTAAGATTGATTTCTTTAAACGGGGAAGGATTAATTGTCATTAAGTATCCATGAAGTTCTGATAATGTTATTAAGAATAAATCATCTTCAAAATAATGTGTAAATTTAGTCTTGATGTCATAATTTATAATTATTTCAATTTGTTCAACAGCATTATTTTCCATAAATTTAGGTAATTTAATTCTACAATGATCAGATTCACTAATGATGGATATGTTTTGTAATCCAAATTTAGACGCATGTTCGTAATCGCGAAATGATATTTTAAAAGGAACATGAGGACAAACAAACATTAATTTTTCATAATTTTCCATGAATACATCAACATCTGGAGTGGAGTATATTTAGAATTTAAAATTTCTAAAATTCTATTTTCATTATTTATTTTCAAGTATTTAGTTTCTTCATGTGATTTTTTGAATTTATATTGTATCCATTAATTGATATAGTACGGAAAATGATTATACACAAATGTAAAGTCCATCAAAGCCACTTACCATCCAAATAAACTGGAATTTCAAATTCTTTACCTAAATATTATATTTATTTTAATTAACTTATTTTAATTTTTATACACAAATCCGTTTATAAATTACGAGGCCTTCCGTCATCAAATAGGGCTTTTATGGCAACAACTATTTCATTAGCTGATTTAGTTTTAGTTGGCATATCACGGGCATATCTACTAAATACATCAATACAAGTCAAAATATCTTTGTATCCTTTATTGATTTTTGGAAATGGAATCATTTCCATCAAATCCATTTGCCATAAATCATTAGCACCAAATGTTTTATGAGACCTCATTGGAAACTTTTTTTAACATTGGTTCATTAAGGGTATATGCTAATTGATTAGATAACCAATTTTGTGTTTCTTTCTTTGAAATAGTTACTCTTTTTGCAAGTTTTCCTATTCCACCAAAACCATCTGGATCTTTCGGGTTCGTCCATATTGTTTTGAGATTTTTCTCAAATAAATTCTTTGATTTCACCTTTTTTGTCTTTGTTTGCTTCATTATTACAACAAGCTGTTAATATATTTAAATCTAAATTATGTTTATCCGGTAATGAATTCTTGGTGCCCATTATATTATATTTAATTAAATATTTTTAAGATGAATTTAATGACGAAATTGCACTTATCGGCGATAATACAATTGGAATTAATGTTCCTAAAAATCCACCTTGTTGTTTATATATTATTTTTTTCATTAAATTTCGATTTTTTGTGTTAACTAATGATAAAAGCGATCTTTTATGTCTTTGCAATACAACCTTTTTAGCATTACTAATATTTATATTACCATGAATTATGTTAACTATAACTTCAAGTAAATCATCAATAAAAAATGAAGGAAAAGCTTGTAATATATTCATTCTTTTATTATTTGGAGCCTTTAACAAGGCGTTAAAATATAGTAAGCTACGTTCTAGTTTTATTTTTAATGACACATTTAGATATGAAGTTTGTTTAAAATTTAATCCAACTCTTATTTTTTATTGATTTTTTATTATTATTTGAAAGTTTTACATTAGGTCTAGCCTTTCTTCTCTTTGTATTTTTTACTTCATATTGTTTTTCTTTATATCTATTTTCTTTGAATCTTTCGTATTTACTTTTTCGTGTTGAACTATTACTTTATTAAATGACATTTTAATTATTACCTGATTTCATTTTTGTTTATAAATCGTAACACCATATTCATTGAAAATATCTGTTCTAATACGTAAATCATCAGGCCATTGTTGAGTAAAATCAAAGAATAAATATCCATGGGGTATCTTTGTCGCATCTTGGAACGAATCAATTAAAAGCCTTCTATCGTTAGGATACGCTTGTCTTGCGAGAAAATCAATAATGGTGGCATCTCTAGGGTTTTTAAATATAACCAAGTAAAGTACATTCAGATTACGAGTTCGATGACTTCCACCTTGATGAAACAAATTTTGAGTTATAAAAATTACCGTTACTCCAATATGTCTACCGATTTTTGTAAATAAATTATTAAAATCTTTTTTTTTATTTGCTTCCTGATATAAATACTCGATAATAATAACATCACCTTTACGCAATCTAGATGACCAATTTTTATCAAATCACTTGATTATATTCATTTTTAATTTACAAAACTGATCTTGAGTCATACCATGCTCATCGTCAGTTCCCTTATGCCAATATATTTTATTAAATTTTGATTTAAACATATTTGACTGTAATAGGTTACAAACAAATAAAGTTTTCTACTACCACTAGGACCTACAATTTGATACACAGCGTCATTTCTTATTTCCATTTTATTTAAATTAATTTTAATAATATAATTGCTTATATTTCCTTTAATTAATTGTTATACACAAATATATATTATTTAAATTTTATTACATTCATTAATGTTGAGAAATATAAATTATAAAGGCAAATGTTTTGTAAAAAACATGAAATTTCTATTAGAAAAACCTAAACAATTTGTGGACAGAAGTGGAAAATATACAATTTATTTTTGAAATCAGGTAAATGTCGCATCATGGGTTTAAAGCAACCTCTTAAATTAGGTGATTTAAAATATAAAATACATGATTTACAAATCCAATCCATTACAGTAACATTTGATATCGGAAAATTTATAAATTTATATGAATTATCATGTAATGTTAAATGTATATTTGAACCAGAAATATTTCCGTCATTACGAATTCAAAAATATGATCCAGTTTGTGTAAATATATTTTGAAGTGGGAAGGTTGTAATACTTGGGATAAAAACTTTAGGTTATAATGCATGTGTTGAAAATATTATATCAGAAGTTAAAATGTTAATCGATTAAATTTGTTTGTATTAGTTTTAATTTTAGTAATTTGAAATATGTCGAAAAGTAAGAATATATTTTTTATTGTTAATATCCTAATAATCATATTTAGTTTACTTATTTGAAGTGATTTTAAAAAAGATACAAGAGCTATTCCCAAAAATTAAAAATACTCTGGATTATTGTGCACCAGAGTTGCTCGTTTCAAAAATATATCGGTTTACCGGTATTAATATAGAGCAACTTCAAGAAATGCTTTACGACATGGTATTAGGATCAGACAATAAATGCGTTGAAAATTGTATTGTTTGTAAAGATTCAATGAGAGTTTCATGTTCCAATGGATGTCCATGTTGTCATGATTTCTAAAGAGATCAAACAGTACATATCCTAATTTCTGAAATGCGTAAAGCATATTATACCGATGTCTTTGATTTGAAATAAATTTTATAATAGAATGATTATGATTATTATTATTATTTTTATTATTTTTTTATTATTAATATCATTATTATTATTATTAATATTATTATTATTAATATTATTATTATTAATATTATTATTATTATTATTATTAATAAATAATTAAATAAATTTGGCAACAATTTAATTAAAAGATAACGCCAATAAAAAACTTTTCGTACGATATATTTCGATAGCATAGCTATCATCTTCAGGTACTCAAAACCAACTAAAAATGTTAATTCATAAAATTTAAATTTATGCATTTAAACGAAAATTTTTTTTTACCATCCCTCGGGGTATGGGCAAGGCACCGTTGGGGCAGGCGCCGTCTTGTCACTACTCTAATAATATTATTATTATTATTATTATTATTATTATTTAACGAAACTAAATATAGACCTTAAATGCAATAAATGATCATTATTAATACCTGATTATTTACTTTTCTCGAGTAATGGAAAATATTGGTCACGAGGCATCTCGTATAGGTCAAGTACCAAGGAAGCTTCGCTTCCTTGGAACTTGGTCGATACGAGGAAAAATCATTCTGTTTTGTCTTTCATTACCATTGTTTTATTGTTAATAAATTGACGAAAATTCAAAAATTCAAAATAATCAAATCATATTATTTGAATAAAAAATTATTTTAACACACACAACCAATACATTTATAGACCTAAACATTACAGGTGATAACCTAAATAGAGTTTCCTATATAAAAATTCAATCTTTTCAAATATGATAGTACCTATCCTAAGATATTTCATAAAAAAATGATAAAATAAATATAATATAAAAATAAAGAAACTTTCCCTTACTTCGGTATGAGTCCTTGAAGTTTAATAATTATTTCTTGAAAAATAGCATTAAATTGTGTCGATCTGGTTTTTTGATGCGATAAAATAAAACACCTACACGTTTTTACCATATTTCATCACTTTTTCCTCAGTTGTCAGATTTTCGTGATAATTTTTTGTTAAAGTTTCTAATTATATTTTAAGCTTAATTTTCATATGTATTTTCTAGAATATAAGCGTTTTCTATGAATATGGAGCCGATTTGATGAAATAGGTTAATTTTGCAAAAATGTAATGTTTTTTGATTCTTTTTAAATGTTTTTTATTTATTTTTTATATTTTTTTTGTATTTTCCTACTTTTTGTATTACTTAATGCTAAATAGGCTATTTTTGATGATTTTTCGTCCATTTGCATTTTTCGTGCCCTGATTTTATTGGATGTTGTGCCAGATAAGCAGCAATTTAAAATATTTGTTTTTGCCCAACAGTATAACTTATAAAACCTAACGGCTTCGGCAATACAAACAAAAGTTTTGGCTCATTCTTTTTATATTCATTTTTATTATTATTTAGATCAACACTCAATTCATACCCATTTGTCAAATTACACTCAGACTTTTCAAAACATAGATCCTTATGATTTTTTATCAATTTGTCAACAGTCTCTTTTATCATCAACAATAAAAATGATTCAGAATACCCCTTGTTTATCAACAACTCAACCAATTTATCAACAGTTTTTACTGAATTAGCAAAAGTAGAAGATAAAGATCATGAACAATAAATCAATTCCTTCACCAATTTGTTTAAATATTTTCTTATTTTCATTTAGATTTTGTTTATATGATTTCTACCTTGAAGAAGACTGATAAATGGTCGAAATATATAGTGAAATATTATTTAGAATATATCGTTGGCGCTTTACTGATAATAATAATAATAATTAAAAGATAACGCCAAAAATCTCTTCGTACGATATATTTCGACAGCATAACTGTCATCTTCAGGTTCACAAAACCAACTAAAAATATTATAATTTGACTTATAATTTAAACAAATTATTTTTGTTATATTAATTTAATTTTCTAATAAATAAACACTTAAAAAATATTCATTTACTTTTAACTAATTTTAAAATGTTATTTAAATAAATATAATAATTTTTTATCTATATTATAATTCTAAAAAATAATGTAATTTATAAATAAAATTATTTTAATAATATTAAAAAAGTTTTTTAAAAAAAATCAATACATAAACATGATTTAACATACTTAAACTATTTAAAAACACTTTGTATGTGAATGTATTTGCAAGCGGCAAGGTTGTGGTCATGCGGATAAAAACAATGGACTATAAGAATCTGGTTCAAGAAATATTTAATTTTATAAAATCTAAAATTAATAATCTTAATACTAATGAAAAAATTCTAGATTATTTATTAAGCCCAGATTGTGTTTAAATAAATAGTTTTCTAGTAAAAGTAAAAATTCAAAATAATCGACGAGCAAGAATCATACGTATTCGAAACAATTCTAATGAAGGTGGAAGAGCTCTTTACGAATATGAAGAACAAACTATCGTATTGTGGTCCTGAATTTTTGGCAACACGCATCTATCAAATGACAGGCATCAACAATAAAGAAATTATATGGATGCACTACGAATCGGTTCAAGGGTCGGGTTTGGGATATTTAGATGACTATATTGTCTGTGCCGATCCCTCAATGCTTACTTGTCCATTTAGATGCAGATGTTGCAGGGACTACATGAAGAACGAAGTTGTTCATATTATGTTGGCAGAGCTATGAGCTTATTATAAGCAGATTGATGAAGCTTTTAAATAAATTAATTTAGAAAACAAATCTTTTTGTTGTTCAGCACTGATTTGTTGAAAAACTATTGGCTTTTATTAAGTTATATGTGGGTTGCATTAATGTTGATAACATACATCTTTATATTTTTCTGTTGTAGAATTATTATTATTATTATTATTATTATTATTATTATTATTATTATTATTATTATTATTATTATTATTATTATTATTATTACTGTTATTAAGAGTTTATTATAAGCTGGTTGAGGAAGATTTTAATTAAATAAATTTTGAATTATTTGATCTTTTTATTTTTATGTGTTTGTTATTCAGTACCTATTTGTGGTGCGTCAATTTTTATTAAATATCTGCTAATTACTTTGAACTAATGCAGATATCCTTTAACTTTTAATTTATCAGTTGTAAAATTATTATTATTATTGGGAAAAAACTAATTAAGCCCATATTTGTTTAACCAGTACGATAATGCCTGGGTGTTTTTGAGCGGGAAACCTAAATTTAAAAGGATAAAATGTAAAATAGAAAGAAAAATAAAATAATTAAAAAAATAAAATTTTATACGAAAAAATGTAAAAATTTAACGTTAAATCAAAAGGAATTAAAAAATTATATTTTAAGAATATTCTCAAAAATTCTTAACCCGTATCAAAACACACACACGAAAAATCGTGGTATATAAGGCAATTTCAATGCTAATTCTAATACTAATTCTAATTCTATTCTTACAGTATTATTCTAGTATAATTCTTTCAGTACATTTTTCATTATTACGAGAATTTTATTTGGAAAACTCAAACGAAGTAAAAATTTATTTGTATTGTTTTGTTCACTATTATTTTAAATATTTTTTTTTATTATTATCATACGTTATTATGCACTGTAAAATTGTTTTTGTGCTGGTGAAATTATTTTTATTTTATGAAAATAAATTTTGGCTAAAATATTTTACGAATGCATATCTAATTTGAAAACTATTCAGCTCGAACTTCCATCACGAGGAATAAATTTCAAAAATGGTAATTAATTTTATTTTTACACACCATAATCTACATGCATACAAGTTAATAAAATGAATTTTTGTTACCCGGATCGAACCGGTGGTTAGCGGGGAACCCGTGGTGAAGGCAGTCGCTGAAATCGCTCAGTATTCTCCCTCCTAAATCCTATCGCACAACCCTCGAAAGAGCAGTGTTGAGGTCCTGGGAAAAATCTAAATATAAAGAACAACAAATAACAATACGAAAAATACATAGAGGTATTGACGCAAATGAATGACAAAACTAAAAGTAAACCGAAAATTGAATCTAGGATAGACGATAGTATAAATGAAACTACTATTTACACAAATTACAATTAAAGAGATACCAAAGTAATTTTGATTTCCGAAAACATCACGAATTATTACTTTAAAATCGATTATAAACGACAATACTTGATAGAAATTATCCTAAAGTAAGCTCTAAGCGTATAAGTTCGTCAATAATTACATTCAGAATTTTATATTATTATTATTATTATTATTATTATTATTATTATTATTATTATTATTATTATTATTATTATTATTATTATTATTTTTATTATTTTTATTATTATCTTAATACTATTACTTAATTTCATTGTCAAAAATTTTATATTCATTTTGATTTTTATTAATAATATTATTATGATCGGGATTATAAAGCTAGTCGTAAAAAAATAAATCTTATTTTATTTCATTTTATCCTTATATAATTTTATATAATTTTATCTTATTTTACTTTTTATTCTAATTTTATTATGATTTTAAAATTACTGGTTTTAAAATTAGCTTTATTTTATTTTTGGGAGCATTATTATTATAGGTACTTTTACCTCTACCGAGGTCAAAAACAAATAACCCATTTTCCCCAGTTTTTATCAACTAGTTTACTTTAAAAAGGAGAATCAAATAGTAGACATTTTATAATTTACTTGTATAAAAATCAAATACGAAAATTAGCAAAATCAATTTACAAATTTATTTACTTGAAAATAAATTACGAAAAGTAATAAAAGACCATTTACAAAAACTTATTCATTAAAAATAAAAGTACATCACCGATTTTATTTTAGAAATTCATAATATATAAAAAATTTCCAATTGTGCGAGTTTTATTGCGACGTAAAATCTGAGAGATCTATAAGTTAAAGTTAATGAAACCTGAAACAAATGAATAAAGATACCTTGTCGTGAGGGTCAGCAACTGTAGACATTACCGGCGGGGATCCAACGTCCGGAAAATCCTAAAATAATAAAAAAATTTAAAATCAAAGTAGCTAAAAATCAGTACCTACCTTTATTATAGAAAATTGAAATCCTATAATAAGTTGCTATGGTAATAAGTGGCAAACGAAAGAGGTGGAAAATTAGGTTATCAGGAAAATGATAATAAAATATATAGTGTTTATTTGAAGTATCTCTTAGATTTTTGACTTTAAAGGGTTATGATGAGAACCTGTAATATAAAATAGGAAATTCTTATATATACTGACATTAATTATATTATCTATCAAAATTTTATCCCTTACTATATAGTAAATAAAAATTGATTAACACTATTTTAAATGCTAATAAAACCATTATTTTAGGAGTTATAGTGTATTCATTTAGGCCAAATAGGGAAGTAACAGAGACACATTTGTAAATTCTTTGGAATCATAATTCTTAATATTATTATTATTGTACCTATAATTATCATACTATAATTACTATTATTATTATTATTATTATTATTTTTATTATTATTATTATTATTATTATTATTATTATTATTATTATTATTATTATTATAATAATTATTATTATTCTTATTATTATTATTAAAATTATTGTTATTAGTATTGTTACTTTTATAATTATTTTCATTATTATTATTAACTTTAGTAATCATTTTTATAATTATTATTAATACTAATTACATTGATCATTTTTATAAATCATTATTATTGCGGTTGTTATTATTATAATTATTATTAATATTATTATTATTGATTTTATAATTATTATTATTATTATTATTATTGATTTTATAATTATTATTATTATTATTATTTTATAATTATTATTCTTATTGGTATTAATATTACAATTATAATTGTCATTGTCATTAATACTGTTGTTGCTGTTGTTTTATCATCAAAATGATTGTCTCTATTGAAAATAAGAGGTAACCATGGGTGTCCCCAACAATGTTCCTACTGCATTGACCATGTGTCGTATATACGATCACTGTTGTAGAGACCTTCCCAAAATTATAAAGCGGAAAAAATATAGACGTCCTCGTCTCTCCCCTCATCCAGATGGTATTATAAGATCCCTGAAAAGAATGTTTTAATAATATTTCATAAATCAATTTAGAAAATTTATCTTGCCTAAACTTAATTGTAACCAAGTATTAATAGAGATAGGCATTACCTATTCATTATTTATTTTAGTGGAATCAAATAGACAGATGATTGAACGATTTCGAAAAGATCTCGCGCAGTATCATCAAGAAGCGATGGCCCAAAACCAAAGAGCCGAAGCTCTAGTACGCAGATATAGGCGCATTGAGCAAACATGGCTCCGACCCGAGGAGGTGACAAGAATGAGAGCTGAGATTGAAGCTCTAAAAACAAAACTATCAGAAAAAGATGAGGCATTGAAACAAGCCAAACAAAAGATTCAAACACGAGACAGGGAAATTATGGAGCTCAAATTAAAAGACGAGATCCGAGCTGGACTCGTACAATGCGGGAGTCAACTATCTGCCGAACAAGAGGCGATAGTAATTCGCAATGTCGTCGGAAAGGACATTGGAGTAAAAATACTCACTCCCAGAACCTCACGCCAGCCAGAAGAAGTGCCAAAGAGAAACCGACAGCGAAATCGGCCTGTCAAGAAGGAGCGCGAAAGGCTATACAAACTATATAAGGCTCGTATGGTGGGCCACATACTTAAGTCAAATGGGATTTGAGTACCCACAATAACAACATAAGACTTTAATTGTGATATTTGTTTTGATGTTCTATTAAATTTAAATTATTAATAATAATATTCTTTGTGTTTAATTTTGGTTTATAGTTGAAAAATTAAAACAGTTGAACGATTGAGATGGAGACCATTAAAATCAGAGCATGACGTCTTCTATGAAAGCTCATGAACCCAACCGAATACTTGGGCATTGGCAGTCTTTGAAAAGAAGCTCACTCTTTGGTAATATTCAACCAACTAGCACACAGTACCAACGTCACTTTTGACGAGTGGCTAGCGGTTAAACTTCTTATGCAGACGCTGGGTGCGAATTTGTAAACCCTTAGGCTTCAATAATATTCTTTATTACCTCTCAGTGCCCAGAATTGTTATTTTTATTATTATTATTATTAATATTATTATTATTATTATTATTATTATTATTATTATTATTATTATTATTATTATTATTATTATTATTAATATTATTATTATTATTATTATTATTATTATTATTATTATTATTATTATTATTATTATTATTATTATTATTATTATTATTAGCATTATTATTATTTATAATGTAATTTTGTCAACTTTAAATTACTTTGAAAATTTTCAACTTTAAAAAATCACGTATAAAAATTTATTAATAAAAAATGACAAAAAAATTTATAACTTAAAAAATGTCATCTTAAAAAATAACACTTATAATTACAATATAAATTTCACTAAAAACTATACTAAAAATTCTATTTAAAAATTTCAAATTACTATATTGCATTGAAAATTAAAATTCAAAAAGTTATATTAAAATAAAATCCAAAATGAATATTAAAATATACATTAAAAATTTAAATTTGAAAAAAATACGCAAGAAAAAATTATTTAAAAAAATTTTATTTCAAAAATTGGCGACAAAAATTTGAATTCGAAAATAAATTCGAAAGTGTCTTGATTGCATAATTATGTAATCAAAATTAATCCGGATTAATTACATAATTATGTAACTTAATCCGTAACCACGGGGGAGGTCTACAGGAATTTTATGTGTGGTCCCAGTGTGCTCATAATTACCTACTCTCTATTTTAGGTAGTACCATATTATTATAAAGTGGGAAGAGTTCCGATGAAAAAATTGAAAGTCTTACAACAACAGCATTTTGGCAATTGCACACAATGTTATCTTTGTCTAAAGGATATTGTTGCCCTGCACAAGATCATGATCTCTTTACTGGAGATTACTTGGTGCAGGATGCAATGATTGCAATATTAAGTTAATAAAGTTTTACCAATAGTATTCTACATTTTGAAAGGATATGAAATGCACCACATTTCTGAATATGGGTTAAATAAATTTAGAAACTGGTCTTTAGGATGTATCCCGATAATAACCGAACAGTTTATTTCATTAATTGCTCACTTGGGTAAAATAAGCGTGCGTTTCATCGGCTCTTACCAATTCGTTTCAAGATTCTTTGGCAAAAGCTGTAAAAGCCTTGACTACTTTAGCTTTGACGCGATCTGCTTTTACTGATACCATTGCTGATGAAAAGGGGATCTTTACATATAAGTTTGCGACATCGTTAGAAGTTGTTGAAAAAAACTTATGATTTACCTCTTATTTGGAAAGGAGTGAATGAAGCTGAATATGAGAAAGCTCAAATCATTTGGGATGAATCTAGGTGCAGGAATTTTCTTGACTACATGAAAGTTTATGTAAAACAATAATGTTTTACTGGCTGACTTTTTTCATCAATTCAGAGCAAAATCGATAGTTCAAAATAGGTTAGAGCCATTGAATTATTTTGGTATTCCTGGAATTTCATGGTATTCTGCTTTATTGTCTTTGGATGAACCAATTTAATGAATAACTGAAAACGAAATGTTTAGCTTTTATGAGGGTGGTATTAGAGGTTGTTATTACTTTTGTTAATAAGCAATTTGTTAAAACCGATGAAAACACAGAGTTTCTTTGTAAAGATAATAATATATATGTTGGGCTTCAAGTCAATTTTTACCTCGTGGCGAATTTAGTCGGGTACTAGATGTCTTTGATAATAATATCATGACTGAATGTTCGACTTTAAATCTTGATCTTTGTTTTATGGGTATATTCTTGAATTTGATCCTGAAATTCCTTATGAGCTTCATTATAATTTTGACGACTTTCCTATTGCTTCTGAGAAAATGAAACTAGTTGAGTTTAAAGTTGAAAAGTTGTTGCTGACACACTTTCCTAAAAATAATTATGTGATTCATTGGAGTTTACTAAAATTGTACCTTCTTCACCTTATCATGTTTGTTCACTCGAGCTTAAATGATGCGTTTTATGTCACTATACTCTAGCGCAACCGGGAAGGCTGGAATAGGCCTCTTATGTGGAGCTTTAAGTCAAAATCTCCCTTTTCTAACGTCCTCTTAGACAAGTCCTACACATGACTAGGAATTTGGATTTAAGTCAATATGTTACGTTGCCGTAACCCCTCCTCCTCTAGATAGATCTGAAACAAAACTACAGTCAAAACTGTAAATCTCATCTCTCTAACAAGATCGGCACCGAATGAATCAACTAAACGCCTCTTTGCACTAAGTGTGCCACTCGAAAAAATAAACCAAAACGATCAAAGGGTTTTATGCCTGGTGAAATGGTTTAACAGTCGTCCAGTAACCAATCTTAATCAATTCGATTGTTTGCCCAATCAGGGAGAAAGAAGTCGGAAACTAGAGTTCGTTTCGTGCGTGTTAACATATCACAGTAATCTAATAAGACAAATTATCCGCGAGTAACCTGACGAACTACTGAGACTTTATCCGGAAAATTCAATATTTATTATTTATTTTGAATATTTAATTAAAAGGGAGTATTCATTTTTAAAGTTTGACATGGCCATATTACAATTCATATTTTTATTAAAATAACCTATGTTTCTAACAATACTTTACATGACACTAGAACCATAATTATCATTGGCAAAATCTTGACTATATTTTTCGCGATAATCATTTCCTTTACTTAATGTTTAAGACTTGACATTAAAGTGATCAAATATTGAAAATGTTGAAATTGAATAAAATATATTGAAAAAAATGAGATCCTCCATATCTTTTATTCCTTTGGAAAGCAACAAGAATAAAGTTTGGTAGCCATCTATCACCGAATATTTGTTCTTTATAAAACGAAGAAGATCCCATTGGCAATGAAAATTGAACAACTTCCTTGCTTTTCATTAGATAAATTGAATTTCTAGCTGCAAGCCCAATGTGATGATTAGATAACACTGACGGTTCAACATGAACTCTTCTAATCATTAATTTTTTTCTTGTCAATTTAATTTGAACACTAACATCAGGTTATAAATATTTTGATTGATCAAAGAAATCTAATTGAAGAGGGGAACATACACTTATTGGTTATGATTTTTAAATCCAAATTTTTCTTTTTGAATCATTTTTTTATAATCCATTTGACCTAAAGAAACATTTTTTTGTATCGTGATTGTAATTAATTATGGTTTTAATCATTGCTTTGTGTGCAAATAAATCGTTACTTCCTTTAATTTTGGTAGAATTAAAGATTAGTGCTACATCCTTAAAGAGTTTGGAAAAAGAAATTGTTTACAGTAATGTAGGCTTCATTTGATAAATTTTCTACGTTATTATATACAACTTTCATCTGAAGGAAAAGTAATGTATCGTTCAAATCCAATTATTCTGATTGCGAGCTGTTGATGTAAAATTGAATCGATGTGTTTCCAGGATCATTAATTGAATTCACAGGATAAATATCTTCGAATGAACCATTTGCAATTACAGTTTGAGGAGACAGACGATCTATCAAAGATTCATAATTCAGATATTGCGCTAATTGTTACTAGAATATAGTTCCATATGCTTTTATTCTTTTGTTTATATGTTTCTTGATAATCTTTTGACGTTTAAGTGTTCCTCCGTTTTGTTCTTTATTAAATACATCAGTTACTGCAGATGATACTGGCAAATACATTGGATTTTTCTCAATGATTTGAACAAGATCGTCTTTTTTATGTTTTTTTATCCAAATGCATTTTAGAAGAGGCATAGATATTTCAACCACAAGAACCAGTTCAATAATATTTGTATAAATCATCATTTTTATATTCCTTTGCATTTTAGTAGGTATGCACAAACCAACAATAACCTTTTCATTATATGATTCTTTATTTAGTCCCAAACTAAGAGACAAAAGTTTACTAAATTTAACATTACTGACATAATCATCCAATTCAATTTAAACAAGTTGTTCTTGTTTAATGTCACAGAATTTGAATGGATGTTGATAAAATGTCATTAACTAATCAGTTATTTGTGAAAATTCAGTAATGAATAAATTTTCTTTAAATGTATCGTATCCTTGACATCATAAAAATAAGTTATATTTAATGGAATCGTATCAAATTTTGTTTTCTTATTTGGTATACGTATCTGATTCATTTCATCATTAAAATACACTTCTTTTTTATTAAATCCCGATCTTTGAGCTCCTTCAATGCTGTCAAATGTGGGTATACTTTAAATGGGAAATATTTACAATAAATATTTAAAATTTTAGTGTCAATATATATCAGATAAAATTTAGATTCGTGACTAATTGTATATTCATGCTTTGCTTCATTGAAATAAAAATATTCATAACTAATATGTAATGTACTTTTACTATCTTTAATATGCGAGTTTTTATAAAAAGGAAAATTATTGTACTTGTTATATTCACGTAAAAATCTTTTTTGTTATCTTTACTAAATTTAATTAATTTCCCACTATCATCTCGAATATTAATTTCAATGATGTTTATAGTTGAAAACGAAACTGGAAGATAAATTGGATTCTACATTTCTAATAGTACAATTTCTCCTTGATCATATTTTTTAATCCAAATTGATTTTAATAGAAGAACTCTAAATTTTTATGGAAGGTTTTAAACCTTCAAACATCTGTAATTGCTCTTAATGCAGTTTTAGTATGACAGGATATTTTTGATTATTGTATTTAAAATATTCACGGTTCTACGAGCAAACATCAGATGTCATACTTGGCCATACGTATTTTTCTGTTATCAGTTTCATCATTGGCTTGTAACCCGGGTGAGAAAGAGCATGAAGTCTTTGAAATTCATCGAATCTAAATACTTTTGGAAGAACTATTCGTGGACTTACTGTGCTTGTATCAACTAAAATTCCTATCTTTGTTCTAATTAGTTAAAATGAAGATTCTTCAAGATCTTTAAAGAACCGTCGGAGATTAGTTCATCAGCAAGATGTAGTTTTGGCAGTTTAAAGCGCCTAATTTGATAGCATTTATTGTCACTGAAAACTGCCTTGATATGAGATTCACCATAACATTTTCTTTTCCCATGATATAATCAATTGAGAATGTGAATTAAGAAAGATGTTCAATGATTCTCCATTGCCATTTGAAATGAGCATGTTTTTGCAGTTGACTGATAGGTTTTAGTGAGATAAAAAATCCGCACCCATAATAGTTTGATTGATATTTGCAACGGCAAATATCGATTTGAAAGCATTCGAAAACCTTCAATTTCAAATGTGATTTCCTTGTCTCCATAGTGACTTATGATTGAATTATTGGCACTGACTAGTGTCCGGTCCTCCCTCTCCCCAATAATTTATCAGCTTCAAACATTGTTGCTGTTAAACATTCGCATCTGCACCAGAATCGATTAAAAACTTAAGGATATCATTGCTGGTATGGTAAAAGATTGGTTGTTGTTCGGATTATATTAGGGGTTTCAAACCTTTCTGATTCTGTGACCCCTTGATAATATTGAGCAAGTTGTGTCGACCCAATAAATAAAATTAATAGGATTGTGCCTCAGTCACTGTATTTTTACAGCTAATTATTATGACTTTGAAATATCTGATTTTATTTATATTTTATACTTTATACTATAAAGTCTGAGTAGGAGATTAATTTAAATTTAAAATGATAGTGATGATTTGACAGGTTGAATTGAGTTGAATTGAAATTGTTGTTATTGAATTTTTGGGAACTTCTCCCAGGGCTTGAAAGAACAGTTGATGCGCCAGATTTGATAATATTATGCAACGAATCATTGACTGAATTTTTATTAGATTGTGGAGCTTGACGTTTGAATTTGTCCTAGTGCAATCGAATAAAGTTATTATTTCCACCACACCATCCCTGAAATCTTTGATTTCCATCATTATTTCGGTTGTTATATTCGATTTTTCTGAAGTACTTCGCTCTTAACCTAACCCCAGCCCAGTTAATATTGTGCTAATGCCGTAGAATTTCAATAAAATTTACGATTTCATCAATGGTTGTGTGAGACACTTCCAATTTATTCAAAACCCGTTGATTTTCATCGATGACTCATAATAATTTCTCAAGGTCATTCAAAAAATTTCAAGGTCATTGGATGACTCATCCTAATTTTTCAAGGTCATTCAAAATTTCTCAATGTCATATTATTTTTACAAAATTTTAAATTTAAAATTACTACTTATTTTTATAAGTAGTGTTTTAATTATTAATATTTTTAAATTTTTATTATTATTATTATTATTATTATTATTATTATTATTATATTTATTATTATACTATAATTAATATATAATAAAAAACAAAGACATATACAACAAAAAATTTTATTAAAAAGAAATAATTCGACTATAATAATATTGTCGAAGAGCTTTATTCAAAGCCCATTCTACATACTTTCGATATCGAGCAGCACAGCAATGACATCCATCACCACATGGATATTGGGTTCCATATCTATAACAATTTGTTTTGCTTGACGTCCCATAGGAACTCATCGATTACAGAAAATATCCATATAGATGTATGATTAAAGACCAAGTCTGGAATTATGGATGTTGACTTCTCCTTCAATATTTCATGTGGTGGGTTACAGGGTGCTATTGTTTGTTTTAATTATGTTGTAGTTACCCAGGTAACGCCATATAAATATTCCTTTGCTACCACTCGGCACCCGTTGTAATGCAACGTTAGAACTGTGTTCGAGTGGGTAGATCGTCCGCAAAAAGTGAGCGCTATCACTAATGCTGTAATTGCCCGAACGATCTCTGGGTTCAACGAGCTGTCGATAGAAGACTTGTGGTCGCTTTGAATATCAGGTCCCCTTATGTCGTAGTTTTTATCATTTGAGTCTATTGAACCCTTTAAACCACTGTTAAAATATCGATAACATATATTAAAACAAAACAAGTGGCTACATATTTTATAAAATAAGTGTTGCATTTTTAGTGAGTCGTTTGCGTATTGTTCGATATTCGAGCAGCTCGGCGCTTGGCCCGCTCTTTTCGTCTCTGTAAGTAATATTATCAAATTTTGGCTACTAATTTTAAATTATTTAATGAATTATACAAATTTTTAATATTACGCTAAAGAAAAGGTCTTGATACATAACAAATCATTTATTAAGACTAAATTTAATTTTATTAATGTAATGGGCAAGAACGAAAATCCATGTTCAACTGATCAACGGGATTGATAGTTTTTGTAATGTCTCTCCACCCCCTCGTCGGCAGAGTACTCCGGGTACACGAAGACAGGTCGCTTCGTGTTTCGGATGCGACTGGCCCGGGGCATAGGATGAGCGTCGATGCGAGCTTTCATTCTTCCGCCAGCCTGACCGAACGTGGGACTGTGTGGCGGCGTATAGTCATCGGTGTCTGCAATTCTGCCAGCCGCTATATCTTCTTCTACGTTCATAAGATATAGCCTAGCTCTTGTATATTGAGTTGACTCTGGTGATCCTCGAGTCGAGAGAGGAGGGACCGGGCCTGTGCGTATACCTCCTGGGCCGGATTTTGGCTACGCCCTCTTTTTGCCGTTGTGTACGGCAGCTCATCCCTTTCCACTGATCGTGAGGCGTCCCGTTTAGGCCCTCTCGGTTGGGGCACCTCGTTGTACTTTTCTCGCCAGACTCGTTGCCAGGCTTGTCGCCACTGATCGGCAACCTGCGTGGGGACACGAATGAGGGCTCCTAATACATCTACAAATAGGTTAGATAAGTATATTCCCGTAGGCTTGTTGAAATAGTTAAACGATTATCCAAAGGTCAAGGAACTTTTTTATGGGGTTACTATACTTATGAGTATTTTATGGCATGAACCTAAAGTTATGGACTTGTAATTCATCTGTCAAGTGCACCTACTTACGATCTAATTGATAATGTATAACAACACTGAGATCTTAAACTTACCCGATTGAAGCTAAGATAAAATCCAATATTACTCGTGTGCAAAGATCTGGAATTTCTTTTATTCGAGTTAATAAATATGATATATTATTGATATTAGAAGAAGTTAACGACTTTTGTTTAAATTCTCTAGTTGCTGAAAATATGTTACACCTTAGGTAACGAATTCGTCGTTGCTAGAAGAAGTTCTAACTCTTCCTCATTCTCTCGACCATTTGATTTCTTTAAATCTATTTTATTCCAGGATCGACTTCCGGGAATATTTTCCCTATGGGATCACCATTTTCAGCGATCCTTTAGTCGGGTTAGAATTTAGATTTTGGTATTTAAAACTACCCATTTAATTGAAATATATTCGAGATCCTACTCCCTGGTTCCTGTTACATAAGCGAACGTCATAATCTAGTTAATAAGTAAGAACCCTAATAATAAATATTCAGACGGAATCGAAGTAAAGTTTTGCAGTTATTCCCTACCTAGGTTAATGCATTCTTCGGTCGCCAATTATTATCGCTTAACTAGTTAAGTGAAAATCGAATTAGGAAAAATGTCATTTTGTCAATTGACAGTTCCTCTAATCGAATCTAGATAATTCGCTTATTTTTATGGTCCAAAGTTGATTATAATTACTAATTCCTGGGACCATGTCGGGGTTAGTGCTGCAGCATCCTTAGTTAATACTCGGAGTCATTAAAAAAATTAATCACGGCGATGAAATTAGCAATTGGATTGTGAGCATAGATTTGGTAATTATCAATGAATTATGAGAATAAAAATTGGTAGTTAATCGAAACACTATGGGGATAAAAGTGGCATTTAATAGTAAAACTATAAGAATAAATTCGGCAATCAAACCAGGAATATAAACTTAGTAAATACGTAATCTTTCAACTAATAATGAAATTATGGGAATGGAAGTGGTATTTAATGATGAAATTATAAGGGTGAAAATTAACAATTAAATTATGAACATGAACTCAGCAATTAATAATGAATTATAAGAATAAAATTTGTAACTATGGGGATGAATGTAATATCCAATAGTAAAATCATGCGAATAAAATTAGCAACTAAATCATGATCTTGAACTCAGTAATTAATAAATTATAAAAAATGAGATCTTTTAACTAATAAATAAATTGTGGGAATGAAAGTGGTATTTACTAGTAAAATTATGGGGTTGAAATTAAATTATGAACGTAAATTTGGTAATGAATCATGAATTATCTAAAATTAAGATTCTTACTTGTCGGTCGGGGCCTTAGGTTCGGGACTAAGTCTTCGTCTGGGATCCTATCCATTTCGATCTCAGTAATTTTATTTCGACGATCATGCATTTTTAACAGTCCAAAATTCTTCCACCAGCGTTGGTCGACTAGATACATTAGTTTGTGTGCACCTTATCTGTAGTGGATTCGCTAGCCATGTATGTTAGGGAGCACGGGGTGTGACGTCTAGCTCGCGCTTCTTGCCTGTGTATTAGTAGAATTCTGTGTACCGGCGATTGAAATATTTATCAGGTGTGCACGGAAAAGTTAGCGCCTATACTATTCTGGGCATGTTAAACGGGTGATTGTAGATCGGTAGGTACTATCGATCCACGCCGTGGCAATTGGCAATGCAGATGTGCATGGTAAATCTTCAATTTTCCCATTGATTTTATTAATTATTTCTACTTATTCCGGTTTACTTAATTTATTCTAGTTAGGTTGGATTGACTACAGGTATTACTCTAGAAATATTTAAATTTTATTCCTAAATTTTTCAGGGGTTTAATTCTTATAGGGGTATTACGTCATTTGACTTTTTTAGCATTAGAGGTCGTATATCTGGTGGACATTTTAATCGGTATACTCCTGGGTTTATTGACTTGATCGTATTGATAGTGAGTACTATTTTGACTTTATAAATTTTTAATTCTTAGTTTTTCAGGGAATTTTTCGTTTAGATCGTATGACTAATAAGCATTGTCCGGAAGCTACCTCTTTAAAGTTTTTGTTTTTATTCTTTCGTGGATTTTGGAGCCGACCGTGTTGATGACAGGTATTATTTAGAAATTAAAGTTTATAAATTCTATATTCGGATTTTGCAGGGATTTTATTTTTACCGTATGGATGATAAGCATTCTTTGGAAATCAAACTCTTAGAGCTTTCTCTTAATAATTTTCCGTTTCGGGGATTTTTAGTGGATCGTCTTAATGGGAAGTATTTTTCGATTTGTCATTCCTAATTCTGTTCAGGGATCTTTCTGATTTTCGGGCTTTAGAAGTTAACTCTAAATCGGAGGACTTTGGTAGAAAACTGGCGCCATTTATTAGATTTGATGAAGTCTTAGCATTGTATTATTACACGATATTATTCAATCTATTAGTTTTCTAGTGTAGATTTTTGGTTTTAATCTATTGTAACCCCTTTATTTAAATTTGGTCTAGTTCGCACCTACCCTCTTTATCGAGCTGATTTGGTTATTCCAGCAATTCCTGCGTTTAAATTAAGAAAATTTCTTTGACTCTAGGACAAGGTTGTTCGAGGTTCATACTCATGATTTTATGTTGCCATTTGCCTTAATAATGGTCGTTATTAGTGGGAGTTCTATACTTGTCATTTTAGTTTTAACTTGGATCGAATTAATTATTATATTTTGGGGTGAAATAGCATTTCAAATCTCTGTAGTTATAATTTATCTAGATTTTTGTCAAAATACACCTATCAGGTTTGTGATTAATTGTATTTAGCGTAAACTAACAATTAAAGAAAGCAATTTTGTCATTTCGTTTTAACCCTTTATTACCCTATCCGAGTGTATAACAACTACTTGGATACTTAATTTACTCACATTTATAATTCTTACTTAGAATTGTTAAACATTATACGTTTATGGTAACCACTCAATATTTATGATATTGAGTGGTTCGTATCAAATGCTTAAATTTATGGTTATATAGTAACAGTTTGGATTTATAGTTAATTTTAATTCATAACAACGATTTCATTTTTTCTATTTCCCCGTTACCTTCCCCCTGGTTGGCCTTAGGCGCATTGTGTTCATATTATAGTTAATGAGTGCCCACTGGACTACTCGTGTGATAATTTTGAGCCGTGTGTAAATATAGTTTAGGTCGAGTTTATGGAAATTGAGAGACGAGAAAATAGCCAAACGACCACTTCCTTATCCCTCTCTTCCCCTATACGGAATAATATTGACGTTCCGACCCCTGCGTTCCGCACGCTGGAGTCTTCACGGACACAAATCATTGGCGATATTCCACGCACTTACACGAATTCGAATAGTATGTTTGATTTTAATAACTTGTAATGTGTCCTTGGCTGTGGGCCGGAAAAATTCGACAATTAAAAAACAATTTATGCATTATAAATAATTTATTAAAAGACAAATATAAATTACCCGTTACATTAATCAAATCAACAAAAATTCAAAAAATCATAAATATATCGCTCTCCCCACGCCGACACCCAAGCAGAGCTCCATCTAGGTTGCGAGGATGTGACGTGGAGAGAGTTTTCAAATAAAACTCTCACTTACATCGTAAAATAGATTTTAAAGTTTCAAGTTGGAAAAAAACTGATTTAACGATTTAAAACGATTAAAATTATGTAAAAATGAATCGGTATATATACCTATTGTACGACTCTAACCTTGCGTGTTCTTTTTGATTTAGTAAAACAAATTTTGACCTTGGAATTTTCTGGTATATTCTAATCTTTAATTTTTTAATTTTGAGATTTTATTTGACAATTTTTTCTTTAGATTTTTAATTGAATTATTTCTAATTCAAATTATTTAATTTTTTTCATTTTCATGAAATCTCGCATTTTTATAAATTGTCAAATTTCGGTTAAAATCGTTGGGTTTTCGTGTTATGTTTATATTTAATTCGTGCGGATCTTGTTGCATTTTGTTATTATTTTAATTTATTTTTTGTTTATAATTTTATGTTTAACTGTTTTTTCTTTCATATTTTGGTAGGGTTAATTGGTGTTTTAATAGGTTTGAATTTAAATCTGCATGTTATATTTGCATGTGTGTTACCGATTCATTTAAACATTTACAAGGCCGTATATGTTCTGGCCCAACACATGTATATCTGGATAATAGAATTTCAGACGTTCTTTGATAACTTTAAAATAATCATCTATAAAACACGTAAAAAATAATAATAATAAATTACCATAATGTTCAATTTCGTTCATTGATTGAACTGCGCTCGGTACAATAACATTCATTATAATGATAAAAATTGAAATAACAATTACTTTTATACTAATTTAAACCAATGAGAAGTTTAACACACACACACAAACATTTAGCTATAAACAATAAATATTAATTTATATAGATTTGAAAATAATTAAAGAAATTTTAATAATAATATTAAGTTTTAGTGTTTTTAATATGGCTAACTCAATTGTTGTAACCGTTCAAGGTAAAAATTCAACAAGATGCGTATGTCCTGATACAGCCGTGTTGAATGATAGATAGGCCTAGATATTTGAAAACTCCAGTCAAAAGATTATGTGAAAGAATGAGTAATTTAGAAGTCCGATTTGAACTCACATATGAGACTTTAAAAAGAGCTAAAAACGAATTATATGATGATATTCTATATCTAAATCAGACCATAGGTATTACCAAAAATGAATTACGTAAATCAATATTAAAATTGAATGAAAATCGTAAACTTAATGAAAAATGATGAATCAAGTTCAATATAGTATAAAATTTTATTCTAATAAAACAACTGATCAGTTCAATCGTATAATGAAAGAAGTTCGACTCCCAGTTAACAGTGGCAACAAATCATCATTGTCATTTCCATTATATATTTTTACATATTTTCTTAACATTGCAACTTAAATGCAATGTTCATACATGATTCTGATTGGTCCAATATAGTATAAATAAGCTTACACTTCCAAATATTTTTATAAAATGCCAGAAACTAAATTTTTTATAACTTTGTTGAATGAGCTGGTTTCTAATAATAGAGAAGAAAATGATATCATTAAAAACATAAAATTCATGGTAAACCGTACCGAGAAAATCGTAGAAGACATCCCATTTGATTATGAAAAAATTCTCAATTTGCCAACATTGGAGAGAAAGAGAAATCCATTCCAATCGATATTTAGGTACATGTTTGATGAAAATAATAAATGGATGCGAATAATGGTAGGATTAATGTATATGAAACACATAATATTAAAATCTGGATCCGACTATGAAAATTATTTCCAATGGTCTATAGAGGTATATTACTATTTATTATTTTTATCATTATTTAGGTGATAGAAACAAAAATTGATCCATGGTTAGAAACAAACAGTGGATGGATAGCAATTATTCAAGTTGCCGCAGAAGCCAAACGTTTGAATATTTATATTGCAAATTGCAAATTTTTATTAAAATTATTAAATGGAGCATCGGTTATATATATGTAATAAATTTTATCATAAATTTTAATAAATATTTCTTTGTTATTATTATTATTAATAAGAAACTACATTTTTAAAGATTTATTGATTATTAAATGTACATGCTTCATCACCACAATATTCTATCATTATATTTTCTATGACATGGTCAACACAAGTCTTAAATTCGTTAGGCTCAACAAAATTTTCAGTAGGGGTTTCTTTATCGTTAATAATTTCAGTATCATTAATAATTTCTTCATCATTAACAATTTCTTCATCATTAACAATTTCTTCATCATTAACAATTTCTTCATCATCACTCTGACATTCTGAATCACAACATTAATCTTCTTTACTCAATGCTTCAACTAGAGTCAACATATCTCTAATTTTTACACCGGTTATTTCTTCGAGTTTATCAAACAAAAAGTTTATTAAATATTCTAAACAAAAGTTAATTAATTATTTTATATTTTATATTTTACCTTTTTCAGACATCATTTTTAAACAATTTTAAAACTAATTATAATTTTGTTTATAGAATAACAAAGAAAACAAAACATTAATACATTTATTAAACACTAAAATATACATTTAAGTAATTGTGAAATTCTAGCAGTAACAATTTTCCAGATTGGAGAAAGCACATCATTTTGATCAGCTTTATATCCTTGGATTGTTATTGTTAAATACCAGTTTTCCTGTTCTTTGAAACGAATTTCTGTAAATGCATCATAATATCTGGTATATTGACTGGTGAAAAATGCATTTTCATTGCATTTTAAATTCGAATTGATCTTTTTGAAAACCGTATCAATATCCTTGATATCTATCAGTGAGAGTCCCAGCGAGAGATTGAAATTGAGTTCTATTGAGTTTGACTGAATTTGCCAATTGCATATTGATAGGTTCCTTTAAAAAATACATTTTATAATTTTGGAACATCTGAACTGGTTGGACACTGATAGCATTGATTTTCTTGATCATGTTTGATTTATGATATTTATAAGGTGGTGACGAGCTTTTATATCCTTAACAGATACTGATTGACCAATCAGAATCATGCATGTACGTATTTCTATTATTATTATTTTTATTATTAATTAATTTATTAATTATAACAAAGACAGTGCATGATCATCGCATGATATACAAAGCCAGTGCATGATAAGTGCGTGATTAGTAACAAGGAACACATGCATACAAACTCAAGACTGTATGTGAATTACAAAGAAAACACATACATACTTTTGTTTGTATGTGATTTACAAAGAACACATACATCAAAATCTCTCACCTATATGTGTGTATATTTCTATATTTATTAAGTGTTACATTATTATTGTTATTAATATGATTATTATTATCATTATTATTATTATTTTTAATATTATTATTATTATTATTTCGTTTATTATATAAAACAATGACTAAATAAAAGTATTATTAATGTTGGGCCAGCGCACCAATAGCCTTGAGAATTGTTTAAATGCATCAGTAATACAGCACGAAAACCCAGCACCAAGATAACTTAAAATACAATATACAACACCGATTAAACACTTTAAAATCTGAGAGAATATAAATAAATATAAAATCAAAAACATAAAAATAAAATTAAAATAATAACAAAATGCACCAAGATTCGCACGATACCTACACAAATATAACAAGAAAACACAACAAATTCGACGAAATTGAAAAAATTAATAAAAGTTCATTAAAATGAAATTTAAATCGAAAATTTGAATTAGTAATAATTCAATAAAAATCTTAAATAAAAAATTATAAAAATAAATCAAAAAAATAATAAAATTAACGAATAGAATTTACTAGAAAATAACAAGGTCGAATTTTGTTTTACTGCATCAAATTTCACACGCGAGAAAAATAGGTATAAATACCGATGTGTTTTCACAAATTTTCAGTCTTATTTTTTGGAGGAAAATTTTCATTATAGAACTGTATAACTGGTTGTATAACTGGTTGAGAGCCGTGTATTCAGGCAATTAACACGGGTAAGTGTTTTGCCTGTACACGATCACTCTCAACTGGTGCAATATTATTAGTTGATTTTTTCGAAGGAAATTGATGGGTAATTTTTCAATTGAGTTTATGTATGACTTTTCAGATCGAATTGATGGAGGATTTTGTTTTTCAAATTGAATTATGGATAATTTTGTTTTTCCAATTGAATTTATGGATGATTTTGGAGGGTAAATGAGTAGTTGATTGGCTGCTCCTTCACCATCCGTTTTCTGTAAAATTGACATAAATTTTTAACAACAATCGGCTCAAAATCTCTAACACCGAGTAGTCCAGTGGGCACTCATTAACTATAATATGAACATAAATAGATCTTAAGGACAAAAAGAGGGAATGGGTAGCGGGGAAAATTGCGAAATCGTTGCAACAGTTAAAATGGATAGCCATCGGAAAAAGATTAATCCGAACTACCAAAATCATGAAAATAATGTTTTTAAATAAAAATTAAATAATTTAATTTGAGTTGAGGCGGAAAATGTGGGCGGGACGCTGCTCAAATTTTCCGAACTAATTCAAATACTTAACAAGAATAGTAACGTAAAAATGGAATGCGTAAAATAAGGGCGGAACGCTGCTCAAATTTTCCGAGTCAATGAAAATACTTTGTCGAAAACGGTAGAATAGGGATGAACCGTAAAATAAGGGCGGAACGCTGCTAAAATTTTCTAATTTACAAAAATACTTTATCGAAAACCGAAAATTATAGATGGACTACGGCTAATGTTGTATATCAATAAAAAATTTTAACGCTGAGGAATAAGGAAGGATCCCTACAAAATCTTGATAATAATAACGATAATGATAAGGGTAATGATAGTAATAATAATAATATTAATAATAATAATAATAATGGTAATAATAATAATAATCATGGTATTTGTAGTAATGATTGATAATAATTATGATAACAATAATAATCATAGTAATACTCATAGTAACAATAACAATAAATATAATGGTAGTTATGGCTATAAAAATATTAATAAAGGTATTAGTAGTAACAATTAATAAGGGTAATACATATAATAGCAACAATGATAATGCTAGTAATAATAATGGGAAACATTGTAGTTATAATAGGGATAAGGGTGAAAGATATAATGTGGGTGTATTTAACATAACAAAGGGTGTACAGGCCAAAGAATAATCTTCGACATGGACAACAAGGAGAAGGACTAAGCAAATGGACATAACAATGAATGATATGAGAGTATAGGTTAACATTTGAAGGAGATAGGAGAATAATGGGACCTAAGAATCAAAAGCGAGCACAGGTCTTCTATCGACAGCTCGTGAACCCGAGGGTTGTCCGAGCAACTATAGTACTAGCACATGGTACTCAATTTTTGCGGACAATCCACCACTTGAACACATTACCAACGTTGCCTAGCAACGGGTGCCAAGTGGATCAGAATCATTTTGTATGGCGTTACTGGGGCAACCATGAAGATAAGCAAATGATGAAACCCTGTAACCCACCATTAATAAAACTTGTGAATACTAAAAACAAATCACAAAACAAAACAAAGTCAAACTATAAACCAAAAGATGTAACACAAAACATTTATTGCCTTAAAAGTTGAAGCTTACAAAAATTCCTTACGGATTTGACTAGACACCATTTGACATACCTTTGATATCTGAAATTGCAACAGCTGCAATCCAAAATACATGGGTATTCTGTTTCCATTTCCGTCTCCAATCTGTTTTTTTTGTTGTCCCATAGAGCCTGATTTATCAGCTCCGAAATCCATATTCTTGTCTCATTTAATATGAGCTCGGGAATCATTGTTGCTGGCTTGTCCTTTATTATTGCAATGAGTTGAGGATAATAATAATGTAATCTTCCAATTACCAGGTTTTCATATTCTTCTAAATAAAATAATAATAATAAAAGAAAATAAATAAATAATAAATTTACCTTTTCGAATGTTACTATTCATCGGTAAATCGTACATATTTTTCTTCGGCGTAGTATTTTCCATTTAAAAAAAATGAAATAAAATGAATAAGCAGGTTGTTTTAATCAATCATTAGCCAATCAGATATCGACAAATCCCATGATTTCATTGTGTATGTCTGTAACAATATTTTTGTACTCTAGATCTCACAACCCTAATATGACTATTTTCCCACAGGCTAACACGTTAACACACATTGGGTTGTATTTTAAAAGCCTCAGTGCAAGAAATAGTTCTGGCTCGAACATACAAAGACATTTTGTTGACATGTTGTATAGATTGATAGATTGTCCCATATCCATGGAAACTATAATTGACTGAATTTTAATATCCTTTATTCTATATTGTAATTTATTGACATCTAAAGATTTCTTGCATCCCATGATTTTGCATTTGCCGGATTTGAAAAATATTATAGGATATTTTCCACTTCTATCGAAAATTTACTGTGGTTTATCAGTCGGAAACGTCATTTTTGACACGTCGAAAGTTCCTTTATAATTTATATTTGATAACATAATTAAACAATAAAGAAATATTAATCTATATATATATGATTTTTAGAAAGAGTTCATTAAATTATATAATATAAACAAAAACCTATAATTATACAAATTAATAATGGAATTAAGAAATGATGCGGTATATCAAATCATCGGCCTAAGTGGTAGTGGTAAAACTATGTATGTGTGTAAATTACTGAAATCTAATTTATTTCAAACAAAATTCAACAAGATTTATTTCATAGGGGTGCAGATAAAGAACATGGATTAACTCAAGATAATTTCTGTAAATTGAGAAACATGAAAATACTAAAGGGTTTCGATAAAAATTGGTCAAGTCGTTTAAGGAAAGGTGATGTTATCATTATCGATGATTTGTATCAGAAAGCTAAAAAAAGGATTTTAATAACTTATTCACAAAAATCAGTAGACATGTTGGTGTTACTGTGATCTTTATTACTTAAAATCTATTTCATCAGGGTGGTGCACGTCGAACAAGGAATTTAAATGTTCAATATTTAGTTATTTTCAAGAATCCTAGAGATGCAACAGTTATTGATTTTCTTGCTCGACAAGCATACCCTAATAATCGTAATTTTCTTATCAGTGCATTTCAATATGCTACAAAATCACCACATGGATATATATTTCTTGATTTCACACAACAATGCAATGATGAAGGTAAAAACAGATATTTTCAATAAAGAAGGTGCCATGGTTTATAAACAAAGTTGAAAACAAAAATATGTAAAAATGTTTATGAAATCCAGGCTTAAAAACATAAGAAAACTTACACAAAATATTAAAAAGAAAATAAAGAACACAGTTTCAACAAAGACTAGTTATAAACAATCTAAAAAACTAATAACCGAAAATTTCCCCGAAATGAATCTAATTTCGAAAAACATTATTAAAGTAGCAATAAAAAGACCAGAGTTCATAAAAATCATAGGAGTTTCCCATATTTTAATGCATTGTTAAAGGCATCGAGTATGAAAAAAATGTCTATTTTACAATCATTTCCAAATTTTGTTGTCGATGATTTACTCAAAATTCTATTAAAAGCCTTTGTTATCGCTTGTAAATAATAAAAATCGTTAACAAACGAGAAAAAATCATAAATGAACAACAATGTGGTTGAATCGGAGCAATGTTACCATTAGCAATATCATTATTAGGTGGATTACAATAAACGATGGGAAAATCATTACCTAATGTTAAATTAAAATTTAAATCATCTTGTTGTAATGAAGAAGATTTGGACGAACCCAGAAGACGAAGCAGGTTTCGGTGGAGTGGCAAAGTAAAAGAAAAGAACACCAAATTCGAAAAAGGAAACGCAAAAGTGGCTGTTAGATCAGCTTGCGTACAGTTTAAACAAACCGATGCGGAAAAGATTTCCAACGAGAGCTTATAAGACATTCGGTATTAATGATTTATGGCAAATGGATTTGATGGAGATAATACCGTATTCGAAGATTAACAAGGGTTATAAATATATTTTAACGTGTATTTATGTTTTCAGTTGTTTTACCCGCGGTGTACTAACAAAGACAAAATCTGCAGAGGAAATATCTAAAGCAATTAATAATATATTTAAAAATGGACATCCAGACAATTTGCAAACCGATTTAGGTATATTTATTATTATTATTATTATTATTATTATTATTATTATTATTATTATTATTATTATTATTATTATAGGCAAGGAGTTTTACAATAGTAAAGTTAAGCAAATCCTGGATCGTCTCAAAATAAATTATTATTCTGTAAATTCTCAATACAAAACCGCCCATGTTGAAAGATTTAACCGGACATTGAGGGCTAGATTGAAGAAATATTTTGTGCATCAAGGTAATAAAATATGGATAAATTTATTACCGAAAATACTTGTTAGTTAATATAATTCATCACATCGCTGTCTGAATGGTTTGAGACCTATAGATATCAGCTCAAAAACACCAGTACGATCTAAAAAAGTTACTATTACAAAACCAAAATATAAAGTTGGTGATTAGTTAGAATTAGTAAAATATCTGCTTCATTTTCATCAAATATTTCGATAGTATTTGGAGTGATGAAGTATTTTAAATTACTGAAATTAATACTAAACAGAGTCCTGTAATGTATGTTATTAAAGATAGTGATAACAATGTAATACAAGGGAAATTCTATGAACAGGAATTACAAGTTATTTCCAAACCTACAGTGTTCAGAATTCAGAAAATACTTGAAACTTAAAAACTGGGTAAGGATAAACAATACTATGACATATAGCATGGATATCAAAACCCTCATGAATATCATCAAAAGACCTAGTAAATTGAGTTTTTATACTATTTTACCGAGCAATAGTTGCCCACTAATCCATCCAGAAAATCAAGCAAGTAAATTTATGGTTGATCTTCAAAATCCTATTTATTTACATGGAAATTGGGAAGTTGCTTTGCAAGACTTTACATTTGTGTACAATACATTCCCAGTTTAGAGTCATTGTAAAATCAGTTACAAAAGGAATGTTCGCAAAACCAGTAGAGGTATTTTCTCAATCAATAATTTTGAACGATATTATCATATACCGAATCAATTGAGTATTGTCAAATGTTTTACAGAGATGGATTAAATATTAGTTGTGATTTTTCTCAGTTTACAATAATATTTGAAAATATTAATGAAGCCAAGCAAAAGGGTAGTGATAAGCTTAACATTGTTGTTACTAGTAAGGAATACCTATTACGTTTCAATGCTTTTGAAGAAAACAGTGTAATGACTTATATATATATATATATATATATATATATATATATATATATATATATATATATATTGTAAACATTTATATATTGAAACACTTGAAGAGTTACATAAATATATTTCATTCAATTGTTTACATATATTTAAAACTATTGAATTTGTTAAAGATGGATTACGTAAATTCAGTCTGAATAATAACATTTGTGAAGTTAAATTTGATAAAAATTTGGCTAATACATTTTATATTAATGGTTCCCAAACTGAATATTTAGATTTAAACGATACATTGTTAACTGTTCAGATCAAAGTTGTAGATAAAGATAGAAAACCGTTGGGTGAACCTAGTGATGTAATACCAAATAATTTCTTGTTTCATACACTTTTTAAAGATGCAGTTCTCGGATTTAATAATATCAAGATTGAGGGTGGTAACAGTACATATATTCACAAAGCTCTAATAGAAACTATTATAAATTACAATAGCGATACTAAAAATACATGTTTAACTCCTAAGGGTTATGGTAGTGATGACGATAGGAAAAAGTGGATTAAAGACTCGAAATTATTTACCATGTGCTCATCATTACAACTCGATTTTATGAATCAACTGAAATATTTACTCCCAGGTGTTAATGTATACATTAGATTAAAAAGATCTGAGTCGGCATTATCCCTAATAAGTTCCAACACAGCACCAATTCTTCAATTAGTTGATGCAAAATTATTGGTGAGAAAAGTTCGTGTTGAGCCCTCTGTATTAGCCGGTCATCAACTGAGGCTTAATTCTAAGCATACAATATATCCATTGAAAACAAAGAAAATTGTTCAATTTGCTATTGCTAAAGAGCTCAATTTTCAAAACCTTTGGAGTAACATCGCTAACTTTATCGAAAAATAGTGATTATAGAGAAACATATACTCAAGATTTCGATTATGATAATTATTGTGCTACATATATGCAGAGTATAGTGAGAAATATGGGTTATTTGGATAAAAACCTTAATTGTGATTTAAATCAGAGTCAATTACCTCAAAATGGAAATTTACGATTAGATATAAAGTTTGCTAAAGCTATAATTGAACCGGTGCATGTTTTGTTATATGGAGTATTTAAAAATGAGGTTCAAATAACTGCAAACAAAACCGAGTTGTTTGAACAAAGTTCAAACATTGTTGGTATAATGTATAGATAATTTATAATAATTTGTCATGGAGTAAGTGTTTCATGTATTATTAATATTATTGATGTAGTTCTGTTCAGGTCTATCGAATTGGAAAACAAATACTAGGACATGACTTTTCCATATATTCGTAATAATCAAGCCATAATCGTCATTACTCAATCGTCTAATCTCGGTGGAGAATATAGGTTAGCAATATACATGAAACTTATCAAGATATTTGTATTTGATTCTATGGGTTTCTATTATCCGGCTTTAATGGTTTCGAAACTGCAAACAATGGGTAAACCTATTGTGTATAATAAAACTATGTATCAAAAATTATGAACCTTAACATGTGGTCAACATTGTTTAGCTTGGTTATTATCCAATCGATTTGAAGTTTAATAAATGTTTTATTAGTATTATTATTATTAATATTATTATTATTATTATTATTATTATTATTATTATTATTATTATTATTATTAATAATATTATTATTATATGTTTAATTAATATTTATTAAAAGGTAACAAAGACAGTGCATAATAAGTGCGTGATTTACACTGCATGAACATGACATCAATTACAAAGAGAGTGCATGATTAGTAACAAAGAACACACTCAAGACTGTATGTAATTTACAAAGAAAACACATACATACTTTTGTTTGTATGTGAATTACAAAGAAAACTGAAAATTGAAAAATGAATAATAATATTCTAAGAAATCTTCTAACATGTGAAACTGGTAAGGATTTTTAATTAAATTTTTAATTATATTTTTTATTATTTTAGATTGGTTTTTAATAACCGAATACCAAAATCAATTAGATGAAGTTATCGAGGATGAAATAGGTAAATTTTAATTTTAATTGTGATTTATTTAATAATTATTTTAGAAAACGATGTTATCATTATCAATGATACAGAAATTATTACAATCGAAGATGCCAACGTTACTGAAGATGACCACATTTCTGTGGATGCCAACATTCCTGATAATGCCCCCATTTCTGGGGAAGATACGAATGACCTCTCTTCTATAGAGGATGACGATTCTTCGGATTCAAAGGATAAATTTTAGTTTTTTATTTATTTTTATTTATTTATATAAAATTAAGTTAATGATATTTGAAGTATTGTTAAAGTAATACATCAAATATCAATAATTTATAATAAGTTTTATAAGGTTCTATTTATTTTTCAATAATACCTATAATTTTTATGATAAATCTATTGATATTACCATAATAGTTATTGAATTATAAAGATATTATTTTTATTTTTTATTAGATACTTTTTATATAGAAATTATTTAAAAGTTTGCAGTGAGCATGCAAATATTTTATAGGTTTTGTATACATTATTTTTATTAGATATTTAATATAGGTTTTATAGGAATTAATAAAAGTTTTAATATAATAGTTAGCATTTTTAGATTAATTATTAGATACTTTATATAGGTTTTGTACATATATATTAATTTATTATTTTTTATTAAGCACTTTTTATCCGAGAAATTGCATCTCATCATTACAACATAGCGAAAGATGTCAAAAAGACATCAAAAAATATTACCGCCATAGATTTAATGGCATCGACTTTTTTATATGCGCCATATGCAAAACTTCCCAGAGCATTAAATATAAAGAATAGTGTAAATATTATACCTATTATAAATAATGAAAATATTATAAATAACGTAAATATTATACCAGATATAAATAATGAAAATATTATAAGTAATGATATTATTATAAATAATGATGTTATACAATTCGAAGGTTCTGTATTAGAGAATGAGCCGAACATATAGTAAATTTAAATGGCGCTATCAAATCTTTACGTTTTGATATATCTAACTCGCAACTAATTAAAATAACTTTAACTGAACGAATCAGTAATAAATTAACTTTAGAAATAAATAAAATGAGGAGCGTTAAAATTCAATTCGCAATAATGATTAAATTTGAAAAAGATGGTAAGATCCGTGGCAATTATTTTTCGAATAAAGCGGAGACATTTTCGGATAACTTTTTAAGCGAAGGGGTTAATAGGCTTAATGAAAAAATAGAACAATTCACCCATTTAGGCAGTGGATGGCGAGTTATTAATATTATGGAAATACACTTTATTTTAACTAAAAATGCTCCTATTAATCGTCTGTCCGGACATAAATATATTAAAACCCCTTCTGCATTGAAAAATAAAGGAGCTATAGTAAATATAAAAAATAATGACGACAAGTGCTTCCTTTACTCTATTCTTTATTTATTAAAGAAAGATATAATTGGTGAAAATCCCCAAAGAGTCTTTAAATATACAGAGTTTTTAGAGGAGTTAGAATATGATGAGGTCACGGATTGTCCCATGAAATTAATAAATATCCCAAAGTTTGAAAAGAAAAATTCTAATTTAAAATTTGCAATTAATGTGTTTTCGTACACACCAACTGTTATAATTGATGAGGTTCCAGATAATTATGTCTTTCACCATCCTCATTTAAGTTTAATACATAGAACCAAAGTCACTGACGGAAACCCTATTTATTTATTATTGCTTGAAAATAAGGACAGATATCATTATACCGCAGTGACCAATATCAACTGGTTAATGAATTGCCATCAAACCCCTGACTGTAACATACAAATTAGATGCCGTTGGTGACCACATTGTCATTAATGAGTTTAGATTAGATAATGCATTCAATACACATATTGCATTATGCGCCAAAAATCAGACTGGCACAACTCTTTTTACATTACCCGAAAATAAAAATTTAGAATTCCTAAATTATTCAAAACATATCACCCCACCTTTTGTGATTTATGCCGATTTTGAATCGGTTTTACCTCCTGATGATAGACATCATCAAATTCATATGCATATTGCAGCAGGTCTTTTATTAATTAATAATTGCACCAACACAAAATCGTATTATTACTTTTATGGTCTTGATTGCATTCCTGATTTTCTTAAGAAAATTGAGGAAATTGGAACTGAAATTTTTATTCCGTACTATGATTCGGAAGGTGATAAATTGATAGGGCCTATGTCTTTCAATGAGGTTCGACAGTTTAAATTTTGTCGAACCTGTTATTTATGTAAAAAACCGATTGTACATCCGGTTAGAGATCATTGCCATTTTACTGGTAATTTTCTAGGGGCAGCTTGCCGAAAATGTAATGTAGCTCGTAGGATTTATCGAATACTTCCTATAGTTTTTCAGAATTTAAGAGGGTATGACCTTCACCATATTTTAAAATACGGTCTCGATCGCTTTCCTTCATGTAATTTAGATATCATACCGACCTCTACCGAAAAATCTATTTCATTAATTGTTCACATTAACAAATTGGCTGTTCGCTTTATCGACAGTATGCAATTTGTTAATTGTTCGTTAGCTAAGCCTGTGAAAACACTAACTTCTCTTCCATTGACTTCGTCTGTCTTTCAAGGTTCAATAGTTGACTGTAAAGGTATTTTTCCGTATAATTTTGCTATTTCTGAGGAAGTTCTTGAGACTACTTATGAGTTGCCTCCGCTTTGGGAGGGGTAAGTGAAGATGAGTACGATAGGGCACAACTAATCTGGACGCAGCAAAACTGTAATACTTTGCGTGATTATATGTTAATTTACCTTAAACTTGACGTATTCCTCCTTGTGGACTATTTTCAACAATTACGTGCCAAGACTATTGTTTACAATGGTCTTAAACCTCTAATTTTTAATGGAATTCCGGGTATGTCATGGGCTTCAGCGCTTATAACATTAACGGAACCCATTGAACTTTTACAGGACATGGAAATGCTCAATTTTTACGAAGGTGGAATACGAGGTAGGTTAACATTTGTTAACAAACATTACATTACTGCTTCGGAGGATACAGAATTATTGTACATAGATATAAATAATCTGTATGGTTGGGCTCTCGGCCAAAGTCTTCCTTACGCTGATTTTACTTGGGTGTATGATGGTTTGGATGAGATTTTGAGTGAATGTGCGAATGTTGTGGATATTGAAATCCTTCCATATGGATATACTATGGAAGTTGATATCGAGATTCCAGATTATTTACATGATTTTTTTAATGACTTTTCGATTGGACCGGAAAAGATGTGCCCACCAAACTCAAAAGTTGAGAAGTTAATGCTCACGCATTATCCTAAGAAGAACTATGTTCTTCATTGGATGCTTCTCAGGTTTTATCTTTCTCTCGGGGCTAAGGTTGTATATATACATTGAGCTATTAAATACAAGCAAGCTCCTATTTTTAAAAATTATATCGATAAAAACACTAACTTGCGTGCAGATGCAGTTAGTGAATTATATAGAGATTTATTTCAATTGTATAACAACAGTCTGTATGGTAAATCCGTTGAGAACCTTAAAAAGAGGTTGAATTTGAGACTATGTAAGTCAGTTGAAAAGTTAATTAAATATTCGTCAAAACCGGCATTTAGAAAAACAATAGAGATTACTGATGATCTTTTTGCCGCTCATCTTAATAAGGACTCAATATGCTTGGATAGACCTAGTTATATTGGTCATTTAGTTCTAGATTTATCCAAACTACGGATGTACCAGTTGCAGTATGTTGGATTACAAAAATATCGGGATATTTATAATTGTGATATAAATCTAGTTGCGGATGATATGGACAGCTTCTTTTTGGAGATAAAAAATTTAAAATTAGATATTTTATTAAAAGCGATGATTTCGGATGACCTATTAGACACCTCGAATTATGATCCTTCTCATCCTTTATATTTTAGACCACTTGACTCAGTTATAGACAAGTTCAAGGATGAGAGAAAAGGGTTAGGATATAGTGAGTGGGTTTTCTTGCGCCCTAAATGTTATAGCTTGCTAGGAAATAAGTCAACAATGAGAGCTAAGGGTGTAAAATTACCGGGTACCGACATTAAACACCAATCGTATTTGCATTGTTATAATAACAATACTATTATGTCGGTACCTCAAACTAGGATAGGGACCCGAAATCACAAGCTGTTTACTTTTAAAAATTCTAAAATCGCATTAAATAACCATGACGATAAGAGAGCTTGGGTAGGGAAAAACTCAAGTTTTGCATATGGTCATTATAGAGGGGTTGATGTCCTTGATGTTGGCGGTGATAAAGTAATGCCTGAAGCCGATCCTGCAATTCGCGATGAACAATTTGCAGAAATATTTGACAATATAATTGATATTTATTGAAAAATTTTGTATATAGTTGAAAAAATAAAAAATTGTGAAAATAATTTGTCTTTTCTATTTTCATGTTTTGAGATTTATTTGTTATAGTTTTTTAGATTTATTTTTTAATATAATAGTTTGCAGTGAGCATGCAGATATTATATAGGTTTTGTATATATATATATATATATATATATATATATATATATATATATATATTATTTGGTTTATAAAAATAATATTAATAATAAATAAAACTTGTAATAATAATAATAATATTATTATTAATAATAATAATAATAATAATAATAATAATAATAATAATAATAATAGTAATAATAATAATAATCATAAAACTTGTAATAATAATAATATTAATAAAAATTAAAAAATATTAATAGTTAAAACATTACTTATAAAAATAAGTAATAGAATAAAAATAAAAATTAAAAAATATTAATAGTTAAAACATTACTTATAAAAATAAGTAATAGAATAAAAATAAAAATTAAAAAATATTAATAATAAACACTACTTATAAAAATAAGTAGTAAATTTAAATTTAATTTTTTAAAAATAATATGACCTTGAGAAATTTTGAATGACCTTGAAAAAGTAGGATGAGTCATCCAATGACCTTGAAATTTTTTGAATGACATTGAGAAATTATTATGAGTCACCCAATGACCTTGAATGAGTCATGGTCTTTGTTTGAATGACCTTGAGATTTTTTTATGACTCATTGTCTTTGTCTCAGAAAAATTTGTACTTTTGGACTTAGAAAAATTTTCTACCGGGAGGGGGAGAGGGTGTGCTGGATGTGACATGTTCTGGATGTGACACATCCCACTACTGATAAGCCAATGTAACCAATTGGCAATCCTTAAATGCTTTCGTTGGTTCATGAAATAATTTGACAACAAAAGAACCTTTTAATTTCTTTATTTCAACAGTATTTTTACACTATTTAGTAACTGTTTCTTTGCTTTTATAAGAAATATCTTCAACAACTGTTTCATTTTTACCCGCAATGAATTTCAAAAACTGCTATAAAATAAGGATAACTTAAATTTTTCCAACTTTCAAGTTGAACAATCGTCAACTTGGGCAAATATTCTGGCGTCAATAAACCACCGTCTGGACATAATCCTGTTATAATTTCATCTGAAAATGAATAAAATTTAAACCTGTCGTTTGTACTTATGAATTTTATCGATAATTTAACAATAAGAGAGAAAATTTATCTTGCAAATTTCTTATTTTAAAAAATTTTACATTCAAATTTCAATAATTTACATCTTACATATTAAAACCCCAATACATATGTGGGGTTCGTCAACTGCCTGACCTTGAACCCTTGACATACAATCTTTCGACCCTCCACTGCTTATCCGTTGCTAGGCAACGTTGGTAATGTACCAATGGTTGTGAGGCCACCAAAGGCGAGCTTTATTTCTAAACCTGCTAAGGCATGGCCTTCAGTTGGGTTCAGCGAGCTACCATTAGAAGGTATGTGCTCGACTTACACTTATCGGTTCCTAACTTTCACATTGTATATCTCCTACATCTCTCTGAATCCTAGAGGCTTTTTATTTACAGCAAAATAAAAAAATAACAAGAAAACTATAGCTATCATATTATTTACCAAAACATTTATTTTCTACACCGCAACAATTCATCAATTTTTCATATCATTCAACTAGTTCATTTAATCTGTCCTTGTTCCCATGGAGCTTATTGGCTGTCATTAGATGGCGTCGTCTTCGTTCTAACCTTCCTGGACTTGAGTGGGGTCTGTTATTCTTGGTTCCTTGATCGCTAAGGCCAATTAAACTGGGGCGAAGACCAGTGGGTAGGTGACTGCATTTCCCTCTTGACTAGTAGTTAACGCTACCTTCAGTACGCGTATTTGAGTGCGCAATGCCTGCGCTAATTGTCATTCCTCCTGCCAACCGCGTTGAGATGCATTCATCTTCTGATAAACCTTCTTCACCAGCTCGAGTTTGACCCAAGTTGATTTGATTTCCTGGCATTCCTTGCTGACTTCCAATAGTTGTTGGTTGAGATCCAGGTTTACTTCGCGTAGACGGGATTGTTCTTGGTAAATAACGTGAATGGCGTCCATACCTGAAGTGAAAATATTAGTGAACTGTAACATGATGAGTGGTGACGAAATCAAAGATTCTTTAGGGTGTTGGTAATATCGCAATTTAAAAAACCATTGCTAAAATTATGAACTATGTTTATTAAGCTATGGATTTTTATGTCGTATTGACATAAGAGACTTATCTCTTGTTATTCATATTCTAAGTATGGAATTTACAATTCAACGATTAAGTTCTACTGCATTAAAACTTATTTACAAGGCCTTAAAATTTTCATTTAATAAGAATTATTTACAAATGTTCATTTAACTAAACTAAATTTTATTAAAGTATAACAACGAATGGTGATAGATCGTGATTTCACTATTAGTAAGGTTTTCCAAATCTTCGGTCCTGGAGTGACTGCATTCATTTATTTCGTTCCTTTTTAGTTGGGCGTTGGCACTGATAGAAGTGCTCATCTCTTCTGTCCCGCTGTTGAATTGGGCCGTTGAATAAGTTAACCGGAAGGACAATGTTTGTAGGTGATCGCATCCGTGTGAGTGCAGGATCGCTCAACTCGAAGAAGACGCCATAGTTTGGCGCATATCCGTCTGTGCTGAGGATCTCGAGTGATGCAATTGCGGGGTTGATTCTTTACAATCGTTTCCTTGCCATTTTCACTTTCCATTGAAACTTTCGGACTAAGGCTTTCAATCTATAGAACGAAAATTCTGCGCGCTGTCGGGCTTCTCAAGCCGAATTTTGGCCGTGTTCCCGTTTGATGGCGAAACTGGGTACCTCGATCTCGTCCTGTCAGTAGCCTTCTTTGATGGGCCAACTACTATCCCCCAACGTGGAAAGGCTGTAGCCGGCGTCACATAATGAATGTCTTTAGTGTGCTGCCAGGTCGGGGGCTACTCGAATGGCCACCTTGTCGTTGTCATTCCAGATTTCAGTTTCTGTTGGTCGTGCATCTGCTGGGAAATAAAATAAAAGTAATATTTGTTTCCGTGTTGTATTTTCTGTATCTAATAATATAAATGTAATAATTGAATGCCGCGCATCCTAGCATCTTAATTATTCCTGACTCATGCGAGTCCGTTATCTTTCTTCTACTGACTTTGTGATATTTGTTCTTGTTTTCGTAATAATACCATGGTTTAATTGTACGTTCGGTAATTAGATATTTTTCATAAATTGTATTAATGAAAGGATCCTTACCTCTCTCGGAGAAGATCGTGGTAACATCTTGCTGGTGGTCAGAAAGTCGTGGAGGATCCAAGTCAATGGTTGTATTTACTCCCATTGCTCGACCTTTCGCTTTCCTCATCTATATAATTTTCTGGGTGCTCGTTGTCCTCATACTCTCGATTTTATGGCTGATATGTGCTAAAGCCGTTCTATTTATATTATTTTGGATGTAACAGTGGGTGCGTGGTACTTCTTAACTCTAATTAATTTATTGAGGACTCCTACCCGAAGCTATTGTTTATTTTCTCTCAAAAATCTTCTAAATTACGTGGGGCATTTGTATAAACGATGTTGGTCTGCCTACCTTTCTAATGTCATTGTAGTTGTAATGCTCATTACTTTCATTTGTATTGTTGAATATACTTATGGTTAATGTTCTCAAGATGGTAGTTATTATCATCCATATTGTTATTATTATTATAGGATTTTATTAATATTATTACGTCTACTATCATCGCTACGATTGGCATCGTAATTATTATCATCATCACTCATTATTATCATTCATTATTATTATGACCCTCAAAATTACCATTATTATTTTATTACACATTTATTATCAAAGTCATTATTATCAATTATTATTACGTTGATTATTGTTTTTATCATTATTCTATATTTATTGACTTGGTTTAGATCTCAAATTTATAGAAAACTCCTACCCGAAGCAATTGTTTGTTTTTCTCTTAAAATCTCTTCTGAATTACGTGGGCAAGTAGTGCGCTATTATACTTGATCTGATGGTGTGAGTGGCCTACACTGATTTATAATAATTTCAGGTTGGCTTAACTACCACTCACACAACCACAATTGGTCGTCTACTGATATTATTCAAATTAAATGAAGATTTTATATTCATTGATTTTTCTCTCTCACTCATGGATTTTTATGTTTCATCCATTCGCGATCTCGATTAGTGCTATTGTTCTCTCGGGTGTCTATTTTCAAATTCGATCTCATTCAGTGTATTTAGCCGAACTCCTATTATCGGGTGAATTTCTCTATTATTCGATGGGTGGACATTTATAATTGTTAATTCGGGGTTATACTAATGTCTAGAATACTTCAAGTACTTCGCGCTCTCGTTGAATTCAAAGATTCGTCGGTTTGTGATAATCTTAGTTTAATCGATGTGTGTCAATCTAATTGTTTTTGGCGAAATATTTTATGGGTGAATAAAGTTTTTGTGTTTTCACATGCCTTTCATCGTTATAATTTGATTGTAGGGTGAAACTTTATATTTTTCCTATTTTTATTGAGAAAGAAGATTTGATTTAAGCATAGTTTGCATAATTAGTACCAATTACTATTACCGCACTTATGTATTTAATTTCTACCCTTTTAGTCCTAATGCGTTTCTATTCAGTACTAGCTATTCGCTTATATAATAAAATTTGAAATTTCTGTTAATTAATCTGTTCATTTATTTTACGTTTTGTGACATGGGTCGACCTCGGGTCTACTTGTTCATTTCCAATGATATTAAAATCACATTCCCATTTAATAAATTCTATTCAACTCCTTCTAATTTAGGTTTAATGCAAGACTCAATAATTACTGTTCATTTAGCACTCCTTATTCATATTATTCGTGTATATTCATTGCACTAATTTTACGCCCTTCCCGCTCGCCCATTTACCTCATTTTGATCTTAAGGTTGAAATTATGTTCATTTTATGATTTTAAAAGTGCTCACTGAGCTACTCGGTGTTGATGATTTTAAGTCGATGTGTCTCAATGAGTTTTGGTCGAATTTTCAGACGAAGGAAGAAAGTGGAGCAGCCAAAAGACTACCCCTCGATCTAACTGACGTCCCTATAAAAAATATTGACGTTCAGCATCCGTCGTTTCTCACAACATGTACCTTCACGGACACAGATTATAGATGGAGGAACCGGTCTTACACAATCTGATAGTGTATATGATTTTAATTACTTGTGGCATGTGCTGGCTGTGGGCCGGAAAATTTCAACAAAATTAAAAAAAAAAGTGAAAATTTAAAACTGATTATAGATCCGTTAATAAATGATAAAGTTTGAGTAAAGCCTGCTTACAGTCTACCTTGTATATCTATCTGGATAAGGGGGAAAATGATGTAGCGACTATCTCCTCAAAAAGCAACTGTTGATTACGAAGGTGTGGAAATGTCAAATCATTTAACTTATTTAAGAAATGAAGATTCGTGAGAATCTCGACTGGATGTATAATTAAGGATAATTTAGGACAAAAACAAATTTGTTTTAATATGGGATTTTAAGGGAATAATAAATATTTGAAAACCTTACTTAGGATACTTTCTACAGATACAATTTTGAAATGATTTTTATTAGTTATTTTTTTAATTCCTTATTTTCATTAGGCTATTATTAATGTGGTTTCTAGCCTTAAGAAGACATATAAACGGTTGAAATATACATTGCGATTTCATACATTATATTTAATTTACAATTATTAAAAGTTTAAATTCTTTGATTATTTATAATTATTACCTAATTCTCATTTATGAAATTTTTTTTTGATTTTAAAATCCTAAAATAATTCATTCTATTATTTACATTTCAGATATTTTTTAAAAGTCATTTATTTATTTACCATTTCATTAAAAGAACAATTGTAAAAATGAACAAATACATGCTGAAAATAAATACCCAAGATCAAAGTACCACTCAACAAAAAATGAAGCTAGCCATAGTTTTATTATCTACACTATTTTGTAATTTTAGTGTAATTATATGTAAAAGATTTATGCAATTTATTTCAGTTTTATCTGTTCATTCATTCAAATCTAGTGAAGAGAAAGATGCTGAAAAATATCTGACAGAATTTTACGATTATGACAAGTCAACCGGATCCCTTAAAGATTCATTGAAGTAAATTTTAAGTAATCCTGTTGAAAGATGCCATTGAGTTATTACTAAGGGACCTGCAAAAAATGGCTGGAATAGAAGCCGATGGCAAATTATCCGATGAAGTTATTTCTCACATGAATAAAGGTCGATGTGGGGATAAAGATAAAGATAAAAAAAGCAAAAGATATGGTATGCTTTAGCAGTTTCATTAATATGGTTATGTAACTTATTTTAGTTGCCCATGCTAAGAAATGGGATCGAGGGGTAACATACAAATATTATCTTCATTTAGACTGGATGCCACGGACAATGTCTGAAGCAGAAGTTCGGTTAGTAATAAAGGATTTTAAACGCTTTAAAAGTTTTGTTAAAAATTCTAGAAGAGCCATTCAAGTTGCTCTTGATTATTGGGTTCAAGTGTCAAATCTTGGCTTTGCTGCATCTCGAGATAAGGCCGGTTGTATGTTTTCAGTTAGTTTTGCTGGAAGAGATCATGAATTATACGATGTTTACAATAACTTTCAATCAAGGAAAGATCATATTCCTTTGGATAATGTTCCCAGTGGTATTTGAAAGATATCTTTAAACTTTTCAATTCATCTGTATTTTGAAAGGTGTCCTTGCTCATGGATTTTATCCCAAAAACGGTAATTTGCATTATGACAATGCTGAAACATGGACCGAGGGAACAGATTCGGGTATCAATTTGAGAATTGTGACTGCACACGAAATGGGTCATGCTATTGGATTAAAGCACAGTAACGATCCATCTGCATTGATGGCTCCTTGGTATGGCGGTTATATTTCTGAAGCTGACTATAGACTACCAAATGATGATACTTTGGGAGCGCAAAGTCTTTATGGTGCGAGAGGAAAGAGAGCTCTTCCTTTGAAAAAGAGAGACCTTGGAAAACTTCAGTCAAGATTGTGCAATGCTAAGAATTACGATGGCGTTTTTGCATGCAAGTTTCCTGTTTTTCAATTTCCTATTTATTTTTCTGTTTAGTTTCCGATGATAAGACATATGTAATTGCTGATGGCAGCAATTTGTTCCGACTTGATGGCACAAATGTTGATGAAACATTTGAGCCAGTGGAGATAAACGAAGCCTTGAAAAACGCAGATTCAATGTTTTACGATAAAGTTAATAAAAGACTCGTCGTATTCAAAGGTAAATCAGAAGATTGTTAAATTTTTAATGAATTTTTTAACCTTGACCTAATAATGTCAAGGAAAGACGTAGATAAATGGACAACCTCTTATTTTTGGGAATACGGTACATTCTTTCATCTCTAAACGACGACATAATTTATAATCTAAACACTAAAAAGTTGTTCAATTAATGTCTTAGTTTAACAAGCATTGTTTAATTTTTGTGAAAGAAAATATTAGTTTTTTACAATATTTTGCAGTGTAAAAGGTCAGTTAAGATTATTAATGTTTATTGGTGCATGAATGATATCTGAGTGGCATTATGATTTAAGAACGTTTGAATTTCAATGAATACATGTTTAAGTATGATTTATGTCTCAGAAAGAGAAATATTTGATTTATTTCTCAAATCGGTTAAATTGAAAGCAACAATTATTTAATTTATTTATTGAAATTTTTTATAACAATGAATTTCAAAAAATTAGCAATTATTATTATTAAGGAGACAAAGTCTATTCGGCTTCTGGTTCCGATGTAAAAACTCTAAAAGTAGAAGAAATGAAAATTGGAGGTCATGGTGCCTATTTAGGAAAAAGTTCTGCAGCTTTTGCCCGGCAAGTCTCTGCTGAAGAAGGCATGCAATATTTTTGGTTGATTCAAGTAAAATTATTATTTTCAAATTATTTGATAAAATTTCATTTTTAAGGATAACGAAGTAATTTCTGGCGAACTCTTGAAGAACAAAATTGTATTTTCAAGACGTGCCCGGCCTCTATCTGAAGTTATCACAATGAGTAACGGAGCTAAATTTCCCCCTAGCATCGATGCGGCTCTTTTGAGTGGCGAAAAAGATAATTTACAGTTATATTTGTTTGTCGGAAACAGGTATTAATAACAAAGATTTAAACAATATTTTAAATATATTTTTTAGTTATTACGTTGGAAAACCGACTGGTAGAAAACAGTTCCAATATTCCATTTCAGCCGATTATCCAAAATCTTACAAACAAGTTCTCAAATGTTAACTGAACACTTGACAAATAAATATTTACAAATTTAAATCTTTGTTTATCTAATGCAATTTTCAGTTCATTTTCCGAATTTATATTTTAAATGTTAATGATATAAAAAAAATTTTAACGAAAATTTATCAACGAAAAATTTTTAATTTAGATTTGTTTTGGATGTAAAATCTTATTTTAAAAAATCCCGAAAAATAGTTATTATTATTTTATTTTTAGTTGTAGATTATTATAAAATTTTAATAGCGTATCAGTAGGTAGTTAGTGGTACACTGCCGCAGCAAACTATTGCATAATAAAAAAAATAGTTTTAAAACAAACTTTTTTAACAATGTACTACAAAGAAAATTTTTAATTGCATTTAGCCATACAACTAAAATAGGATAACAATTTAGTGCTTAGGTATATAGGTGTATATATTTTTGTGCATTTTGTTTCAAAAAATTTTTTCTTCCAAAAAAATTTGCTTTTGATAAAAAAGCATAAAATAAAAATAGCTTTAATCGCCTATGGATAAAAAAGCCTAAAATTGATACACTATAGTCAGGGCTTTTTATAGGCTCTCGCTTAAAAAACATAAGTATATTACCCTTGTAAGTGTTTCTCCAATTTATCAATTTTTCAATTGATATTTCATCTATTTAGTAGATATCTTAAGCTGTCCCACTTTTTAGTAATTTCAACGACTTTTCAAGACTTAATTTACTCTCTCATCAATATTACTTCTTTCTTCACTGAAATGTTGCTTCATTGAATAAATTCTCTACTAATTAACATTCCACAACTTTTTAAATTCTCATGAAAAATAAAGTAAATTAATTGAAATGATTAATTGGATTGAATAGAATAGTTAAGCTAAAAAGTAATATTATAAGAAAATGATAATAAAAATAAAATACAACAATAAAATATTTATATATCAAAAAATAGAGAAAAATGCACAAAAAATAATAAAAATAATTTAAGATTAATAAAATAATTAAAAAGCCCTAAAAATGGCGAAAAATCGCTCATTGGTCGCACACAGGCACAAAAACAGTAAATAAACAGTGACAAATTTCATTATTTTCAATGTTGTTATAATACATCACTTTACAATTTTACTGAATTCATTTTGAAAATTTTCCAAATCTTGAAGTAAGGAGTTCTTATTGTATTAAGTTTTCTTTGGATGTTTATATAAATTTTATATGTAAAATTTTTGATGTTTATAATGTCATTAATTAAATGCTTTTCTATGATCTCATATATTTAATGATTATTATATATATATATATATATATATATATATATATATATATATTCGAGTCCCTCATAACTATCTATATTATGTTTCAATAGCTCTCGATTGGGCAGATCTAGGTCCGGCTGGTGGATTAAGTTCCCTATTTGCTATCGTGGGTCGCGCCTTATCGAAACCTCGGTAGTCCGCAGTAGGGTCTTGCAAAATTGCACAGGACCTCCACGCAGGGCATCGTTGAACGACTCGCAACGGCCGCTGAAAATCGGCCGAGGCGAGCAGAAATTAAAATCCAGGGAAGGGCGACCTCAGTTAGGGGAATTAGTAAAGATCGCATGGCGATCTCATAGGAATTTCAATTTTTCAAATCTCGAATTAAAATAACAAGGGAATCGGGCAGAAAGAATAGGAATATTTAATAAAGAGAGATAATAGGATATTAACGAAATAAATCAATGAAGTGTCAGGCATTTTTATTCGTTACAACATCATACACTCAATATAAAAGCAAAATAAACCTCAATTACCATCAATTTGTCCACATAATCACTCTGTCTAAAACCTCATGTGACATGGAGTCTACTAGAACCACAGTATGCATAACTCTCATGATTTTCCATCTGGAAGAGGCGAATCGCCCGCAGAAAATAGTTCTTATGATAAGAGTTGACGACAGATGAGAGAAACTTGATAATAAATTAGAATAATTTCGCAATAGGTACTTAAATTACATCCACACTGTGGTAGAGATCGCGAAACAATTAGGATAATGAAACCCTCTAATGTCGTAGTTAAATCAGGAGAAGTAATCCCGTAGTGAATGAGTTAGCCATAATGAGGTCAGCTAGTTCTTGAGATTAGCCAATTATACGCCTAAGATCTCGAGCTTGAAAATCTCCCATATAGCAGGAGCGAGTCTGTCCAAGTAATATACGCGAGAAATTAAGTCACCGAATAATGAGGCCATAATGAATAGGAGTGATCGGTAATCCCAATCGTAAACCCTACAACAAATAAGTCAATAACCAACGCGACACCAGAACTACTGTAGGAAACTTCACGCATCGATAGTTTAATCGATATCAACACAACTAACTGCTCCAATAGTGATTTATGTAGTAGAGATTAAAGTAAAATCATCCACCAATACTGCTGTCGACGCCATATAGCATCAGCGTGAGTTTTTAGAAATTGCTGATTACACCATCGATCGGTGTTAAATTCAATAACGTAATTAATATCACTCTACTAATATGATTACCCTCATCGCAACGCCACTATTAACAACAACGCTGACATCATCATTAGAAATGATTTTCATCATCCATGCTAGTGTCATTACCATAAACCTGATGATCATAAATTCCTCAAGTAAATGTCGCAAGCAATTCTAAATCTAGCATCATTATTAGTACTAATTATTATTCTTATTCTTATTATTAATATTATTATGTAATATTATTAACATCACTATGAATACCCCTAATATTATCATTTCCAATTATCTCAATAACTAATAGAGATATTACCATCGTTATTAATATTAATAATTCCCTCCATAACTAACATAAAGACTTCCATTATTGTTAGCATTAATAATTTTCTCAGTAACTAACATAGACATTTCCCCGGTTAGAAATACTAATAATTATCTCAATAACTAATATAGGTATTACTATTTTATTAATATTAATTATTATGATCATTGACTAATTGCCGGTAATAACCTTCATCTATACACTACCCCTAATAGTGTTTGACTCCCCCAATCTCTTTATCGTTAATATCACTATGATGACTTTGACCAAGAACGTAAATATCACTTTTAATAGTATTGTTACCATCATGGTTAATCTTATTCCCTAGTAATATAGCTTAGGTAGGCCACTAATGTCAGTAGAACTAATTATGTAAAACTTAAACGTCGCTACCTATATAAATCAACATTATTTACGATTATCAGGCTCCCTTTTATCCTTATCATAACCATCCCCAGAGTTATCACTCCGAGGATTATTCTGTGTCGTGGTCATCATTGTTCTTCATAGTACGTTTATTGACGCGAAAGAAACAATCATTAGGACCACCGATTCTAATAATGCTATCCAACGCCTAGTGTCTGTTTCTACTGAACCCTCTATCTGACAAAATTTTCCCCTATCCTCGTTTCTGACAACTCCTTAGGTAGATTAACTTTCCTTTTATATTGGTTTAGGAATAGACATTAGCTCGATGGCAAACGTGAACGATCTTCCAAGAATTCCCCGCCTCTCCTCATCAGTAGTTGCACTTCGTCAGAAATAAGAAGAGTTGGAGAGTAATCATGAAGCTCTCAGAAATAAGTACGATCGGTTAAAAGGCACATGGACCTCCCTTGAGGTGACTAAAAAGCTATATCAAAAAATAACTCGTCTATCTCGAGCTCGAGATGAGCTAATTACAGAATCTCGCAGCCAGCGAGTGTTGATAAAGGAGCAGGGCACAACGCTCCGACAAATCTTTACCGATGCCGAACTTCGGGCTCACATACCTGGGAGCGTTTGGGCCCGCAGCTTGAATATTATCCCAGAGCAACATCTCCCAATGAGAATTCCTCGCCCAGTCTCTCCGACACCTGCTCCTCAAGTTGCCGAACCTCCGCAAATTCCCGTGGTCGAACCACATTCAGGAACAGCCCGACGACGACCCAATCGGAATCGTCGTCGTCGCGAGCGTCGCCGTTTGGAGGCAAGCCTCCTCAGATCAACGGAACCAATCAGCGGTCCTTGTCGAATCGATGACCTTTCACCCCCTTATCAGGAATTCGAATTCCCTGATCTCGATCCCGATGTGCTCTATGCACCCACTGCAACCTTTCATTCACCGGCTCGATCCATCCACATCAACCTGGTGGATGACGAAAGCGAGGCTCCCGCTTTAAATCAGGCCTTGGATCGGTTGGGCCTAGACATAGGTTAGATCGCAACACTCACGGGCAACGTGCCCAAAGGTTTTCCTCAACCCGATGAACCAGGACCCTCTACTCGCGTAGAGTTTAACATCAACGTGAATCCCCCTCCTTACCGACCAGCGAAACGTAGATGTTTACCGACCGACATTGATGCCGATGAATAACATCAATCCATCGAATTCAGTCGTCTCTCCGTGAAAATTATGCGAACGCTAATTTCCAGGTGAAAATGTTTTTCTGACACTGTGTTGATTAAGAATTGATATATGGTCCATCTTTGTTTCTCATCTTATTGTACTGTTGTAGGTGTCGCATAAAATTTTAATTTTATTAATAAAATTTCGTAGTTTTATCTGTCCTCTAGTTCTTGTATAAGTGTTTGGAATAAAAATGATAAAGTAACGCCGACAGCTTAATAATGGATCATAAGGAGAGGTATAATATGAAACCGCCTAAAGGTGTAAACGAACCTCACAATTCTCAGCTCAGAAGGGATAGACGCCAAGGGTTTAGGAACAGTATAGTTTTTAGGGTAAAATGCGTAAGTCCTTCTATCGGCAGCAATAACCGGGAAAGCGAAGGTCCTTCGAGAAGTAGCACTAGTAATAGCGCTCACCTGCTCGAATGGCATTCGGCTGTTGCGTACAGTACCAACATGATTTCGGTCATGGGTACGCAAGCGGTTTATCAAAGTCGTGCGGAGTATTGGGAAAAGAGAACCCTAGAATATAAACGTGATAGGCAGAACATCATGGAAATGAATGAATTTGCGAATAAATTTTCCCATACAACCAACATGATTTTTATTAATAAAAATTTTAAATAATGAGAGACCTAATAGACCCATGGTTTGCTTAAAACATATAGTAAGGCGAGCCTATAACAAGGCATGAGGATTACTGGAACCAGAATATGAACTTTTACAATATGGTCAATGTTACTGCTGTGGGTAGCAGGACATATTCGGAATAGTTGTTGAATAAATTGCTGTTTAATGTGGTAAGAATGGGCATTTTTTAATAACTGTCCATTATTAAGGAATAAGAATACAAAAAGAAGTCATTGTATTCAAGCAGAAAATAATTTGGATAATCTGGCTTATTCTTATGAAGACCTTAAAAATGATGTCATGTCAGAATCTGAAGCACGTGAAGTAGGATCAATTGCATGCTTTCATACAGAAACCCGTCCTTTAAACGAAATACACTCCATAGCAAACATTTTGTCCGTGGAGTCGTTGAAATAAATCTGAAAAACACTAGAAATCGAAATGTTACGATGTTCAGGAAGAGTGATGAAGATGGTTGAGTTTAGTTCAGTGTTGCGGAATATGAATAGAGATATTGTGGTATAGAGGTGCCTCCGTTAAAGTAATGTCAAAGGACATTTGGAAGAAGTGTGGCAGTCCAGTGTTAAAACAATTATATATTTCACTCAGATGTGCGTTCAGAGCTAACCAGATATCCTGTTTAGGGGAGTTTACAACGTTGATTTTTCGGAACAAGATGTGTCAAAATGAAACAATACTTGTAAGTTAAAGATTTAAATCTAAGTTTTGTGGGTGGTATGAATTGAATTTTAACTTTTAGAATAAAACTTGTGCCAGATATATCATTTGCGTTAATAGATTCAGATATTGTTAGTGCTCGCTCCACTGATACCAAACGATGTCAAAAGGCACTTGAAGTTTTTGAACCAAGTCCAGATCCAAAACTAGTAGAGTTGATAACCAAATATAGCACTATATTCATGGCGTCAAGTTTGGATTTGGATTGTACTAATTTAGTGACTCATAAAATAAAAACGACAGGAAATCCTATAACTCAGAATCAGTTGATGAGATGATTCTGAAATGGTTGAAATTAAGCATTATAAGGAGATGTCAATGAAACTGTCCTACATTTGTTATAGGTAAGAAAGACGGGTCAGGAATTTAGAAAAATCATTGTTGTTACTGAAAAATTCACTTTTCCAATGGCGGATCCTCAAACAATATTTGATTTTTTATCGGGATCTTCAGTCTTCTTCTCTAGATTTCGGACAAGAATTTTATTATCAGGTATATCTTGATGAGGCGTCTCATTTAAAAACCGCATTTTCTACAAAGAACGGACAGTTTTGCTACAACTGAATGCCGTTTGGATTGTCCACAGCTCCAGCGACCTTCCAGAAGCTTATGCATATATTGTTTGATGATATTTTGTATAACGGTGTTGCAGCATATCTAGATGATGTGCTTATATACAGAAAAACTTTGGAAGAAAATAATAAAAATTTGGAAGAAGTTTTCAAACGAATTAAACAAGCAGGCTTAAGGATCATCCCTAAGAAGTGCAATTTTTACAAGACTGAATTATATTCTTGGCCATTATATTTCGGCAGACGGATAAATAACGTTATGATAAAGAGAACTATGGAAGCTGAAATACCGAAATGCACCAAAACAACTACTTTCATTTTTAGGGCTAGCTAATTATTACTGTAAGTTTGTTATAAAATAGGCTGATATGACTAAACCGTTGTAGAAGCCAGAAAAAGGGTATAAGCTGGAACGACAAGTGTGACAAAGTTTCCGAAAACATAAACAAGCATTATTAATTGCACCAGTTTTATCGTTTTTAAATAAAGTAGATTACTTTATTTTGGATACCGACTTTTGTTTTAGTGGTATCGGTGCTGTTATGAGTCAAGTTCAAAATGGTTGTGAAAAGGTCATAGCATACGACTCAAGGCTTCTAAGTGCTCATTAGAAAAGGTGTTGCGTGACCAGGAAGGAATTATTAGCAATATATAAGTACGTTTTATATTTTCGGCATTATCTCTATGGTAAGAAATTTGATATATGAGTAGATGGTTATGTCACCGCGGGACCACATACCCCCCCCCAAATAAAAATTTTAAAAATTTTAAGTGCAAATTTTAAAAGTACAAATTTTTCCTGAAACAAAGACAAAGACTCATTCAAGGTCATTTAAGCAAGGACCATGAATCATTCAAGGTCGTTGGATTACTCGTCATAATTTTCAAGGTCATTTAAACAAAGACAATGACTCATTCAAGGTCATTCGAAAATTTTCAAGGTCATTGGATGACTCATAATATTTTTTCAAGGTCATTCAAAAGTAGGTCGATGTCATTCATTTTTTCTCAAGGTCATAGTGATTTTACACATCTTTTAATTTTAATTTACTACTTATTTTTAAAAGTAGTGTTTTAATGTTTTTTAATTTTTATTCTAATATTATTATTATTACTATTATTATAAAAAGTTATTATTATTACAATTATTATTATTATTATTATTATTATTATTATTATTATTATTATTATTACAAGTTAATATAATTTACTACTTATTTTTATAAGTAGTATTTTAATTAAAAGATAACGCCAATAAAAAACTTTTCGTACGATATATTTCGATAGCATAGCTATCATCTTCAGGTACTCAAAACCAACTAAAAATATTATGAATTAACATTTAATTTAAACAAATTATTTTTTATTAATTTAATTTTGTAATAAATAAATATTTATAAAATATATTCAATTCACTTTTAATTAATTTAAAATTTTTAAAATTTTCATTTATATTCTAATTTTTAAAAATTAATGTAATTTAAAATTTTCAATTATTTTAATAATATTAAAAAAAACAAACATGATTTAACATACTTAAACTATTTAAAAACATTCAAAACATTCGTAGTCACAGTACTTTGCACATTAATCTTTGGATCCAATGACCTTATCAACAATGCTTCACATATCACGCGTTCCCAATAATTATTAAAACTCAACCATATTCTAAAATCAGACATTCCTATTTCACTTTTACAGCCTCTATTGTGCTCACTAATATTGGTCAAACTCTTCAATCGACAATGCTCTAGAACTCGAGTACAGAGATGACGGGAAGTCTCTCCAATGTATGTGGCATTACACCCATTACATGTAAATTGATAAACGAGATCAGAACACAATCCACCCGGAGTTTTTGATTTATTAATAGACATATTGTGTACCTTACACGAATTAGAGACGATCTTATACTCTAAATTTCCCATCTGCTTACTTAACTTCCTTTTATAATTTGTAAAGCCTTCAGAGTACGAAAATAATAACACATATTTAGGCTCAATTTTTTTATATACATTTTTACTATTATTTCGATCAACACTCAATTCACACCCATTTCTTAAATTACACTCAGACTTTCCAAAACATGTACTGGAGTATAGAAACTTGCAATTTCCCACTAATCCATCCAGAAAATCAAGCAAGTAAATTTATGGTTGATCTTCAAAATCCTATTTATTTACATGGAAATTGGAGAGTTGCTTTGCAAGACTTTACATTTGTGTACAATGCATTCCCATTTTATAGTCATTGTAAAATCGGTTACAAGAAGCGTGTTCTTAAAACATGTAGTGGTATTTTCTCAATCAATAATATTGATCGATATTGTCATATTCCTAATCAAATTTTAGATGAAAATAGTGGCATATTTTTCAAAGATGGATTGAATATTAGTTGTGATTTTAGCCCATTTACAATAAAGTTCGAAAGTATTGAGGATGCTAAGCGAACGGGTAGTGATAAGCTTAACATTTTTGTTCCTGGTACTGAATATCTATTACGTTTCAAAACTTTTATTGATGTCGGCCCTTTGAATGAAGACATCAAAATAACTGTATCATATATTAATGAGGTGGACGATACATTTACATTTACTAAAGACTTATATATTGAAACACTTGAAGAGTTACATAAATATGTTTCATTCAATTGTTTACATATATTTAAAACTATTGAATTTGTTAAAGATGGATTATGTAAATTCAGTCTGAATAATAACATTTGTGAAGTTACATTTGATAAAAATTTGGCTAATACATTGGGATTAGATAAGCAAACATATCGGGCAAGTGCTTTTGGTGTACGCAAACCAAAAATAATAAAACTTCATAGACAAATGTTCATATATACTAACATCATCGATCCTATAACTGTTGGTGATTCTTTGATTCCTCTATTGAAACCTGTTTGGGTTGATAAACATTACCAGGATGAAGTTGTCAATATAAATATCGATAATCTCATGTACTTACCGGTATCAACATTATGTATAAACAATATAGAAATAAATATTCGTGATGATAGCGGTAAATTTATTGAATTTAGTAAAGATACAAAATCTCATTTGACATTACATTTTCTTAAATTAGATGGCCAATAACGATATTATTAGTATGTATAGTGATAGCCAAAGTGGTGGCGAATTACTATATTTTATTGGTAAACAGTATGGATCAGGATGGATGAGAACTATTGGTAGATTTGCACTTCCTATTCTTAAACGCCTTGGTCGTTTTGGTATGAAAACCGCTAAAGATGTGATAATGAATGAGCAGAAAATATTACCATCTCTGAAATCAAATGCATTATCCGAGTTAGGGAAAGTTCTACCTAGTGTTGCAGGTATGTTTCAAAAACAGGAACCAGCACCGGCTCAAAAACGTAAAAAGCATCATAAACATCATTTAAACAAACGAATGAAAGGACATGGAACTATATTTCAAAAATAATTTGTAGTAAATCTAAATTGTGTTTATTTGATAGGCCATCTCTCCAAGCAGTGATTGAAATGGAGGCCTTTGAAGAAGTATTCCCGATGAATTCTATTATGGATAGTAGAACTGATATTGAATTTAAATTAATGGTTCCCAAACTGAATATTTAGATTTGAACGATACATTGTTAACTGTTCAGATCAAAGTTGTAGATAAAGATAGAAAACCGTTGGGTTAACCTAGTTATGTAATACCAAATAATTTCTTGTTTCATACACTTTTAAAAGATGCAGTTCTCGGATTTAATAATATCAAGATTGAGGGTGGTAACAGTACATATATTCACAAAGCTCTAATAGAAACTATTATAAATTACAATAGCGATACTAAAAATACATGTTTAACTCCTAAGGGTTATGGTAGGGATGACGATAGGAAAAAGTGGATTAAAGACTCGAAATTATTTACCATCTGCTCATCATTACAACTCGATTTTATGAATCAACCGAAATATTTACTTCCAGGTGTTAATGTATACATTAGATTAAAAAGATCTGAGTCGGCATTATCACTAATAAGTTCCACCACAGCACCAATTCTTCAATTAGTTGATGCAAAATTATTGGTGAGAAGAATTTGTGTTGAGCCCTCTGTATTAGTTGGTCATCAACTGGGGATTAATTCTAAGCATGCAATATATCCATTGAAAACAAAGAAAATTGTTCAATTTGCTATTGCTAAAGGTTCAGCTTCTTTCTATAAGGAACAAATATTTGGAGATAGAAGAATGCCAAACTTTATATTGGTAACATTTCAAAGTGAATCTCAATATAATGGATCATACTTAACATCGAGCTCAATTTTCAAAGCTTTTGGAGTAACATCGCTAACTTTATCGAAAAATAGTGATTATAGAGAAACATATACTCAAGATTTCGATTATGATAATTATTGTGCAACATATATGCAGAGTATAGTAAGAAATATGGGTTATTTGGATAAAAACCTTAATTGTGATTTTAATCAGAGTCAATTACCTCAAAATGGAAATTTACGATTAGATATAAAGTTTGCTAAAGCTACAATTGAACCGGTGCATGTTGTAATATATGGAGTATTTGAAAATGAGGTTCAAATAACTGCAAACAGAACCGTGTTGTTTGAACAAATTTTAGACATTGTTGGTATAAATGTATAGATAATTTATAATAATTTGTCATGGAGTAAGTGTTTCATGTATTATTAATATTATTGATGTAGTTCTGTTCAGGTCTATCGAATTGGAAAACAAATACTAGGACATGACTTTTTAGGGTTATTTCCTCTTGATAAAATTCCATATATTCGTAATAATCAAGCCATAATCGTCATTACTCAATCGTCTAATCTCGGTGGAGAATATTGGTTAGCAATATACATGAAACTTATCAAGATATTTGTATTTGATTCTATGGGTTTCTATTATCCGACTTTAATGGTTTCGAAACTGCAAACAATGGGTAAACCTATTGTGTATAATAAAACTATGTATCAAAAACCATGGACCTTAACATGTGGTCAACATTGTTTAGCTTGGTTATTATCCTAGTGATTTGATGTTTAATAAATGTATTAATGTTTGTGTTATTGTTATGTTTAATTATTATTATTATTATTATTAGTAGTAGTAGTAGTAGTAGTAGTATTAATTATAACAAAGCCAGTGGTTATGAATCATCATCACATGATTTATACTGCATCACATGATTCACACTGCATGATAAGTATATGCATACATACACGTAGATCTGATTCTTTTTATAAACATTGACAATTTTGTCACAAAAAATTTAAAAATTTGCAAAATGGAAAATTATGTTGACCAACGACAATTATTGACCGATGGAAACGGTAAATTTTTATTTTATTATTATTAATATTTATTATTCATTAATTAAGGTACATTCAATGTGACCGAAAACGATGATACTCCGCTGGAAGTCATTGTTATCGAAGATACTCCGCCGGAAGTTATCGTTATCGATGATAGCGAAGATGATATCAATGATGGTATATTTTAATTTTATTTTTCTTTGAAAACATTTGTAGTAGATTTTGATCATGAAGATTTTTCGGGGAATGATGATTTTTCTGTGGATGATTTTTCTGGGAAGAATGCCCACATTGACGTGGATGACAATTATGCCCACACTAGCGATGATGATGATGAATGTTAGTTTTTTTATTATTTTTATAATATATTATTAATATTTTAATATTATTATTAACCTTTATTATTTTATTATTAACATTTATTATTTTAATATTATTATTAACATTTATTATTATTTAATTCATTTGGATTAAATAAAAACAAATAATAATAATTTATATTGATTGAAAAATTTATTTAAATTTATTAATGAAAAGTTATTGAAAAATTATTGAAAAGTTATTGAAAAATTTATATTGATGGAAAATTTATTGAAAATTTATTGAAAAGTTATTGAAAAGTAATTGAAAAAAATTATTTAAATTTGTTATTGAAAAGCTATATTTATGATATATTTATCTAAATTTTTGATAATGTTAGAATTAATGAAATATTTAAACTTGTTATTGAAAACCTATATTTATGATATTAAAAACCTAATAATTGTTTGAAAAATTATATTGATGGAAAAAATTATATTTATGATAATTATTGAAAACCTAATAATTGTAATATTTATTGAAAAAGTTATTGAAAAGTTATATTTATCGATATTTAAAATATATATTTTATCAGGTCAATTATATCCGAAATATTACATCGCTTCAACATGTTTTTCGGTTAAATGTCATAGTGAAATGAAGCGATACTACGGCCATAAATTCTTTGGCATCAATTTTTTCATATGCCCCAAATGCAAGACTGTCCAAGATATAAAATATTTAGAGTTTTATAAGAAGCTTTAAATAAAAAATCTCTTTTTCAGAAAATAAATAAACGAAATAATAATAACAATAATAATGATAATAATAACAATAATAATAAACGAAATAATACATCGAGAAATAATAATAATAATAAATGAAATAATACATCGAGACATAATAATAACAATAATAATAATAAACGAAATAAAATATCGAGACATAATAACAAACAATCTGCTGCAAATATTCAGTGTGTTCCCTCTAAAATTAAAAGGATTGAAATCATCATTAGAGATGATGATGATCATACTAATTAAATAGGGGGTTCAATAAATGTTGATAATGAACCTGAAATAAGGTTAGATTTAAATGGAACCCATAAAAGTATTAGATTCGATGTTGAACACGAAAATCTAATTCAAATCTCCCTAACAAATAAAATAATTAATAAATTAAAATCTGAAATAAACAAAATGGGGTCAGTTAAAATACAATTCACCATTCTTATACAATTTGAAAAAGATGGTGAAATTAAAGATAACTTTTTTAGTAATAAATCAGAACTTTTTTCTGATATTTTTCTGCTTGATGGGATTACTAAATTAAATAATAAAATAGAACGTTTCACATATTTAGGGAGTGGATGGCGGGTTGTTAAAATCAAAGAAATTGATTTTATATTAACTAAATATTGTCCAATAAATAGATTAGCTGGCCATAGTTATATCCCCACACCAAGATCTTTATCTGGCAAAAAAGCTATAGTTAATGTTCAAAACAATGACCATCATTGTTTTATATATAGTATTTTAGCCCTTTGAAAACGTAATGTAGTTCGCACCCATAGAAACAGAGTTACTTCTTACGAAAATTATTTGGACGAATTGAATTTTAACCCCATTGACGATTGTCCTATGAGACTCTGTAATATTCCCAAGTTCGAGAGAAAGAACAAGGACATGTTTGCTATAAATGTTTTGATGTATAAAGTAAAACCATCTAAAATACATAATGATGATATAAATTATATTCCCTATCATCCGCATTTAGATATAATTCACCGGTCCAAGGTTACTGACGGTATACCTATTTATTTACTTCCTTTGGAGGACGGCGATAATTATCACTATACGACTGTTTTTGATCTGGATAAATTAATGAACTGCCATGCGACTACATCTTGCAATATCGAAATCTCTGTACATTAGTGTCCCCATTGTCTTAATGGATTTAGATTAAAACTGGCAGTTGACACCCATGTTTCCTTGTGCATTAAAAATCAAACAGGCACTACCCTTTATACGTTGCCTAAAAATAAATATTTAAAATTTTCTAATTATGCAAAAATTATTACCCCGCCATTCGTAATTTATGCGGATTTTGAATTAATTTTACCACTGGATATAAAGCATCATCAAATACACATGCCGATAGCAGCAGGTTTACTATTAATTAATAATTATACAAATATAAAACAATATTATAATTTTATTGGCGATGATTGCGTTTTGGCGTTTTTGAAAAACATTGATAAAATCGCTCTTTCGATTGTTTTGCCATATTACGAGGTTCATGGTCAAAAAACTATAAATATATCTTTCAATGAGGAACGGGAGTTCAAGGAATGTCGCACTTGTTATTTGTGTAAAAAGTTTATTAGGGATAAAGTTAAGGATCATTGTCATTTCTCAGGTAAGTATTTAGGGGCTGTTTGGTAGGAAATGTAATGTTTCTCAACGAATCCAGAAACAGTTACCTGTGGTTTTTCACAATTTGAGGGGATGTGATCTTCATCATTTTTAAAGTATGGTTTAAATAATTTTTCTTCTTGGGAATTAAATATTATTCCGACCAATTCTGAAAAGTTTATCTCCCTCATCGCGTACATTAATAAATTGCCTGTTCGTTTTATAGAGAGCATGCAATTTGTTAATTCATCTTTAGCGAAAGCTGTTAAGACACTTACTGATTTGCTTTTAACTGATTCTGTTTTTGATGGCGCAATTGTTAGAGCCAAGGCTATTTTCCTTTATGACTTGGCGATATCTTTTGAGGTTCTTGAATTGACGCCTGAATTGCCTCCTATTTGGGGTTCTGTATCTGCTGATGAATACGCTACAGCCCAACAAATTTGGACACAGCAAAATTGAGATACAATGTTAGATTATATGTTAACCTACTTAAAATAAGACGTATTCCTCCTAGCGAATTATTTCTAGCAATTTCGCGCAAAGGCAATTGCTTATAATAGTCTAGAACCTTTGGAATTCCTTGTATGTCATGGGCGTCAGCTCTCATGACATTGCAGGAACCTATAGAACTTCTGCAGGACATTGAAATGTTTAATTTCTTCGATGGAGGAATACGGGGTGGGTTAACATTTGTTAACAAGCATTATGTCGCAAGTTCTGAGGATACAGAACTCTTGTAAATAGATATAAATAATTTGTATGGTTGGGCTCTTAGCCAATATCTTCCGTATGCAGATTTTTTTTGGGGGTATGATGGTTTGGATGATGAATTGAATGAGTGTATGAATGTTGAGGGATATTGAAACCTTTCCGATACGTCCGGAAAAGATGTCTCCACCGAATTCTAAAGTTGAGAATTTGATGCTCACGCATTGACCTAAGAAGAACCATGTTCTTCATTGGCGGCTTCTCAAGCTTTATCTTTCTCTAGATGTGAAGGTTGTTAAAAGATTGTTAAATATGATTTCTACCAAGCGTGATATGCTAGAGCCCATTGGTAGACCTTTAATTTATTTATATATCCACTATTCATTTACATATTCACTATTTGTGGTTTTGCCATGAGGCAAAAGCTACTCTTGAGGTGATATGGTACACTGTTAAGTAACGATTTTAAGGTTTTTGGAAGGAGCCAGAGTTTTTGAAGGTCAGAGTTTTTGAATCTAAGTTTTTCGTTAGTCTTTCTTTGAGGTTCATTTTTGCAGCGATGCCTTTCCGTGCATTATTGATCTTCCCTAATTCGTTTACCTATCATGTTGCTCAACAAGAAAATTATACATCAAGCCCTTAACTCACGCACCTTATTGTACCGGGATTAAAGACTAGTATGAAGAAAGCTATATAAAAAATCTTGCCCAATTTATAATAATCCAATATTAATAATTTTGCTCTATTATGTTAGATTCCTGCTTATGTCCACATCACAATTTTAAAAAAATCTTTAGATTATTAGTAATCAAATAATTAATAAAATGACAAAACCAACAATAATTTACACTTTCCTTTTTATACGCGATTTTTTTCGTAGGTACACTTTTCTTTTTATTCACATTTATGCGATTTTTTTTCACCGAAAATACAAAAATTTCAGTTCAGTTCTTTAATAATCTGAAATCCCATAAAAGATAGGATGTATATAAATGAATAATAAATTATAATAAACATAAAAAATAACCAAACAAAAATAATAAAAAATATACAAAATCAAAAATTGAAATTTTCATCAATTATTGCCAGTTCTTCGGTTAACTTTTTCATCAGTTCTTTCTTGCGCTTTTCTAGGTTAGCTTCAAATGATTTACTATTTTCTTTTTTTTCCTCAAAGATTACTGCATTCCGTTTCATTGATGATTCTCTAAAATCATGACTTTCCTGGAGAATCTGCAGTTGTATATCAGCGCATTCTTGATTGAAATCGATATCGCTTTCATAGAACTGGCTTGCTTCCTCAAATGTACTTTTATCCTCGTCAAATCTCTTCTAAATCTCTCAGTCATTAGAACTTGTTAATCAATGAACCCTACTCTTATCTCGCTCAGTTGCTGATTAATGTAATCATTATCGTTGAGATAGTGATTAATCTGATCCGTTAAATTCTGAATGATTTTACAATGTTCGTCAGATTCCTCTTGTAATGTCAACCAAATCGCTTCACTTTGATTGAAATTGTTGATAGCTATTTGATTCTTAGATTCCAACAGCTTTATTTCACTTTTCTATAAACTAAATAACTCGGTTCATCCTAATTTCTCTCATACCAAAGCTTCAGAATTCCTCTTTAAATCTTCGCTTTCTTTGACGAGTTCCTGTAATTGCTCTCGTCTGATAAGAGCTTTGCTTTCGATGACAGCTATCAAGTTTGATATATATGGTCGCAATTGACCGTCGTAATTCAGTAGATATTCGGGGCTGAAATTCGTGATTTGTTGACAAATTTCTTCATTGACTAAGTCTGGGAACTGGGATTAAAATAAAATTAAATAACAAGGATAACAAGTCCGTTTGAAAGTATGATGCCAATTTTGCTTTTATCATATGCATTAGCTCTACTAGATTTTTTGAAACATTTAAATAATATAACACACTTTAATTAAATCTTTGTTTTTTAAAATTGTGCTAATCACTGATTTAGATACATTAAAATCTCATGAAATATTGGTTGTACAAATGCCCATCTCATGTTTCTTCGCAATTTCTTTCTTTTTTTCAATTGATATGTTACTGCGCTTTGAATAAGATTTTAATGGTAGCATGAAGGATGAGAACTATAAAATAAAATATTATCACAAATAGTATAACAACATATTAATTAAATTATTAAGATAAACCATGTATTAAATTATTAAAATTAACTATTAATTACAATAATTATCACAACATGTATTTATTTAAAGTTATGCAATGTTTTAATATATTTCATATTAAAATTGTTTTTTTAAACAATAAAAATTTTAAATATCTACGCTTTGTCATTTTATATTTTGATGTTCGTAAACCTAGACAAAATTGGTTAAGATTTTTCAAAAATTTTTGTTCGTAAACCGAGATACCACTGTATACTTATTATAATGATAAAACAATAATCATTAAAATATTATAATAATCATAACTTTTATATCGTAAAATAAATTTATAAATCATGTCTAGTTGCACATTTTTTTTATTACTTGATATAATAAATAATATATTTAAATCATAGATATTATATATTTAAAGACTCAACTCCAATGCGAACAAGAATTTTTAATCATAATTTAATTATAAATGTTAATTTAAAATTTAGTTGGACTATTTAAATTGATATATTAAAAGTCCTATGATATAATAAAGCAAAGCTGTTGGCCTCTAAACACAACATTTAGGATTTGATTGCTTCAAGCGGATGGTTGCAATTTTTAAAAGTCAAAGCTAACAATTGTTTTAAACCAAGATAAAGCTTCAGGAAAACTGTCTAAGGAAAGAATTAACTTACTTTTGGCCACAAGCATGGACTGGGAAAAGTTGGAACACCTAATGGTAAGGAATCCGCAAAGTTTCGAAAACAAAAACGTTTCATTATTGAATACAACATACATGACTAATAAGGGATCATCCGTTAAGGACGTCCCCTAAGAATGGGGTCTTCACAAAGGGGCAAATGGAAAAACTAGGGAGAGTCTCAAACATCTTAGGACATCCCCAGTAGCAATGGTCATCTAAATATTATACATTATGGCAGTGTTTCTCAACCGGGGTGCCGTAGGGATATGAAGTGTGCTGCGAGCTCTGCTAATTTTATTATTGAAAATTTATTAATTTCATATAAGGGTTGATAGCGGTACATATATCAATTATTTTTAATAAATATTAAGAACAAAAGGCAAAAACTGAACTCAATTGAGAATGATTTAAGAGTATGTTTGTCAAATACACGACTTAATAATAAGGAGATATGCAAAAAGCATCAAGTTCAAATTTCACATTAATATATGTTATAAAAGATTTAGTTTATTAAATATAGAACTTACAAAACTTGTTATTTTTATAGCTTAAATATTATTATAAAAATGGTAGGGTGCCGTCAATTTTTCCGTTAGGGTGCCGCTATCTGAAAAAGGTTGAAAACCACTGCATTATAGATTAATGATTGTTTAAAAATTTCCTATTATCTGTTTTATATACTATATATGGTAAGTAAGTAAGCGGCATGTTTCATGTCCCTTATTTTTCACATTTGATCATTTTAATTATGTATGCATGCTTTTTCTCTATTTTTCAACAAATATTGTGTACTACTACATTTAATATTCAAATTAAATTTACCTTATATGCTTATAAATTATTAAAATTTCTTCTGGAAATAAAGGATATACATTTTTGGATGGATGTCCCACAGGGGGAAGGGGCAAGTGAAATGGATACCGTCCTTAATGGATACAAGTGAAATTTTTACCAAATCGCTTCTTGATGTCAATGTGCAAATGAAGAAGCAAAATAGAAAACTATTAATGTTATTGGACAATGCTATCGTTCACCCATCTAAATGAGAATTTTTGAGTATTCGATTATTTTATCTTACTCCTAATATGGCAGCTCTTCTCCAGCTCTTGATCAGTATGTCAAATAGATTAAAAAAAATAACAATAAATGGTGCATTATTTGTTTTAATAAAGACTTAGGAATGTGTTACGGCAGAAACGAGCTCAAATTGATTTCAGTGTGTATTTAAGAATTCAAAGATTGTAAATTATTAACAAGAAATTATGTCGAAGAGGAAAAAGGATTTTAACCGGGATTTGATGCTACATTGGATATAGGCAAATGATGAGATTTTATGTCGGAAGCGGGCAGCTGCTCCCTGGAATTTCCAAATTTATCTAGTTTTTCTGCCGGTCGTTTAAAATATCCTGGATGGAACAAAAATAATTCACACTTACTGCAAATTAAATCAATTGTTACTATCTTATTTGCTATTTTTTTTATCAAGGGTTTACAAAATAAAATATTTAAATAAATGTTTTGGTTTTTTTGGAGATATATCTACAGATAAAAAAAAGATTGCCCACATAGAAAAAATTCTGCGGAAGCTCATGGTCGGATGATGAAGAATGTATTGCGAGAATGATAATTCGATCACTTTTTCTACATGTGACGCAAGCGATGAATAGATTTTATCTGAACGCAAATTTGTGATGAAGAGGGAGGTGGTTAGAGTACTTAGAACATCTCCAGCTTCAGTTACAATTTATACTTTCATTAAACTCTCCATACAATTTTAATGTCTCAATATTATTTATAGCTATCATCAGTGTTTTACATTTAATAGCTTGTAGTAGGCTGTTATAATAAAGTATTGAACTACATTCATTCAATTTAAAAATTTTGAATACCCTACAGCAGTGGTCTTAAACCTTTCACAACCTTCGGAACCCTTCCTGCTGATAATATTTTTCAAGGAACCCTATTTTTGGAGACCCTTCATGAAGTTAAAAAATGTTTGATTAAAAATTAAAATTTATTTATTAAAAATTAAAATACATTTATTAAATTAAAATTCATTTATAGTTCATTTTCTATTATAAAAAAATTCACTAGTGACTAGTTGTGCCTGTTTTTCGTTACAAATATCATCGAAATTTGGAATTATTGATGTTATTTGCAATCGCATATCATTTTCTGCATCTAGTCTGTTTCGTTACTTGGTTTTGGTGGCAATATAAAGTGAAAAAGTTTTTTCACAAATATAAGTTGTGACAAACGGGTCATTTTCTCTCCTTTATAAATATATAAAGGAACGAACTTTAAATATGAGTATATTTCACCTAATTCGTCTGCTGATAGATCCGGCAATAACATAAAATTTCAATAACATATGAAATTTATATTTTTCTTAATTTTCAAGTGGAACCCTTAAGAAATTGCGCGGAACCCAAAGGTTCCGTGGAACACAGGTTGAAGAACTCTGCCCTACAGGAATCTGCAGCAGCACTCGGTTAATTTTATTCGACTATCTTAATTTCTTCTGGAATAAAGGATATCCTCCGGGGTCATCATTATCGCTCAAGGATGCTCCCGTTGAAATTATAAATATTGCAGAAGTTATCATTACTTTGGAAATCGTTTTTCTGAAAACTATCCCAGGTAAATTTAATGGCATTCAAATGCTCAAAAATGAAAGGAATAATGAAAGCAAAAAAACTGATTATTTTTTAAATGTGGATTAAAATTTCATTTCCTATGTTGTGAAGTTGTGTAATAGAAAAATGTTTGTTTACAACTTTTACTGTGTAAATATTAATAATTTCTGTTTGTGACAAAATTAAATAATATTATTTAAATTCCTTTCCATATTTTAAGAATTTTCAAAGATTTTCTAGTGAATTTACAATTTGAAATTAATCTCAGCGTTCTATCAATTACATAACAAATTTTGAAGTAAAAATGCAGACTACAGATTAAAAATATAAATTTAAAAATGAAGATTATAAATGAAAATTTTAAAAAATAATTTAAATATAAAAATATTGATAAAAATGATTTTTAAAAATAATTGGTTTATTGACAAAAATAATTTTGAAATATATCTAAAAATAATGGATTTAAATATTTATAAAAATATTTATTAAAATAATTGATAAAATAATTAAATTATTAATAAAATTATTTACAAATATAATGGATAAAAATATTTATAAAATTCAATAAAATGATAAAAATTATTGATAAAACATTATTTAAAAATATTTGATAAAAAAAATTTATAAAAATTAATAAAATAAAACTAATTATTAAGAGAAAAATATTATCGAAATGCCTAAAATTTGCCTGGTACCATAATTTACCGTGGAGACAAATGCATAAAAGAATAAAGTTGTGGACCAATGAAATCGCCCTGGAATTTTCATAAATATAATAGAACAAATTACAGCGTTGTAGGCATCAGCAAATATTTTCTGCAACTGGAATTTCACATCATCAATCTCGAGCTCCATCGATCGGATCGTTTGTTTTAATTCTTCCGATTCCAATTTGTATTTCTGCGATTGTGCTCGCGTTCTAGTTAATTTATGCTGTATATCCACGATCTGATTGATTGTGTCTGAGTACCTATGAAACCGAATAAGTCACAACAATATCCATGCAAATGTTTCGAACAAATCAATATAATTTCAACACGGAAAAATAAATAAACCAGTGAAACTGAAGCTGACTTTAACCCCCCATAGCAACCAATGTATGTCAATACAGTTTTCTTAGCAACCTTAAAATGTTTTACGAAAATATTTCCTCATCAATTAAATAAATTATTGAAAATTTAAATAATCAATAATTAATTTTTAAAAATTATTCAAAAAAGAATGAAAAACTAAAAAAGAATCAGAAACTAAAATAATCAATAATAGAAATAATTTTTAAAAATCAATAATTCAATTAACTTTATTTATTTAAATAATTTAAAGTATAAAATAATCAATAATTAATTTTTTAAAATTATTATTCAAAAAAGAATCAAAACTAAAATAATCAATAATAAAAAAAATTTTTAAAAATCAATAATTCAATAAATTTTATTTATTTAAATAATTTAAACTAAAATAATCAATAATTGTTTTTAATTTTTATAATTTTAAAAATTAATATTCTAAAACACAAAAACGTCAAATAAATGAAATATATTTGCGTTATAATCTGTGGTAAAAGCTCAGGAAACAATAGAATGATGATAATCATCATTTAATTTTTTTTTAAAAAACTTGTAACTAGAGAAAGGAGCCGGAATGTGCATTAGTTACCCACGTGGAAAAGAAGTGTAATCTCATATTATACATTAGTAAAGGCAAGGAAAGAAAAATGGGATAAAGAAAAAAGAATTTTTTTCTGGTTGCATCTGAAAAGATAAAAAAATGAGTAAAACAATAAAACAAATGTAAATCGATATGAAATTATATATAATTACCCTTTTTCCTCGTATTCTCTCTTTTTGGCAACTAGAAGCGAAATCTCATTCGCAATCGCATTGGAACAGTTAGTTTCATCTCGGATTTCTATTTCTAGTTTGTGGAGGATTTCCTACAAAAAAATTCATGACGTCCATAATTCCATAAATTAGATTTTTACTTTCGATATCGAATGTTTTTCATCCTCGGTTTCAATGCAAATGGCAATCCGATTGGATTCCTCGGATAATTCTTGGATGGTGCGTTCAAGTCGTTGAACATTCGTTTGCATCTGTTCAATTTCGTCGACATTATGGGAGATTTTCATAATTTCACTGGTAGATTTAATGCCGATTGCATTTCGAATGGCATCCTGCAGCTCAATTAGATTGTTTGTGTTGAATTCAGCGTTTTCAATGGTACGATAAATAGAAATCAAAGAATCCAAAACGACTTCTGAGCTGATGCCATATCTTGTAACTCTCGGAAAAAGCACTTTAGGATCGGTCTGAATTTGGCGGTTTCAAATAATAATTTTAATTAAAAAAAACAAACTTATTTTCATAATTTAATTTGCAAGAAATTAATTTGATTATCATTGTTAATATTACTATTATTATATTGATTTTAATTTACAAAATATCAATAATCGTAATAATATTATATGAAATACTGATATATATAATGCTAACCCAAGAAAATATTCGTTTTAAACTCCAATCAAAAATTTGTGAAGCAGGTGGAAAGATGAGTTTAAAAATCGATGACTGAAAGATGAACCGTCGAAATTGAAATTTACAGTATTAGAAAAGAGATAATTAAATATGATTGATTCAAATGCTAAAATCATAATAATTGAATGAAATGTTCTAGAAAAATTAACAAAACTAAAAATAAAAATATTGATTTGGAATTGAAATATAGAAGTGGAAACAAAATGAGAGTTAGGAATGTCTAAATTAAGAAATAAGATTGGAAATAAAAAGAAATGGACAGAAAGCTATGTTTAATAAGCTATGAAAACCAAAAAAAGTTCTTATAATAAATATGATAATAATTAATAATAATAAATAACCATAATAATAATAATAATGATAATAATAATTAAAAATAATAATCATTATTAATAATAATTATAATTAATATTAATAATAATAATAATTAATTATAATATTAATAACAATAATAAATAATATAAACTACTAAAATAATAATTATTTAACTATAACATTGAATACGTCAAAAAAACATTAATAAAAACCAATTTAAATTAATTAAAATAATTAATTTTGGCAGTATTCATTAGATAGTGAAAAAATAATTAAAATTCACTCGAATAAAAGCGCTGACAAATCGTCTCAAAAAATCAAACGCTCCAATAACGAATGGAACCGAGGAGAAGATTGCTGGCGATGTTATGTGAGTTTTGGAAAAATTATTGTTATATTGGATGGAAGTAAAAAACCTAAATATAATGATTAAATTATATTATATTAAATTTGTTAATGCCTTAAAATTTGATCTTCTGCAGGAATTTGTGAGTCATCCAAACGAAAATCTAAAACAACAAGACTGACAAAATGTTCGAAAATTGCTTTCACATCTGTTTGTGTAAGTTTACCAAAAATAGAGCTGTCGACTCGGTGAGGGTAATCAGTGCTTTCTAAAAACTAGTAAATTATGATAAAAATTATTTAATAATTAAATAAATTACTTTAATTAATTTTTGCTTTACATCTTTCATAAAATTTGGATCTCTTAAAGGTCTCGGGTCCGATTTACTAAAATCATTATTGTTAATAAAATAAATAAAATAATTACTCTGTGTTGCCTCTTCCAGCATTTGTATTTGAGATGGGATCTTTTTTCGGGGCTAATGACCTGATTTAATATTATATAATGTAACATTTTACTAATTTATTCACTTTTTCATTTGCTAAATTTTCAAATACAGTAATATTAAAACAAAAGTAGATTTAGTTAAAATTTTCAAGAAATTATATTTGAATTCCTGAATTTTAAAAATTTTTAGAATGAATATTAACTGAAATTTTGCACTACGTAAAATAAAAAATATAAATTTTATTCTTAATGTTTGGTATTCAGTGTTCGATGACCAACAAAATTCAGAAAACACGGAAAGCAATGTGAAGAAACCAGTTCACCATTTGTAGCGCTGAGGTTCAAATCTCATTATGGTGAACTATTTTTAATTTCCAACATATTAATTTTTAAATAGAATATGAATCAGGGTGATTTATTAACTATAAATTAAAAATTTTATAGTGTGGGGTTAGTGGGTGTTTTAACCTTGACCCCCTACATACAATGCGTTGCTAACTGCCACTGGTTACCCGTTACTAGGCAACGTTGATACTGCAACCAATGGTTCTAAGACCGTCAAATGTGAGCTTTGTTACCAAAACTACTAAGACCTGGTCTACAGCTGGTTCAGCGGGCTACCGATAGAAGGTGTATGCCCGTCTTGCTTTTTAGGTCCCTTACTGTCTTCGCATATTTCCTCATCCGATTGGAAGTTTATTCTAAAAAAATTATGTCTTGACAATCGCCGAACAGCAGAATTAAAATATTAACCAAATTGAAGATAAGCATTTATAATAATATTACGAACGATTTTATTTACAAGTGCAAACTAACTTTAACTTCACAAGAGCTTCGTCCCAATGTTATTTACCACCGTCATCAGTTATCACTTAGATGTTGAAGTTCTTGGTGCTCTCTTTTTTATGTTTATAATTAATTAACTTGGTTATTATTTCGAAACAAACCATCTCAACGAATGAACGAATTAAAACACAAAATTTTATTGGATTACTACTGTTGGGCCAGAACATAAACGGCCTTGAGGAATGTTTAAATGGATCAGTAACACACACGCAAATATAACATGCAAGTTTAAATAAACCTATTAAAACATCAATTAAACCCTACCAAATATGAGAAAAAGGAGAATTAAATATAAATTAATAAACATAAAAATAAATTAAAATAATAACAAAACGCACCAAGATTCGCACGATACCAACACAAATATAACAAGAAAACACAACAAATTCGACAAAATTGAAAAATTAATAAAAGTTCATGAAAATGAAACTTAAATCAAAAGATTTGAATTAGTAATAATTCAATAAAAATTCTAAATGGAAAATTATAAAAATAAATCAAAAAATAATAAAATTAAAGAATAGAATTCACTAGAAAATAACAAGGTCGAATTTTGTTTTACTGCATCAAATTTAACATGCGAGGTTAGGGACAGAAAATAGGTATAAATACTGATCCATTTTCACATTAAATTTAACCGTTTTTCGAAACAAACCATATTTTCAAATCTTAAAACCATTTTTGAAACTATTTTGAAACCCTTTTGAACTATTTTCAAATCTTATTTTAGGTGAGAAATGTTTATTTTGGAGCCCTCTCTCCACGTCACATCCTTGCAACCTCGGTAGAGCTCTGCTTGGATGTCGGCGTGGGGGGAGAGGTATTTTTATTTTTATGCAATATTATGCTATTTTTTATTGTTATGGATTGACATTGGATGGTAATTATGTTTATTTGTTTATAATTAATAAATATTATTAATATTAATAAATTGTTTTTATATATTTAAATGAACAAAAATTAATTCTGTCGAAATTTTTCCGGCCCACAGCCAACACATAACGCAAGATAGCAAAATCTACATAGTACAGATTTGTGTAAGAGCGTGGAAAATCGCCAATGATATGTACCCGTGAAGACTCAGCGTGCGGAACGCAGGGGTCGTAACGTCAATATTATCCCTATAGCCGAAACGAGAAATAAGGAAGAAGTTTCTGGCTGCTTCCTCGTTTCTCATTTCTGTAAAATCGACCTAAATTTATATTACACAAGGCTCAAAATCATCACACCGAGTAGTCCAGTGGGCACTCAGTAAATATAATATAAATACAATAAGCGCCTAAGGTCTATTAAAGGGAAAGGGTACGGGAATAAATTAAATTGAAATCGTTGATATAGCTTAATAGACAAAAGACTTGAGTTTACAGTTTGAAATAAAATAATAAAAACTCATTAAATAAGAAATTCATTAATTCAATTAATAATAAAAATTAAATGATTATTGAGTAAAAAGAAAGACCTCATTGATTAAATTAAGTTAATTCAAATAATTTGAGTAAAACTAATATAATTCAGTGATTAAGGAACCGAATTTTCTTTAAAGCAAATTGCTGAGTGAAGCTAAATAATATAAATTCATTGATTAACAATAATTCGTTGATTAAAGTGGTTGATTTACCCAAGGAATTCATTGGTTAACATTAAAGGAATTTGGATAAAAGTAAGATAATTCTTCGATAACAATCAAGTAAATATTCCAGAAAAAATAAAGTAAAGCTCGGTTCATTGATTAAAAAGTGGAAATAATGTAAAGTGAAGTAGCACATTGATTAAAGTATTTTATCAATTAAGAAAAAGAGAATTAGGTAATTCATTAAAGAATTATCGATTGACAGTAAAATGATGATCAAGAAAATTAAGTATATCATTAGTTAAACCCCTTTAATTAAAATAACTATTAAGTAAAACTAACGTAACTCATTGATTAACAAGTGAAACTTTCTTTTGTAAATTGTAGACTAAAGTAAATAATATGAATTCCTTGATAAATCCACCCGTTGATTAGAATAACGAAAATTGTCAATTAGATTGGACAACACATTAATTAGAATTAAAGTGAAAGTAAAATAATCCTTTAGTATAAGTCAAATAGATCTTCAAGAAAGAAAATTAAATCAAAGTTTGATTCATTGATTAGAATGTGAAAATAGTTTATTAAATTACGAATAACTCGAACGACGAAAATTAATATAATTCATGGATAACATGATTTCTGGATTCAAATTAGAACGATTTTTGGGTCGAAGGGACGAAAGCCATTAGATAAGAACCACATGTTTCTTTAAATAATATGAATCCGTAGACTAAAATAAAGTAATTAATGAGGAAGCGAAATGGTTTACTACCTAAATAAATTAATACAAATTACAAAATCAAAGCACTAAGATGATAGATAAAAATTTGTATTAACATTACATAAATTGTTACCACCGATTAAATTTTTTGAACTAATAAAATTCCACCTAGAAAATTTCCAAGATGTGAGATTTCACCCACTCGAAAGCTTCGGTAGTCACGAGAAGTTCCCTTAGAAAAGGTCGATAAAATATATTCAAACTGAATAACATAATAACTTACCAAAATCGATTCAGCGGAGTTTAGGCGAATCTGTTGATTGAGAAATCTGAAAATGAAATACAATGAATCTAATTACCGGATATAAACAAACTAAACTAAATCGTCCCCATCCAACCGCTTAAGCCGTAACGGTAAGATCCGCCGGAAATCGTTCATGTAAGATCATCAAACAATACGTCTACGCACAATTAATTTATCCGGTTCAACATCCGGCCTTGCCCTTAAAAGTTCGATTAACCTGCATATAAAATTGTTAAATACAACTTTGAATGAAAGTATAAATTCTCTTTACGTCAATATACTGAAATTATACACATATTATCTAATATATAATATTTTAAAATTAACCTACCTATTTAGATTAAAATAAATTAATTAGTAGATTTACCTCACATATGCTATTAATTATACTAGTATATATCACACTATAAAGGAGTGCATACTAAAGGGCCAGGTCAGTAAGATAATATAACCCCTCTTATCAACGTCCCATCGAGTAAAGGAAAGTAATATTCACGTTTTAACTTCTCAAACAGCAATTCGTAGATGTGAGTGAACCCCTGTCAACCGAGACGTCCGTGAACCAATTTACATAGCATCAGAGTAGTACTTGATTTTTATAATCTTAAAAGGATGCATAAGAGCGTCGGGAGGAATTAATCGACGGGATATAGCCCACCTAAAGCTCCTAGATAAACCGCCCACCCGTTTTGAAAAAGTCACAACCAAACATAAAGCTAATAGAATTTGATAAGTTTAAATTTAGATAACTCCAATAACAATAACACAGACACCATTTATTTAATGATGACATAACGTGGATGAATTAATTGACTCTGACAACGATGATATTTTAGATATGTCGCTCGAACGAACCGCCAGTCAAGTAACGGACAAACAGGGATGGGAAGGAGCCCCGTCTACTACGTCAATTTTCGACCAGTTTCGACAACAGTGGCCGTATCCGACTACTTGGCGGATACTAGGCTTGGAAAAAGACCCTTGCGGACTCGCGGGACAGCAATATCCTGCCGCGGAGACCTACATGTACGCCCAGAACCTCCTCACCTATTGGGAAAGGGTGCAGGAGCAGGTAGATCTACAAGTGGTGAAGGCGAGGATGCATCTCGCAAACGTAGTAGAAGACATCCTCGCCGGACGGATTGCAGAAGCTTACCCACCTCGTCCAGTCCGCGATACCCGACGCCCGTATCCGGTGGTGGCTCTGAAGAAGAGCCTAAAGAGACATTTCACCGAGGAGTAGAGACAACGATTACAATGTTAATGTTGTAGATGATTTTGAATTTAATTGTCGTTTGTGTTATTTCTCTGTATACTTAGATTCGTTCTCTAATTTTGTTTAAATGATTAAATTCTGATTTAATTGAGTCGATAAGGAAATTTAAAGATTCTCTTTTATTATAGTAATGCCTTCCCTACAAATCCTACAAACTGAACTGGATCACGCGAGGCAGTCAAACGCGGAGCTGCTCACGTAAATTATCCAACTAACCCGAGAAATGCAGCAGATAAAGGCAACATGGTCAGATCCCGCAAAAACGAAAGCTGTCTATCACCGACTCACGGCGGCACAGAAAGGCTGGGCAGAAGAGCGACAGCTCAATCAGAGCCTGCGCACTCAAATCCGAGGACTAGAAGTCGCCCTAGCAGTCTGTCGGGAGGGGGAGGCGGTAACCTATCCGCTAGTCTTCGCCCCATCCCAGATGCCGCAGAAAAGCGCTCAATCAGTGGAGCAATCTATCACTCCAGCAAATAATCGTCGGCCGGGACGTAAGGAACGTGCCCGACGTCGAGCAGCCCAGTCTCAAACCAAATAACTCATAAATGCTGCATGTTTTGTTGATTCGAATAGAGTAGTCGTATTCATAGTTGATTTGGTTTTTGATACATTTGTATGCCAGCGTTATCATAAAGATTCGCATCACGTCACCGAACCTTCGTCTCATCTTTCCACAGTCAAATAAGCACCTAATCTTGAATTTCTACAAGGGACAGAGCAAAGCGAGCATAGGTCTTCTATCGACAGCTCGTGAACCCGAGGGTTGTCCGAGCAACTATAGTACTAGCAATAATACTCAATTTTTGCGGGCAATCCACCACTTGAACACATTACCAACGTTGCCTAGCAACGGGTGCCAAGTGGCAGTTAGCATCATTTTGTATGGCGTTACTGGGGTAACCATGAGGATAGGCAAAATACGAAACCCTGTAACCCACCACTACAAACAATTATCATATACAACCGATGCTAAATTCATGCCAAAAAAAGATTCCACAGTGATGTTCATAATCATGATTTAATTGTTCTTTAATTGCTAGAGTCGTCGGCTCTCCTTCTCTGCTCGCTCTGGATTAGCAGAACTTTGAGTGGCATATTATCTTCTAAAAGGTATTTTTCCACTGTAGGACCGTATTCCTCATTGATCCACTCAATGAACAAGATACAACTGACTCAAGCTTTGCTGTTGGACGTCTACATAACGTTTGACTGACTCTTCTGCACCTTACATTTCTTAAAAGTTCGTGGATTCTCGGAATTATACACCAGCAAGGACGTAATTTTAAAATCACCGCTTGCATAGGCAGAATATAAGAGTGAGGCGGTCTTTCAATGGCTTGTAACCAGGAATTGCATTCCTCTTCTAAAGTACTAAAGTACTTTTTGGCATCTTTTTCCAAAAAATCCCTGTCAAGTCACAGTTAAAAATTACAGTGGTAGATAATTCTCTGAAATCATAAGTTTCGGAAATTCGGTGAAGAACTCGTCAGCTGCCTTAACATCAGAATTCGCAGCTTCTCCGTATCGCACAGCACTATGAATACCACTTCTTTTCTTAACGTTGTCAAACCAGCCCCTGCTCACTTTGAAGCTTTCTTCGTATCTTATCGACGTATCTGGCAGTTTACTTATGAGTGCGGTGTACACAATCTTTGCCTTCTCGCAGATACAGTTTTCCATCACAGTATTACCTGCTAGCCAATTCTCGTTTATCCACACGAGAATAAACTTTTCTGCATCTTCAGTTAGTTATTAAGAAATAATAAAATCATACCTAAGTCAAGTAACAAAAGTTTTTGTTTTCTTCCATAATCGTAACCATCCATAATTAAATTTATACATTCAAGATACACTACATTTTTACACTAAAATAAAATTGTTTATCACTATCAATTCGCCAAACATCTAAAGAAAACACATCCAAGAGAAATAAGTTATATATCCAATTTAGTAATGAAGATTGGTGAAGATTTCGACTGCGGCAATTTCGGTGGTTTATAAGCTGAATAATTCTACTATATGGTGTCTTTTCTAATCGCATCTATATCAACGGGTAGATGTCTGGGCCTAGGAACTCGTTGGGCATGTTGGAGCTCCGCTTTGGCAAATTGAGCGACGTTCAGTCTGATGGATTCTTCTTCCTGCTGACGTTTGACGAAGAATCTACGGGGCACTCTCAGCTCTGTGTTGCCCACAACGCACGAGACTATCTCAAATTCTTCATGCTCGGCTTTAATGGCTAGTTATTTGGTCGGCAATGGGACCGAAACGTTCCCAACATCTATACAAAGACGCATCGCTATGTTTTCCTCTCCAGGCGCGGAAATTGATTTAGAATTATGCTTTGAATTGGCACTGGGTGAGTTCTCCGTAGACTGTTCAGAATCGATCATAAAAGACAACATACAAGCTGCATTGGCTAAGAGTGCGGTATTTTTTGCCCTTCGTCGCTCCCTGTGACGGCGGTTTTTACTTAGTTGAGTCAGCGGATTCATTTTTGGAGTCTTGGGCGGCCTTAAACCTCTTATTCTGGCAGATCATGCGGCAGGATTATGCCGGCTTGTGGACAGAGGTCCTACGTGGGACTCGAACACGAAGCTCCTTCTCTGAGAAGACATGACTATATTTTTCTTAAATCAAGGTGCGCTTTACCCTGATCTCAGTAATGAGCTCGTCACGATATCTTGATAGCCAGTTGATTTTTTTGATATAATTCCTTCGTTAGATATAGCAATGACCAAGTACTTTTATCCGCTTATACTTTTCACACAGATGCCGATATTTTGCTTTGATTAATGTATTGGTTTGCGAAACATTGTTGACTAGTGGCTGAACTCGTTATCGGTAGTTCGGTAATTTTCATTTTTAATAGTTGGAGTTGATAAGAACCTGTTGAAAAGAACCTGAATTTTAGGTTAAAAATCTCGCAGTGTCATAGAAATTATAAATGTGATATTAAGTACATTTTTTGGTCGCCGCTTTCGCCTATGTTTTTTCTAAACCTTCTTTTGTAAGGTCTTGGCGCTTTCGAGTAATATTTTACGTTTCAGTCTGCATATTTAGGCTTTCTTTCTGATTTTATTAATATTCGTTTTATTTATTTTTGTTATATATTATTTTGTTTTTATTTTTTTTATGTCTGTGGTAGCCATATTTTTATTTTTTGTTTTAATTGTGGCTTATAGCCCAACAATTCCAATGTGTGGTTACAACTAAAAGATGAGTCATATACCCATGACTGCTAATACCTTTGTAAATCTCTGGGTTCAAGAGCTACCATGGATTGGTCTCATTCATATTAAGTTAACCTTTATTAAATTTTCGTTCAATTACTATCAAAAATCAAGAACAAACGAATAAGGACTGATTATTTAATAGAATTAACAATAATAATAATAATAAATAATTTTCATCTATTGAGAGCCTTCAAGTTTTTTTGGAAGACTGAGGACAATTTTTGAAACTAACCCAAATGTCTGGCTACCTATAATCTTCTTGTTCGTATTTCGGATTTCGAGTTATACCTGCCTGGATATCTTCCCGAAATTTGTGTTGATCATTTTTCTTTGGTAAATGCTGTGTTTTCGTCATTACTTCCATGTATAGAACTTAAACAACTCATTTTGTTGAGTTAACTTTTTGGATTGATTGAACTTCATCCATGTTTCTTCCATTCCGTGGTACTTCCAAATATACGATTCAGCCCCTTGTGACTGTTGAAGGGCCTCCGTGTCGTAACAGGCCACATTCTGACGAAATCTTCCCAATTCTGTTTTATTGTAATTCACTCAATTAATTTATATATTTCAGTTCGAGATAAAAAAATTAATTTGTAATATAGAAACCATAAAAATGAGGTAAATATCTAGGTTTCAACGCAGTTGAAGCTGTTCAAAGCTTTGTCAATGTCGAAATCTATCAACAATTAAGTCGATTAGGCGAGGACATTATCAAGGAATATCTAATTCTAGGGTTAGGGTTAGGGTTAGGGACGATTTACAATAACACAAATAACCAATTCGATTTTGTGGGCATGGGGCCACTGGATAATGATAAAAGTTTAAAATATTACTGTAGATTCTCTATCAGCATTGCTCTAAATTTTCAATGTTACTTCGATAACGTAGTAATAACATAAATTTTTAATCAAATAGCATACAAATGGGGTCCCCGTCTATTATATTAAATCAAAAAGTCACCAAGAATCCGTTTTTTGGAAAACATTATTTCAAAACATCTCCAACAAACTTCATTAAAACAAAGATATAAAGTTGTTTTTTATAATAAATATTTTTAGTATTTATGTTGAGGATGTTTTAGCAAGCATGAGTTAACAATTAAATAGGGAATATTAATAAACAAAAATTCATTAAATATTTTATATTTTTTAATTACAACCTTTAATTAGTCGCGTGGTGTATTTTATATACACCAAAAATAAATTAATTTAAAATCAATTAAACGTATAATGTTAATAAATGCATAAAGTATATATGTATACATAATTTAATATTAATTGATTAATATTAATTAATTAATCTGCTATGTGGAAGGTGTGAGTTAAAGTTGAGTTCAAGGTCGGTATTTTGAATGAAAGGTGGAATGTTATATCTAAAATATCTATTAAATATAAATTAAAGAAATTAATTTTTAAAATTTATTAATTAATAAATTCCTACTATTAAAACAAACTTTATTGCATGAAGTAAAAATATCAAAAAGAATATTACATTAATTAATTCATACTTTTTTTAAAGTTCGTAAATCATAATTAATGTGAACATAATCAATTCATTAATTATATCGCATCCCGCTCAATGGCAAATGAACGGTACATCGGTTTCTGATTTCTCGTTATCAGTAACGGTGACCTCTTCAAAGGTTCTAATTCTTTCCGGGTTGTCTTGACCAAATACTAGTGTTGATTGACTTTGCGCAACTATAATATCCTTCATTTACTACTCTTATTTGATTGTAGTTTTTCCTTATTCTCTTTTTAGCCTTGTCATTATATAATTATTGCTTCTTATAAATGGTCATATATACTTTTTCTTGAATCCCCTTCTGTATTCATTCTTTATCATTACTTTATCCTTACAATAAGCTCTTTGTGCCATCGATTTCGATTATATCTGTTGTCAACTTTTACAAGATTTGTTTAAAACTTCGGATAATATGACCCCTGCACTATATCCACACATTATCATGCATACCACAACACAACCAAGCCAGAAATTTTTTACCCACTAAACTCATCCACAGTCAAAGCCATATTTGTTAGTTTATAAACAGCAGCCATTTATTGTCGTTCATCACTATGTTGGCGAATAGGGTTGATTTTTATATATTTTTTCTAGGGCTGTTGTGTGACTCCTACCTAAACGCCATCAAGATTATTATTATGTCCCTCCTATGTACCCATAGTGATTGCCATGTTGGTACTGTACATAGGGATTGAAAATTCATGAGTAGGTGAGCTCCATTTCTAGAACTACTCCTCATGATATTTTCACTTTCGGGTTCTTGACTGCCGATGGAAGGTCTTACGTCCTTACTCGTCTTTTCCTATAATTCCCATACTTATTTGTCATCTTTGCCCATTATTTATAAAGGTATCCTTCAAAAATTTCAGCAGCGTTCCTCCCTTATTTTTTGGTAAATTTCCTATTTCATTTGTTTAATCACATTTTCGTCCTAGTTTAACCTTTATCTTTCCCTATGATTTTAAGTAATTACAACCCACTGCGGTCACTTTAATAAACACTACTCTCATCTGCCACATTACATCCTTCAACTATTAGAAAATGCTTTCAACTTTAAGTTCCTACACTACCTAATCCTTTTCTACTTGATTTTCCGATTAATTTTCCGACAATATTTTAAATTTTTTATGCAAAACTTTATTCCATCTTAAGTCGCACTTCCCATGATTTTAAGTGCTAAATCCGGCCGACGTTTCCATAAGCCCTACGAGTAAAGTCCTACGTCTTTCAACCTGGACTCGTCGTGGACAGCCGAGGTATTAGGAGTAGCGCGACCAGCAGTCACAACTAGCGAAAACAAACCCGCCAGCCGAAATGCCAGTCTACCCTCCTAAAATTCTATTTCAATACTTATTATAAATAAGATTATATAGGGACTTGTCAGTGGCACAAAAAGATGCCGTGACCATCCAGAATAGTATATTTATACAAGATAACAATACTTACAATCCACAAGTTTGTCAGTCATGAAACCAAATTTGAAAAATTGTCATAAGTTGGCATAAAAATTTTCTATACAATTGTGTCCACAAATGTCTAAAACATTTTGTGTCTGTCTGACTATCTGAAATTATGAAAATGTGTTTTTATGCCTGGGTGCGACAAATCAGAGAATTTTGAGCTTTTTTCGACTATTTTTTGAGGGGTTTTATTGGTTTTCTTTTATTTTAAATATTTTATTTTTCTACTTATTTTTCTCTATTTTTTGATATTATTTTCTCAATATTTTGTAAATTTTTTAATTTTTATTATTTAACTATTTTCTTTGACTGTTTCTCTTTTAACCCTTTGATATTTAAATTTTTGGTCGCCGCTTCCGCCTATGTATTTTCCAAACCTTCTTTTGCAAGGTTTTGACTGTTTTATGTTTTGTGTTTCTTTCTGTAGCTGTAGGCTTTTCAATGATTTTAATTTATATTTGTTTTATTTAATTTTGTTATGTTTTATTTGGTTTTATTTAATGTTTTATTTTATTTTTGATTTTTGCTTGAAATTTTACAGCAGCCATATTGACAATTTCCAAACGACATTAATTATTTTGTTTTAATTTACACAATTTTCTTATTTTTGTTTAAATTATGGCTTATAGCCCAACAACTATAATAAATATGTATATCGATATTAAGATAATTGCGAAATTATTGAGTAACTTGTTTAAAGTGCTCATTTGACAGTGATTTTGAATGTATTTAAATAAATGAATGTTGCATTTCGTAAAATGATGTTGCTTGTTAAAGAATTTTTAAATTTACTTTATATACATAACTCTACAAATAATTGCATTGTTTTAATCTAATAATAACTTAAAGAAACAATATGTTTGCATATTAGCATAAAATAATATTTGCATATTAAAATAAAATGACAAAATAAAAAAAAAGTTATTTTTAAAAATTAAACCATTTATTACATAAAAGATCGTGAAAATCAGTTCTTTTTCTTGGCCAGAAATTTGTGCAATTTAGAATAAACAATTGTGCTTCTATTGATAAACTTTTTGTTATAAGCAGCTTGCAAATTTCCGTATCAATATCTGAATTAAACGCATGCTTTTTTTGTATCATAAAATATAACAAACATCCCAGGCTAAACACGAGGCCTGGCTTTACCCAATAAATTTCATTCAAAAATGATTCTGGACTTTTAAATCCCACGGTTCCAGTCTCCGGTGCAACACAAAATGGATCGTTTGATTCACTATAAAACATATCCTCGAAATCAATCAGTTTGATCTCTAACGTGTTGTGATTGACCATAATATTTTCTGGTTTGATATCTAGATGATAATACCCGGAATCAGACAAAACATGTAGAACTTTAATGACATTTTTCATTATAACTTTGTAAAAGACATCAGAATGATGTTTATAACTGAAATCAAATAAGTCTGACCATTCTCCAAAAAGAAACTCCATGACAATTGTTGATGTATTTGCACCATCACAATAGTCTATTAGTCTGGGAACGCATCCTAGATTCTGCAATTCGGAAAGAAAATAATATTCTTTTGGAATCACGATATTTTTAACTGGGTCGTAGAAAAAATAAGCACAGTTTTTGTTTTTGTCAATAAAAGTTTTAAGTAAGACTTTATTATTATTTTCATCATATCCTTCAATTACGAATCCTTTGATAGATGTAAACATAATCCTGCAATTTCTGTATTTATTGTAATCAATGCTGTCAATTGTTTCCATTTTTTACTTTTCTATTTATTTATTTTGTGTAAATAAATGAAAGAAATATTAATTATTTTTAATTTATTTGATTTTCTATTGGATTATAACTAATTTAATTAACTTAATTTATTTTAAAAAAAAATTTCAAAAATAAATTCAAAGAAATTTTAAAACATTTTATAAATATTTTAATAAATATTTTAATAAATATTTTAAATACCTTTATACTGATTTTGAAATTCTGTATAAAAATTTACTGCCATATTAAAAATTATTATTAAAACTTAAAATATTGAATCATTTAACTTAAAATAATAAAATATTATTACAATTTTTATAAATTTAAATCATTTTACAAAATATAATAAAAATATTTTTAAAAATTAGAAAACTTTTAAACACAAAAAACATTAATTTATCCTAATTTAACAAACTTTTCAAAAATATTCAAAACATTCGAAGTTCTTGCTCATTTATATATTTGGATCCAATGATCTTATCAACAATGCTTCACATATAAAACGTTCCCAATAATTATTATAATTTTTTAATAAATTTTAAAATCAGATAGGCCTAATTTACTCCTACAACTTTTGTTGTGCTCGCGAATATTGGTCAATCCCTTCAATCCACTTAAAATATTGAATCATTTAACTTAAAATAATAAAATGTTGAATCCCTTTAATCAACTTAAAATATTGAATTATTTAACTTAAAATAATAAAATGTTGAATCCCTTCAATCAACTTAAAATATTGAATCATTTGACATATTGGCAACCATAGCCCACCTAATGATGGTTAACCCATAAAATAGCATGTTTTGGTAATTCCATATTCGGAAGGTTTTAGAAATTTTAAATTCTCTGTCACAAAATCATTAGACAATTCAAATTTGTTTAAAATAGTTTCAAAATCGTTAAAATTAATAAATTTGTTTAGTAATAAATCTCAAACTCCAATAGGTTTAGTTTCTAATCTAGTGTATATATTTTCAAGGATTGGTTGCAATGCCACATACATTGGAGAGACTTCCCGTCATCTTCGCACATGGGTTCAGGAACATAGCCGATTGAGAAGTGTGAATAATATTATTGAGTATAGAAAAATGTGCAAAGACACAACTGATTTAAAAGATTTAAAAATTTTATACAAAAACTTCAATAATAAATGAGAAAGAATTTTATGTGAGGCTTTGGTGATTAAATCACAATCCCCTAAATTAAACATTCAATCCACACCATATTTATTGAGATTATTTAATTAAATCATTAAATCGTAAATATTACATCATTACTGTTTCCGTATATATATACATTTATCAAAAATTATGATGGCAGACTGAAGATTAGTTTAGTGTTCGTAGGAATTCTGTTTATGGCAGCACTTTCATGGTTTTCTCTGAGTAAAAAGAAATTTTCCCGAAATTTAATGTTATAAGCCAATAACAAACAAACGGTTTCGAGAGAAAATTTACCGCGATCAGCATAATCACCAAGAAAAAGACAGTTAGAATCAGGAGAAGATTTCCCATATTCAAACAATCGTAATAGATTCATAAACTGTCAATGAATGCCATCACAAATTTTAATTGGAGCTTCTAATTCTAATAAAATATTTTGGTTTAAAAATATTTCCTTGCTCTTCAAACATAGTGCTCGTATCTCATCTTCTTTCACATCTACAGTTTCTCCATTAACTTTGCATTCTTTGGCTTCAGTAATCAAAAGTTCGCTCAAGACATCTTTCATATCATTGGTATTTTGCAATTCATTAATGAAGGTTGCAATTTGCAATTCCAATTCAGTAGGAGCTTCCTTACTATATTTGTGAATTCTAGCAGACATTAAATTATTCTTATTCATATTTTAACATATAAGTAATATTCAAAATCCCAATTCTTTTTATTAAGTTTTATTTTAAATCTAAACTATTTCCATTACATTTTTTAAACAACCATTTTTTTAAACCGAATTAATTACATTTATTTTTGTAACAAGTCTTATTTTTAAAAAAAAATCACTATTTACAAACTCAGAATTAGATTCTTCATCATTTATTAGCTGAGAAAAATCACTTTTAAGAGCTTCATAAGAATCTTGATAGTTTGATGATATTTTTAATTGGGGTGAAAATTCTATTTCTTCCTTCTGGCCATCGCTCATAAAATCATGTTTCACAATCAGCTGTATAGTCTTCTGTACTTTTACAACCGTCTGTACTATTTTGATGATTTTTTATAAATTATCTTTCCTATGTCTTTTATCTATCGTGCGAATAAATTGCATAAGACCTTGGCACTCTAGGAGTTGATTTGACATAGATATTTTATATCGGATGAGTTTTGGTAGTTAATTTTTCGAGTTTTTATATTTTAAAATATATTTATTTAATCAATATTATTTTGGTTGGTTTTTGTTTACCTAAAGATGACAGTTAATCAGTCAAAATATATCGTAAAACGAACGTTTGAATGACGCTTTGTTTTAATAAAATCGTTTCCATGCTTATTTAATTATTTTATTATAAACATTAGTATCTTTGTAATTTTTTGTTATAATTGGTAAAATTTATATCATCAAAAAATGATTTCTAGAAGTTCAAATATTTAGTTAGATTAACAAACAAAAGTTTCAATTTGTAAATATTTATTAATCTTTTTTTTGGTTTTTAACATTTCAGAAGTTGTTTGTAAGATTTGGGATAATCGGCTGAAATGTGATATTTTAATTGTTTTCTTCCATTCGGTTTACCGATGTAATAACTAAAAGATATATATGATATCGTTTGAAATCTTTGTAATTATTACCTATTTCCTACAAATAAATATAATTGTAAATTATCTTTTTCACCACTCAAAAGAGCCGCATCGATACTAGGGGGAAATTTAACTCCGTTTTCCATTAAAATAACTTCCGAAAGAGGACGAACCCGTCTTGAAAACATAATTTTGTGGTTCAAAATTTCACCAGAGATAACTTCGTTATTCTTAAAATAAAATTTTCATAAAATAAGGAAAAACATTTTTTCTACTTGAATAAGCCAAAAATATTGCATGCTTTCATCAGTAGAAATTTCTCTTGCAAAGGCTGCAGAACTTTTTCCTAGATAGGTTCCATGACCTCCAATTTTCATTTCTTCTACTTTTAGATATTTTACATCGGAACCAGAAGCAGAGTAGACTTTGTCTCCTTAATAATAAAACTAAATTTCTAGAAAACAAAATATTAAAATTTTAAAATATTTTGTATAAAGAAAATTAGTCACTGTGCTTATTTGTATTTTTTGTTTATATGCAACAGAAAATATTTATTTCATAAGAAATAATCTTTAGATTTACCTTTGAATACGACGAGTCTTTTATTAACTTTATCGTAAAACATTGAATCTGCGTTTTTCAAGGCTTCGTTTATCTCCACCGGCTCAAAAGTTTCATCAACATTTGTGCCATCAAGTCGGAATAAATTGCTGCCATCAGCAATTATATATGTTTTATCATCAGAAACTAAACAGAAAAATAAATAGAAAGTCGAAAATTAGGAAAATTACATGCAAAAATGCCTTCAAGATTCTTGGCATTACACAATCTTGATTGAAGCTTTCCAAAGTCTCTCTTTTTCAAAGGAAGAGCTCTCTTGCCTCTGGCACCATAAATACTTTGTGCTCCCAAAGTATCGTCGTTGGGTAATTTAAAATTAGCTTCAGAAATATAACCACCATACCATGGAGCCATCAATGCAGATGGATCTTGACTATGATATAACCCAATAGCATGACCCATTTCGTGTGCAGTCACAATTCTCAAATTAATGCCCGAATCTGTTCCTTCGGTCCATGTTTCAGCATTGTCATAATGCAAATTACCATTTCTGGGTAAGTAAGCATGAGCAAGGACACCTTTCAAAATAAATTGTTATATATTTATATAAATACTGACTTACCACCGGGAACATTATCCATGTCAGATGGATCTCTAAGTGGTTGAAAGTTATTTTCAATATAATAACGTATGTGCTCTTTTCCAACAAAACTAATTGAGAAAGTACAACCTTTTGTTTCACGAGCCTCAGCAAAAGCAATATTTGACACTTGGGTCCAATAACCTAGAGCCATTTGAATAGCCCTTCTAGATTAATAAAATTCTTTAATGAGTGTTTGAAATATTTTAATACTTGCCTAACTTCTCCTTCAGACATTGTCCGTGGCATCCAGTCTAAATGAAGAATATATTTGTATGTTACCCCTCGATCCCATCTAGCGTCAGCGGCAACTGGGATAAATAAAAATGTCATATTTATAAATCTGTAAAATTATACGAAATCTTTTGCTTTTCTTATCTTTATCTTTACCCCCGCATCGACCTTTATTCATGTGAGAAATAACTTCATCGGATAATTTGCCATCGGCTTCTATTCCAGCCATTTTTTGCAGGTCCCTTAATAATAACCCAATGGAATCTTTCAACAGGATTACTTAAGATTTACTTCAATGAATCTTTAAGGGATCCGGTTGACTTGTCATAATCGTAAAATTCTGTCAGATATTTTTCAGCATCTTTCTCTTCACTAGATTTGAATGAATGCACAGATAAAACTGAAATAAATTGCATAAATCTTTTTCATAAAATTACAATAAAATTACAAAATAATGTAGATAATAAAATAATAACTGGCTTCATTTTTTATGATAAAATACCATTAATTGAATATATTTATATTCATAATTTATTTACTTTGTTTTGTCATTCATTTATTTATTTAAATGTCGAATAAATAAATGACTTTTAAATGATCTCCTAAATTTAAAGACTAATAGCAATTATTTTTCAATTTTAAGAATTATAAACAATTTTAAAAGTATAAATAATAACAATAATAATAATAATAATAATAATAATAATAATAATAATAATAATAATAATAATAATAATAATAATAATAAAAATAATAATATCTCTCTCTTTGTTGCCCCAATTCTTCATTATCAAATTTAACTTCATTTGTATACGTATTGAATTTTTTTATTGATATATCAATTTTATTTCTTTCAATCGTATCTCATATTTGTTTTTAAATTCTTTTAAATCAATTTCATTATTCAACTCTTTTATTTGTATGCTATTAATTTGTTTTACTTCACGCTCTTTCTTAAATTGAACTCTATTTGGTGTTACGTTTCAATATTTCAACAGAATTTTGTCATGTGACCATATTTCTGACAGTTAAAGCTTCTTATATTTCCGCGAAAATTAACTTTATCTCTTCCATCATTACTAAGCGGGCTAAGTCACCTATAATTTGTTGTTTTGGACTCAATTGCCGACCTCCAAAATAACCTTTATTAGACTCACAATTATATCTGTAATTATCATTTCTATTTCGATTAAAACTGTTCACTTTATTAAAGTTATTTCTATTATTTCTATCATGAAAACGAATATTTTTATTATATCGATTATTATCAAAACAACTATCTCTATTATAATTTCTTCGACTATTGATATCTTGATTATAATTATCACTACTATTATTCTCAAAATAAGTACTTCTATCTTTTTGATTAAATTCTGAATGATTATTATTTCATTATTCGATCTACTTCTTGGGATATTAAATCTATCAGATGACTGATTACGATTCGAACCTAGACCTCCTTCTATTCTTAACATAATTTAAATATAACTGTTTCATTTCTTCCCAAAATATTGTCATCTTTATCGTTTAATATTGTGCTTTCTTTTTCAATTTCCTTAATCTCTACTGCATAAATTACAGAATTAAATCTATCTTTTTGTATTACTTCAATTCCTCGAGTCTTTTGTACTAACTCGTTCAAATCTTCATATTCTACTATTAATAATTATTTACCCAAGTGTTTTTGAATCAATTCCAAAATTTATTCTCTGTTAACTTTGCAGTGTGTTTTCCTACACCAAACGCTTCACAAGCTAATTCAGTTAAATTATAAACATATTCTCCAAGAATACAAACGAGTACTTTCTCTCCGTTTCACACGTGAATATATTGTTCTTCAGGAAACTGTTCAAAAACATCACAAATTCTTCAAAAAATATAAAAAATAATCTGTATGTAGCAAGGTAAAATGAAAAGTGTGTATATTCAGATGCTGATGTGCTTTTGTGTCTTTTGACTATAGTAGATAGTCAAAAATGGTTGAAATAACCTTCAGTAAATTATAATAAAGGATGAGTAATTTAAAAACAAAATTTAATTTGATATATGAAACACTTTTTCTACCTCTGATGTGCTTTCTACCCCACAATTGTTTGACATACTTTGAGTCAGTGGGATCTTACTTTTAGAGTCCTTTTTAAAATCATGCAAAATTAATAAATTTCAGTTGATCTGATCTAAAAAGCTCCAATCCATTTACTCTCATGGACATTCAAAAAATATATAGCGTTTTATATACAAATGACACATCATTTTGTGCGCCATTTTATAGACTTTCAACCCATGTACAGTAACTTCCGGTTATAGTAAAACACCATCTGCCATGAAAAAAAATGATTATTACCGGATTTTACTATAGCCGATAAAATCTATATAGCGCATAATAGGCAAGATGATAATGCCACGAAAAGAAATTCACTATATACGGTTTTTAATTATAGCCGACTTTACTATATCCGGAGAATGAATACAAGAGATTTTGTCTGGAATTAAAGTTTTGTTGGGATATTTATTACAGTTACATCGATCTCATTTTTTAACAAATTTATTTCCATCAAGATTTATTTCATAAAAGTGTCAAAATAATCAATTATGTATTTCTTAACTCTCCCCTTCTTAAGATTTTCTCCACTTCTTCAACCACTCGATTCTTCTTTCTCTCGTTTTGCCTTGGGAATGAAGTTCAACTCGATGAGGAAATAGAAACCTGACGATTTTGTATGGATCTTTGAACGGCCTATCAGCTCTGTCGACTGCTATTTATGTGAATTCTATCCTAGGTAAAAGTTCATTCCAGTTCTTCTCTTCACACCCGCCTGCCAATGTCGCAGTAATAAGATCTCTTATCGTTCGTATAGCTGAATTCCTGTATGATACCGAGTTTCTGTAATCTCTCTTTTAAAGATCTTCCTTCGAAATTCCGGACTCTGTCTGTCAATATGATTTATGGTTTTCTAAAACGATAAATCCAACTGTTAAGTATCGTTTTGAAAATTGTTCCTTCATCTTGTTCGTGATTGCGGTCAAAGAAATCAGTTTACTAAAACGATCAACCATTAACACCATATATTTTTTATAGATTTATCTTCAACCCTGCCATTTGAATTCTTTTAAATATTTCTTCTAGTAGCTCATCGTGATCCTTTTTGATTTTCCGATGAATCAAAATATCATTTAAGTAAACTACTACTCCTTTTACAAGCATTCCTTCCAATAACATTCTTCTTGTACTAAATGCAGTCATTTCTTGAATATCTGTAGCCAGTTCTACTTGGTAATATGATTGACCTAAATCAATCGACGAGAATATTCTTTCATCCTCGAGACAATACAGTAAAAAGTTGGTATTAGGCATTTTCCGTCATAGCATTTAATCCACGATAGTCTACACACATTCTTATGGATCCATTTTTCTTTCCTACGATCACTAATCGAGCATTCCAAGATCTCTTACAACGCTGAATGACATTTGCTTTTATTAATTCTTTTATCAGATCTTCAATTCTTTTCTCCATGTGGGTTGGTTGAAGCTTGGATGTTGCATTATTGGACCTCCTGACGTCCGCATCTCGTGTCGTACTAAATTAGTAAATACTAAATTAAATTTTGATGCCATGAAAATTCCACCGTATTTCTTGATCATTCCTTCAATTTCTTTGTTCTTTTCACTTTCCAACGTCATCAGAGCTTTGTTTATTCTTTCTTCATCAGTGTGAGTTTTATTTTTAAATGAAGTTTTAATATTATTGATCTTCATTAACTTTACTCCAAACTCTTCCATCGTATCAATACCGCCGATGAATTCGGGATTAATCTCTTTTACAACAATCACTGTAATTATTTTGGTTATCTGATTCCATATGGCTGGTAAAAATACTCCGTATAATAGTGTAGCACTATGTTGAAGGTTTGGTTTTCCTATTTTCCCACAAATCTTTGCTCATAACTGTTGCTGATGCTCTCGAATCCAATAGCATATATACTTTTGTATTATTCAAAGTTATTCTACTCCAAATTCTTCCATTTTTCGTCTGAAACATATCTTATATTGCCTACTCTTTTCGTTGCTCATTTCTTAATTCACCATCTATTGTCTTGACTCCACCAACGAAATGAAGCCCATGGAGATGCTGCTGCTTTTTCGGTCTTCTCTTATAGTAATATATTTCTCAGGAGCATTGTATCTTTTTTCTAGTTCACCCTGAGCTATCCTGAAATCTTGATTGTTCTCACAATAATATTCTCTTCCAGATTTTGACTCTTCTTTGATGCATGCTATTCTTTGATATCGTTGGGGAATCTCTTTTCGTAAAGAAAAACAGTATCAGAACCCATGACCCTCCTTGCCACATATTAGACATTTATTCCCAAGTGGGCATTCATATCTTCTATGTCCCTTTTCCCCACAGCAGAAACAATCACCTACTGTTAATTTTGGAATTGGTGAATGTGAAAGTCCTTTATTTTAATTATACGTCTTTTTGCTATGTTCTTCATGGAAACTGTTCACAGCTTTCTTTCAAATCCATTTAAACTTCTCTCGTTTCTAACTAAATGTTCTCTTTGAAATTGTTCTAGTCTTTTGTGATGGTTTTCTGCTTGTTGAATTGATTTGCGTATTGGATATTCGTCTCTTCTTGATTCATGGTAATTGATCGGTTCTTCTGATAATCTTCTTTGTATTGGTGTAGATCTGGAATGTTGGGTCTTCTGTTGCGCTCTCATCTGTCCTCTCTCAGCCATGCTAGCATATTTTCTTTGACCGATAGCCTTCAATGGTTCTATTTTATTGCTTCCATTTTTATTCGTTTCAAAAATCTTTGCCAGCGCCTTCGTTTCTTCAATTTTTGTTTCTGGTTTAGTTAGTAATATTTCTCTTAATCTCGCATCACGTGCTTTATTTGCGAAGAGATCTTGCACAATGTCTTCTTCTTTTCGTCCTGAATTAAGAACTTCAGTTTAAACTTGCCTTATTCGAATTTCGAATGCGGCAAATCTTTTATCATCTTCTCGTTCCAAATCTACCAATTCTCTGATTTTGTCAATCATTAATTTTGTAATTGTGAATGTATTTAAGAACCACGTTTTGGCTTTGGTATCTGTTGTTTCTGATTTTTTGATGTTTCCCCACAATGTTTTAGCTTCTGCTACTAATAATACATCGAATGTACTTGTCAATCGCAGTCCATTTGTCAACAGCCATTCTTCTATATCTCTGCTCCATTCTTCTGCTTCTTTCGATCCTCGTCTATCATAACGTCGCATGTTTATTGTAAGCATTTGCTGACATAACTTTTAGAGACTTCCCATTAATGATTTTGTTTTTTTTGAAACTGTGTTAATATTCTTATTTTCGACGTGGTCGCCAGTTATATCCATCTCATTTTTTAACGAATTAATTTCCATCAAAATTTATTTCATAAAATTGCCAAAATCATCAATTATTTAAACACAAAATAAATATATATCTTAACTATTACAAATCGGTTTTTTACTTTTGACTTATCAGTATCCTTATTTAAATAAAACGTCTACCCAACACAATGACGTTTATTTAAAATCACCGAAATAGTTACAACTTTATCCACACGATTCAATAACACTTTTCATGCCAAAAATAATTTTTAATACAATTGTCAATATGCACTCTTTTACTAATTTTTCTCGCGCTGGGATAGGTTTTCTTATGGAGATCTCCCTTCTGGCACGCTAAGCTTACATTTCTCTTGTTCAAACCTTTAAAATTTCATTTTGTCTTCAATCAAACTGACAATCTAACTACGTTGTCTCTTCCTTCTATACATTTCTTGTAATTGAGCTCCTCTTGAATTAATTAATTTTCTTAACTAATTTATTGGCACTTATGAAATTTAGCTGCTTTCCGAAAATCTATTTGGCTTTGGGTAATTTTATTAGTGTGCAATAAACGCCCTATTCCCTTTCATATCAAGTTTTCCTTAATTGAGCATTTCCTTGATTCTAATTGAATAATTTTATTAACAACTAAGGTTTCCCACACTGCTCCAGTTTCCCACATTGCTCGGGTTTTCCATTATCTCAGGTTTTCCATAACCTAATAAATTCCACAATTTAAACCAAAAATAAATTTTAATAAAAATTTTCCGAATTATAAAAATGGCTGATGAAAACATACACACGCACCGCAAGCAGAAATCAAAAATAAAATAAAACATTAATTAAAACAAATTAAAAAATAACACAATTAATTAAAACAAATATTAATAAATTCCTAAAAACGCTTACAGCTGCATACAGAAACATAATATAAAACATAAAACCGCCAAAACCTTGCAAAATAAGGTTTAGAAAATACATAGGCGGAAGTGGCGACCAAAATAAAAGATTTAAAAATCAAAAAGAGTAAAACTCAACGAGAATATCCAAAAAATAAAAATGTAAAGCTAAAGAAAATAATATTAAAAAATAAAGAAAAATAAATAGAAAAAAATAAAAAATATTAAAATAAATAAAAGCAATTAAAACCCCCCAAAAAATGGCCGAAAAAGGTTTAAAATTAGCTGATTAGTCGCACCCAAGCATGAAATTAGTATAAAAACAACAGCCATTTTCATAATTGATATACATTCCTCAAACTTTTCAACACTTTATGCAATTTTGAAAAATTTAATTTTTAAGCTTGTAAGTGGTTTTAGTACTTTATGATTTTATATCTTAAATATATTTTATCATGTCTATATTTTTTAAAGTTTTAATTTTATTTTATGGATGGTCGCGATACTTTTAGTATCGTGGGAGGTCCCCTTTAAATCTTCATATATCTATTGTGTTTATTCGTGGGAAATGTTGAATTGGTATTCAATTCTCTCGGTTGAGTATGATGGACGTTGATGTGTCAATTTAATGTTTTTTGCCTCTCAGAGTCTGCTGGGACAGGTCAGCTTTGTACTGATCTCGAAAGTTGGACTCCGCTTGACTTCACCGCAGCGTTCATGAATCGTGGACGGAGCGGTAACTAAAGTAAAATCTCGGGAAGATCGTTATGACGATAGTGGGTATAACATTTAAAATGAATGTTTAGGTAGGATTCGAAATTTTTGAAAGCCTGTGAAAGCTGTAATTTATTCTGGGTACGACTAGTGATAAATGAGAAATGTAAATGAAAAGAGTTGTGATTTATATGAGCTTTAAAATGATTTTTAATATATTTAAATTTTAAAAAGATTTCGTTTGAGTCAATAGTAGCAGGGAAGAGTCGGGAGTATTTATTTTTCTCGGTCGCCATCGGCGAATGCATATTTTAAAAAAACTTCATTACACTGAAAATTTTAAGTAATTTTTCTTTATTTGTTTTGATACAATTATGAAAATTATAAGAAATTCTCCAACAAGTAGCACTGGCAGAGGAGGAAACTAAATAAAAAATCAGGATAGATACCATATAAACATAAAAATTCAGAAAAACCCTACACCTGTACTGAACTCCAAGGATGGTAACTTACTATAGAGTTGATTAATAAGCAGATTATATATTAGATAAGTTATAATAAAATCACACTTTGTCTATAACTAATTCCAATATTATCAAAGAATGTCAATTAATCTTAGATAGAGATAAAACTTTCGTATTGTTGAAGTGGTCTGAGAAAACGGCATCACGTAGCACAAATTTTCAAGATACTGATAACTCAGGAATGCCAATCATTTGACACCCAAAATATTTTTTAGAACACATATAACAAATCATAAAGTGCCCCAGCCACTTCAACATAATACTGGTGATTGGCCGAATATCGAATAGTTTCATGTATGCATGGGTGTGTGTGCCTGTATGTTACTTAACGGACAACGGAGTCCGCGTAAAAATATATTTTAATTAGACATTTTTAAAATTTTACCGCGTAATTCAGGAACCCGAAAGTGGAGATATCACGAGGAGTAGTCTTAGAGATGGGCTCACGTGCTCGTGGATTTTCGGCTGCTATATACAGTACCAACATGAGCTTGCTCATGGTTATATAGTGGTAGGATCAAAATTGTGTGGCGTCTGGATGAGACAGAGTATGCCCTAGAAGAAGTAAGTGTGTCGGTTGAATAGAGTAGGTAGAGTGGATCTTCTACCGATTTAAACAAACTAATTTCACCCAGTACACCAACATATTCAAATATTATTTAAAATTTTTAAAAAATATAAACACTTTCTTTAACCCTCCTGCACATAAATTCGGTAAGACAGTTATCAAAATATCAAATAATACATTGGTTAAAACAATTCATACAACAAAATAACTGTCAATCTCTTCAATAAATGAATATAAGTTTGTATTTCAGAAACGTGGACAAAATATCAATAGATTCCTCAATTCAGTAAAACATTCAATTATGGAATGGCATTTTCGGATAAATGATGGAGGGAGATTGCAACTGGACAATTGGGAAATTTATAGGATTTGATTGCTAAACACAATTTTTACAATTCACCCATAATTTTTACAGTAATTTTATATTAAAATAAATAATAAAAATATATATTTATAAATTTAGTTTTGTTTTAAACAATTCTTTTAATAAAAAATTATGATTTTTTTGGTGGCAAAGTAATGGAAGTTTATTTAAATTTCAGAATTTCGGTATTGTATATTTTGCTATTTATTCATTTATACTCTAACTAAGGAGGGTAGCGGCTTAAGGCTTTCAAATAGGCATTCAATATTTGGATCGTATAGGGGGTTAACAAAAAACCGCTAAATATTGTTGGTAATCATGCCACACTTTAGGCAGAAGAAATGTTTTTTTAATAGTAAACATTATTTTTAGTGAATAAACAAAACTTCCTACTCATTGCAATATCTAAATACTTATTTATTCATGATAAAACAATAGATTTAAACAATTAAGCAAAAAAAATAATTTGAGTAAAATTTCTAATTTTCTTTTTCACATTGATCCCAAATAAAAGTTTTATTAACCCTTTAATGGACAATGACGTGTATACACGTCATACTACTGGGTTCTGTTGAGCAACTTAAAAAGTGCGCCCACGCAAGGGTTAAATGATGTACTATAATTATTTTATTGCTTTTTATTGTTCTCTAGATTTTTTCTAATGATATTTGTTTTTAAAAATACAAGTGACAGTGTTTTCTTAAATATATTTTATAGCTTCTCAAATAAAGTGAAAATTTATGGACCATTATTGAAAGTTATATTTATACTTCCGATAATTCGGAAAAAAGGGTCATAAGAGTAATATTTTCTTTTTTATCGAGCAAAAAATCAGAATAAACAGAAGTCAACTGTATTTCAAATACAGCAGTTGTGTGGAATGATTGTGGAATGTTGAAAATCTGCTGAACATATTTTTATATCATAAAATCTCCTTACAAAAATTCTGTTTTATCTAACGTTGACTAACGTTGTTTTTAAAAAAATAAATATTTTAGTTTTCGCGAATTATTTGAAGGTCTTTTTTGAAATTATGAATGTTTAAAATACTGGGAGTTCTGAAATAAACCGAAACTCTAATAATAATAATAATAATAATAATAATAAAAATTAATAATAATAATAATAATAACAATAATAATAATAATAATAATAACAATAATAATAATAATAATAATAATAAATAATTTTTTTCTGTGCTTCACTTGTAGTGGGCAGAGGTAAAATTGTAACTACTAAAAAGTGAAAGGAGGTTTCAAGATAAAGATTCGTCATTTTCTTGACTCAAAGCCGATCATTGCAAACTTATATGGTGTCCAGTGCAGTAGGATGAGTGTATAGCAGCGTTAACTTGCACTGTTGTACACTTATTTGGTGCGAAGAGAAATCTCAGTACCTCCCGCATAGCGCGGATGAAAGCCATTAGCTAGAAACTAGTCTACTATTGTGAATTGCACTGGACATCACATTATGTTTCCTCTAATTTATTCTTTAATTAGGATCAGACATTCGTGAATAATAATAATAATAATAATAATAATAATAATAATAATAAAAATAATAATAATATAATTTAAATAAAGAATAGTGTAAACCAATTTCCGAAGTGTTTATTCATGCAATAATCACTCAAAGTCAAAACTTAACAAATCTTTCGCTTTCAACATCTTCTCAGATTGACCGTTGCTTTCCCATAACCGTTATTTATATAAACCACCCCCAGCCCAAACAAAATGTAATAAATCCAAAATTTAGCAATAGTAATGCAAAAGTTTTTAGAGTGGGCAGGACTTATTTTAGATCGAAATATTTCATATTTAATTTTATGAATAAACACTGAGGAATGGGCTTACATAGTTATTTATCAAAATTATATTTATATAAATGATTCCGCTCTCGACAAAAATTTTTTTGTAATGTTTAAATAATAATAATAATAATAATAATAATAATAATAATAATTATTATTATTATTATTATTCATTAGCAAAATTATCATTTAGATTCTAAAATATATTCTTACCTCTGATTTTAAAAACACTTTATTATTTGAATTGATATGTACTAATTGTGGACTATTTGGCACTTTTTGACAGTTATTAAAAGCCAAATTGGAGGTCAAATATTGTTCAGCAGACGGATTGCCAAGTAAATTTAGGTAACAATTGTTATTGGGAGAAATGATAGGGATATTTATTGAATGGTTCAAGATTGGATTTGTATACGGACATTGGGATAAGACCGGCTGTAGCAATGCGTTATTTTGCAATGTCGGATACAAAATGTTTAATAACGGATTTGAATAGCTGCTTGATAATATTGTATTGAATCTGAATCAAATTCGTTATATTGCATTTATTATAATTTTATTTAATTAATAAATTTAATTTCTAAAGCTTTTAAAATTATAAAAAGTTAATCCCCTTTCATTTTGTGTCAAATTTTGTGTTTCAAATATTTAATTTAAAAAAAAAAAATTTTTTGAATTGAAAAGAATTTTAATGTTACTAAAATAAAAAATTTAAAATTAATTTAGATTATTGCGTACGTTGATTGTGAAATACGGAGCGAAAGGAGGCATCCAACAGGCTCAGAAACGCATCCAAAATATGTCCAGACGAATCAACCGGATACTGATATTTTTATTCGAGTTTTCTCAAACAGAATTAAGAAATATAAAAATGCAATAAGTTTTCAGATAATCCCTTTGATGATCCAAAGAAAGTCTTGCAAGAACTAACCGGTCATGGCTTGAAAGCTAAAAAAGGGTGCCTTGGGGGGATAATATCTTATTTCATTTCAAAGTATAAAGCAAAACGTACTTCGCCCTATTTTAGAAAATATACAATCTAAGGTGCGACAAAAGATATTTTGACGGTGTTTCTAATAAAAAATAAGGAAAAAAGTTGCATATAATGTGTTTACATTTTTCATAAAAATTATATTGTTTGTTTAAAATAGAAGTCTAATTATAAGTGTAGTAAATTCTCCTATAACGCGGTAATTTTACAATGCGGTTTCGCTACGATATGGTTCAAAAAATTCGGGAAACTTTTCGTGTAACGCGATTTTTTATAAGAATTTTAGTGAATATGCATCGAAATTTCTTTTTTTTGAATTTTTATCTATTTTATAATTTTCATAAGCTTAAATATGATTTCATTGAATTTACAAAGTTTTTATTTTTGGAAATTCGAATTTTGTTAGTAAATTGTATTAGAAATTTGTTGAAGTATATTTCTGATAATCGTTGTTTGAATAATAACAAAATCGATTTTTTTTATTTGTAACCGAACTCTATTTTTTCTATGAGGTTTATGTCTCTTACCGCGCGATTTCCTAGTACGCAGCTTTTTCTGAGAACGTATCTATCGAGTTGTGAGAGGGTTGACTATAAAAAAATCTCACTAACAAAAAAATTAAAATAATTAATTATATATTATGAACATTTATTAAATTATAAACATTGAATATCCCAAATTAATTATTTCAAAAGTGGCTTTTGCTTCTTTAGTGGAAAATAATTATATTTATACTGTTTATTATAGAGAATTATTTACAATCTAAGAAACATGCAATAACTTATGACAATTGCAGTGATAACTTAGTAGCTCATCATATGCTAAATATTGTTACACCATTTCCATATTCAATTTGTTTTAAGCAGATGATTGTAAATACTGGTGGATAGATGCAAATATACTTTTAGTGATACACAGTCAGATCCACGGGACAAATGGAAATTATATCCAGGTGTATCTGCATGAATTAACTGATAAGTGAGCTCACTATTTTAACCTAATTGAACTTTAATGTATTTTGATTCTAACCACAAAAACGTCAGGTGAATGACAAAAATAATTACTGTATAACAGCTTCAAATTGAAAATGGTGCAAATCATCATCTAATTGTAAACTGATAATCACCTCAATGAAATATTTAACAACCTTTAGCTCAATGTCTCGCAAACTGTGAGCCACGAAATATTTTTAAATTGGCACTAGATTTTCACTATTATGCTTTAAATCAATTTTATGATAAAAAATATTTCAAAATAAGAAACATGAGAGGCTGTAGATGATTAATTGTAAGATGGGAGTGTGTTTATTTAACTTCGAACCGATAATAATGCAAATTTGTTTGCAGAAAAAAGGTTGTAGATTATTTAATGGAATAAAAACAGAATGCTGGAAAGTAATTAATCATAAAAATGTAGATTCAATGTTAACGGATAGATTCAAGAGACATTGATTTTCGAGGGATAAAGATCAATGGTAATTTGGAAATAGAAAATTTGTGTTAAATATTGAGTAGTTTAAATATACATACTTTTAATTTTAAAAAATTAATAGATTACTACTAGGCGCTACGTTATTTTCATTTCATTTATTTTCATTTTTACTATAGATAATTTTTTCTCAAGTGTGATACAAATTTTTAGCATTACCTTTTTCACCTACTCAAATATTTTATGAATTATCACTTACAATCAAGAAAATAATGGCTTACAACACCCTTTGCAGACTTGTATTTTTTTTCAACATAAAACTTTTTTAAAGTTCAAAATTAAATATTATATTTAAGAGACCTTTATCCACCCTCCAAATCCGTTCATTTTTGACATATTATCAGTCAACATATTTAGAATTAAAATAAGAAAGTTGTGTCATTTTATGAGTTGATGAATGGAAAGTGTTCCTACTACATTGAAGAGATTATTACTTTTGAAAACATTGAGGAATATCATTTAAAAGCGACCTTGTGTATACGGAAATTTGGATTTTTTTCTTTGCTTTGAATCGATGTCTACGCTCTACATAGTATAACAGGCAAATAACAAGTAACGTAAAGCTGGCTACCACGGAACAAGAGCAGATAAAGTAATGCAGAAACGAATTAGAACTGGTTGGACTTACTTTGTAGCTAGCAAAATAGAAAAAGCTTTGTTTAATCACACATTAAGTCACCAAAAATATATACAATTTAGGAGAAATGTCTGTCGGTCAGTGCCCCGAAGGCCCTTAAAGACGAGCCACCCCTGTATATATTATTTAAATGAACATAATTAAATTATATATATATATATATATATATATATATATATATATATATATATATATATATATAGTATGGGACAAAATGCATGTCATTTTTTAAAAAATACTTAAAGTACAAAAAAATGGGCAAGAAGTTTAATTTAGTTTAAAATTACATTCCAGTATAGTTTTATAAAATTATTAAAGTAAATAAACTTTATAAATTACAGTGTTGGAAACATTTTTTAATATTCAAAAAGCTGGATTGGACAAAATAAATGTAATTTTTTAATTAATAGTGAAATATGATCCAACCATTTTTGAAAATAATTTATATATATTTAAAATTATTAACTAAGAGTTATGAAAGTCATGTTAGAAAGTCACTTTCTGATAACGAAGCAGCTTCAATTTTTAGATGGAAAAAAGAAGGAATGAAACAAAAGAAAATGGATGAATTACCAAAGGTAACACCTAAATGTATAATTTATGTATTGAAAACATATACTGAACAAGATTTTAAATCAAAACGGAATAATTCTGGTAGAATAAAGTCTTTTTCTGATAAAGAATTAGTGGAATTAAAAAAAATAATATTCGTAGATAGATTTATATCTGAACCTAAACTCGCAAAAAAAGTAGAGAAAAAAATCAAAATGGTTATCTCATCAAAAATGGTCAAAAGATTTTCTAAGTTTGTAGGATTTAAGGCTATGAGACCTGAAAAAGTACCTTTTATATCTAAAAAGAATAAAATAGCTACATTAGAATTTCCAAAAAATTTATTGTGATGCCTAAAAGCTATCTGGTCTGATGAATAAAAAAAACTTGTTTAATAATGAAGGGATTACTTATGTATGGTGTAGAGCTGGAGAAAAATTGAAAAATAAAATGTACTAGAAAAACTGTTGCACACAAGGGCGGAAGTATTATGGTTTGGGGCTGTATAGGTGAAAATGGAATTGGAAATTTATGTCAAATTGATGGAAAACGGATTCACTTAAATATATTAAAATTTTACAAGAAAATCTTTTACCTTCTGTGAAGAAATTGAACCTTAGTTATTTTGTTTTTCAACAAGACAACTATCCGAAACATACTAGTAAGATTACAACAAAGTTTTTTTAAGAAAACTGAATTAAAAAGATGCAATGGCCAGCACAGTCTCCAGATAAAAACATAATTGAACATTGCTTGGCATTTTTTTAAAAAAAATATGGTGAAGTTACGGCTAGTAATTTAAATGAGACATTCATAAAAATTAAACAAATTTGGGAAAATATACCGCAGGAATTTATACAAAAACTTCTAGATTCAATATATGAACGTCTATCTGAGGTTATTTGAAACAAAGGAAGTGCTACAGACTATTAGTTAATAAAAAATAAAAAAATTACATTTATTTTGTCCCATAGTGTATATATATAATTTGTATGAAAACATTAATTGGCTTTTTTTTTAAATTCATTTATTAAAAAATAGATTTTGTTCTCGAAGTCTGCTCCAGCTCCCAACTCCATGTATCACTATGTAGGATATATGTTACCAAACTTTTATCGCCGAAAATATTTTTTTTAAACCAATCCATTGTCTAGTATTCTCTCTAAAAAACATTACATCAGTGGTGTATTGGAACAGGTCCGGTCCGGTTCTGGCAAATCGACTTTTCAAATTATAAAGTCTAGATTTTTTAATTGATTTGCATAAATAATAATTTGATTTAATTTTGTTTATTTTCTCGTTCTTAAACTAAAACTTTTTGCGAAATCAAAAAATTTACATTATTAAACGATTCAAAAGCTTTCTTACCATTACCTTAGCGAATGAGGTGTATGCAGCAAAGCTCTAAACTCCATTTAGGAAGCTCTCACAGATAAAGTGCGATTGTATTGGAATTTATAAGCAGTCATATAAAAGCGTCATCAGCCCAGCGCTTGCGAACCGTCGGGTCCAAAACGATATAATATTTTTACTACATTTTTTATAAATGCAAAATTTTTCCCTTTGTAAAACTAAAATCTAACTGTTAAGTTTGTAGATATTTCACTACGGAGATTTCCTCCCTTAGTGCACCATCGGGCAGCAATCCACCTACAATCAACACACTAGTACTAAGATACAATTTATACGAAACCTTTTATGTTTTTAGCGGGAAATGACTACTGCAAATAAATATATTAATAGAATAATAATAACTAGAATAAAAACGCATTCAGACATAAATACTTAAATGTACTTAAGGTTTCAAATGTAAATGAATATAATGTTGGACAATTTAACCCACATCATAGTACTAGTATTAATATGTATATAGTGGCAACCATTACGTGATGATTTTTAGCATTCGCCTCATTTTCATAACTCAGTAAAGAGCAATATCCTCATTTGCGCATAACATTTTCTTTATTTAATAAAAAATTATTTATATTAATAAATTTGACTACATTATATAATAAAAAAATAGTTATGTTTACCTATTAGCTTGATCAATGTTGTGGAGATTATCCACAAGTGAATTCACTGAAAATAAATTAAATGTACAAAAGTAATAATATTAATAATAATAATAATAATAATAATAATAATTATAATAATTATAATAGCAATAATAATAATAATTATAATAGTAATAATAATAATAATAATAATAATAATAAAAATAGTAATAATAATAGTAATAAAAATAATAATAATAATAATAATAATAATAATAATAATAATAATAATAATAATAATAATAATAATAACTAAATTCTATGTGAATCAAAAGTTGTGACTTGAAATAAATAAAACAACCAAACGATTATAATCTTTAATAATATTGATATAAATATATATAATTATATGATTCATTGAACGTGCAGAAAATTCATTGAACCGTGCCAAATGAATTGCTGGCAATGCTAGACAAATTTTCAGAATGCTGCTTATTGAATTCAATGATTTATTGTTTAATTTTTTGAAATAATAGTTCTATTATTCTGCGTCAAGCGATGATGGCAGGTTTATGATTCCTATTGTCAACCGACTGTACGCTGTGGTTTTGCCAAGGCTTTGGCATTTTCTGTATCTTGCTGTCGTATTTCACTATATTTTATGTTAAAACAGGAAAAAATTATTCTTGCAAGAAAAAACTGAAACATTAAGCAATGATAAATTATTTATATTATATGATTGTATGAAGTGTGCCGTCCAAAATGTTTTTGGTTTGTGCTCTGCATCGATGCAATGTATAATTCACTCTCAAACACATTTCCAGTAATGTTGACTTCATTGACTAAGGATAGATTATTCTGGCCTCCTCGTTTGAGGAAAAATGAGGTTTTGCTAAAAAAGTTTCTTTTTTACCCCACTTATTCTAATAGCTTTCATTTTAATCTTCAGGTCGAGTCCAGATTCAGACAGGAAATCATATTAAATGCAATTAGTTTGAGTACTGGTTAGACCACTGCTTCTTATCATGTTACGCTCTGTCTCCAACATGTGTGTTTAAATGTCAAATTGCATTAATTTTTGAATTAATTTACAAGCCCCTACTTAAAAATGTTATATTTTTTTAATAAAAAAAAGAATACAACTAAAGCTGAAATTGTTTAGAAAAATTTTGATAAATAACCAAATTACATTTATTTAATTACTACAAACACGAATCAGTTTTAGCTGTACTTTATAGGAAAATTTTGTAGATTAAATATCAGTATTTTACCAAAAAAAATATTATGATTTATCAAATTTTAAAAATTCATTAATTTCAAAATTGATCCATATGAAAAAAAACTGGGTTAGACAGCGCTAGTTTGTATTAAACAAATTTTGAATTATTGCAATTAATTTAAGCGCAAATGGGTTAGAGATGCCAGCGTGACTTGGCAGGCTGCAACAAAAACTAGACGGTTCAAAAATCCGTGGTTAAAGTTTGCGTTGACCTGAAAATTTCGCTAAGAAAAAGTTATGCAAATTGTATGACGTCAGAGCTTAACGTTTTCATTTTTGACGCAAATAAATTTCTGCTTTATAATTAACAACTAAATAGATGTGTGAAGTTTAACTGTATAATTGCAATGAAAAATTAATTTTTAGTAAGTGATGAAGTCCATTTCATTCGTTATTTCTATTGTAAAGTCAATCTTGATAAATTATATATTTTGTGGAATTTCCTAAATTCTCGAGTTATTTTACTAACCAGATATTATATTAGCAATACATTACACGAAAAATTGCTGAAAATCTCGCGTATATTTAAAAAGTTACAGTCATAAAATTGAATATGTGATCACGTTGATATTTTATAGTGGGATCATCTATTCCGACAGTGCTTTACAAATTAAACACAGATTGAAAATATCTCAAATTCATTAATAAAAAGTACAAGGGAAATCAAAAAGTAAAAGAATGAAATATATTTTAATTAATTATGAAATGGAGTGAACCATGATAGGTAGAAAGGCAAAACAAATGAATTTTGTTGGTGTTTTATAATCTGTCGGGAGTTGTAATATCTGAATGAGACTCAAAGAGTTAAAGGTCAAAAAATTTTATCGATTTTTGATATAATATTATTCAAATAATATTAGGCTTTCTTGATAGATCAAAAGAAAATGTACGTGAAATTTTTCTTAACATTAAAATGATATTAATTTCATTTAAAATAAAAAAATATGCATAAATTCAAAAACAATTGAAATAAAAAATCGAATCTGGAACTCATATCATCCCGATAGAACACATAACAATTTGTTAATTTGAAATTCAGTAAAAATCAGCTGTAATCTCGAGTGATATCAGTGAATCGTTAATTTAAATATTTAGTGAATTTTTATTGTTATTATTGTGATATTAATAAAATTTTAATAACTTTTTGGGTTGGTTTATCTATACTAAAATGCATCCGATGTCAGATCAAAAATTGTTATGTTTTCTAATACAAAATCCCAATTAAAAATAAAAATAGGTTACTCTTTCTTTTTAAAAAAAGTAGTTAAAGCAGATCCCTAATAAATTGAATTTTTTTCATTTCCTATATGAATTTTGAATTCAGGTATACATAAGAAAAATAGGCCAGGAACTCTTGTTTTAAATTAAATATGTAAAATACTTACTACTTGGGACATTTCTTGGTTTGGCTCCAAGAATTGCTAAATTTACATTTGTTTTTCTTCCATCAATACAAGGATTGGGATCTAAGATTGCTTTCGTTGCGTCTTCTGAATTTTTCATGGTTACCTAAAAATAAATTTTATGATTTCTGTAAGATGATTTATAAATCATTCAAAAAACTTCATATTATTATTATTTTTGAAACATCCCATCAAATTTTAATTATTATTTCAGAAATTTATATGATAAATAAATGATTTGTTTAAATACACATCTTCGTCAATATTTTTATTTTTTATTCAACTATATTAATCAATGGAACTTCATTGAAATTCATAAACTAAATTAATAAATAGTTTTTTTTGCGTTTCGTAATTTCCTCAAGTACGAATATGTTTTAAAATTAAATATGAAAAATACAAAAAGTAATGTAAAATTTTAAAAAACGTTCTATTATTTTTTTTTAGAAAAGGATGTTATTTATATATTTAAAGACAATGCCATGTATGACAGCTTAAATAATATTTTGTAGGCACAAAATAAATGTTTACTTTTTGTTTTAATTGATGACATTAAAATAAAACCAAAAGTCAAAATTTATTTTTATATCTATTTGCTAAATTCATTTTAAATTCCATTAAATTGATAAAAGTTATTTTAAAACCAATTTAAAACCATTAAATTAAAATTAAATAATTTAAAAAAACATTCTTTTTATTGAAATAAAAGTGTAAAATTTTATTAATGTAAATTTAAAGTATTTGTTAATTTTTCAATTCACAAAATATTCCATCTCACACGCAAATTTTCATAATGAAATAAATATATTTTTATTATTTTTTTTGAAAAAGTACAATAAAATTAACTACAATTTTATTATAAAACCATCAAAATTGATAACGGAAAAAATACCCAAAGGATTTAGTTCACTTTTACAAATTGATGGAAAATAATAGATTAAAAAACGTTTTTTATTATTAAAAAATGCACGAATTATACTTTTACATCTCTTTGTTTGCATAAATATGACTCTCAGAAGCAGGACCAGCTGGAGGCCGGTGCAAATGCTGCTGCTAAGACCCTGTGTAGTTCTCGTTTTTAAATAAAATGTTAATATTCAATTTTTATCCTTTATTTGTGAAAAAATTACCATAAATAACTTTATAATAATTTCAAACATATAATTAATTATATTAATAAAAAGTTGTTGTGTAATATTAATATTATATTATATTATACTTAAAATATTTTTGTGTAAACAATCATATGTAAATAAAAATATGTGTCACAATTATAAAGTTTTTTGTTTGACATATTAATTTTATTTTTATTAATTTAAATGTTTTCCTTAATATTCTCAACGTAATAATTAACAAATTGTAATAAATTAAATTTTTCTTGAATGAAATAATTTTCAAGGTCCAACTAGGAAACTTTGCACTGGGCCCCGCTTTTGTTCCGGTTGGCCTTGCTCAGAAGGGTCATCACAAAAATCAATTTTTTATAAAATTGTAAATTTTGTGTGTAAAATCATAAACTTAATTAATTTTCTCTTACTCTTGCTTAAATAACATTCTTAAAAGAACATAATATATATATAATCATACATAATAAAACTATTTCATTTTAGTTTCATTAGTAATTACATAATCATATGTGCATAGTTCAATAAAATTTATTAATCCTAAAAAAATTAATTAAATACTCTCAAATGCACTCGAATAATCCATTTTGCATGTTGATATTTCGGTTAAATGATTTTATTATCAAGACTTTACAATTTATACGCCTCTAATAGTTTTGAAGCCGTTAGATGACACCTTAAAATTAGAAATGCTTATTTTTATCTAACATGTCATATTTTGATCAATAATATTATTTTTTCACTTAATTGCGAATGCTCTTGAAATTATGTACAGAGAAAACAAGTTGTCTCTCCAATATATGTAGTATTACATTCATTACAAGTAAAAAGATGTATGAAATCAGAAAATAGACCAAACAGTGACACAAATTTACTACTGAAAATGTCACGAACTTTGCAAGTCTTAGAAATACTTTTAATGTCTTCCATCTTTTTGCTTGATTAAAAGGATGAAATAGAAATGGCTGACAAGTAATCATTGAAATTGAAATTATTAAAACAAAAATTCACTTGATTGCATTAAGATGAAATTATGGTATTGCTAATATTTAGAAATAATTTTATAATAACTGAAGAGTTTAAAGACAATAAACATTTATTTTTAAAATGTATTTATAGAGTCCTTGGTTTTTCGACAATTATAAAAACATCCCAAATTATAGGCTTACTGTCTATGAGATATAAAATAGTCAATCTACTAAAACTGAAACTTTTATAATTAATTTCCATAAATGAGAAATTAGCATTGAGTTCAGGCAGAATGTCACTAATTTCACCGACGAGTTAAAAATAATTTTAGACATCAGAAAAAATCTAAATAATACCGTAAAATTAGAAAAATGTTTGATATATTTGTACGCAAGTAAAATAGTTCCGCTCCCAATCCTAATGAATGAAATGAAAAAAAGTGCTTGAATTGCCGATATTTTACGGTTTTTAATTCATTTATTATTTATTTATTACTTGTGAAATTTAAAATTAACTCTGCTAAATTGAACGCGTTAATTTGATATTACTTAATTTTTGACAGGCGATAATTACATTATCCGTTAATGCGCTTGCTGATGCTAAACTGCTGACGTTTGATTGGTCGCAACATATATCACAAAATCTGTTGTGAGTAAAACGTATTTTATTATTTTAATTTTGTCATAAAAATAAACAGTTTATTGGGATATTAATAAAGTTTTGGTAAGAATTAGCTCTCAGTCTGGTTCATCGTGTTCAGTAGAAAATTTAAATAAAACCTAACAAAATATTTTCTTTATTGATCACATGAAAATACACTTTGTCCATAATTTTAGTAATTTTAAACGGTTGTCTATCCTATGACATGACTTTCAAAATTACAATTTTTCTCTTGCTCAGTAAAATGGCAACTTGCTGAGTTCATTTTTAGAAATCGCTTATCATTTACGTTAATGGACCCTTTCATATTTACCCCTCTGGACGAACTTTTCCGTATTTGATTAAGATAATCATTAAATCTGGTAACTCAGGGACATTTTCAATGACCGATGAGCTTTCTTTGCATAATACGTGAGATTATTTAATTAATTAATTATTTTTTCGTTCTAACCTCATTAGTGAATAAAAATATTTTTGATGAACGAAAAGTTTTATTAATTTTTTTTAATAAGAAAATAATGTTTTTCTATGGGGCGAGTTGATAACTGAAAGCGAGTTGGAAAGCTTACATCTACCTCCTTATGTTGCGATGAATATGCTGTGCTACCTTGGGACATTAACGATCATACCACAATTATCAAGTAAAACTTAGAGTAATGATTATTCTATAACATTGATCCCATTTTGTCAATACTTTATAATTAGTTTGCAAAGGACAAGCGGAGACTCAACCTTTTCAACATGATTCTCATATTGTAAATTCATAAAAAAAGTTATTAGAAGTGCATAGACTTATCCCATTAGAATCATCTTTAATATTCGGTTATATTGAGCATGTGATATTGTTATTACTATTATATTATTATTATAATTATTATTATTGAAAAAAGCTGTGCCGAAAATTCGTGAATACCATAAATAAATCTGATTCATAGTCAAATTTTGTAGAAAATATTATGTCACTTATAAAGAAATCAGTAGTATAAGTATTGGCATTAAAAATTAATAAGTGTATACTACATTTTATTGTATAATTTATAGTTTTTTAAAGATGTTTTAGCCTATTAATCTTTGAAAAATTATATTTAGTAGTGCTGAATAAAACTTATAATTTACATATTTATTATTATAATAAGTTTCCATACTGGATCATCGTACAATTACTGGTTCAATGACAATCTCGATCAGATTGGAAGTGATCAATTAATTGGTTCAACAACTATCCATATAAGCTGCTTAAATTTTACTGATTTTGTTTGAATTAAATAATTTATACAGATTATCATAATCGCTTTGTCATATTTGAATAACTAATTAGCAAACAATAATGAACATGTACCGATTTGATTTTATTATGCGTATTTTATTATGTAAAAGTGCGATGTAAAAATGCTAACAGCATTTAATTCTTCAGTCATAAGTCCAGAGTTTCCAAAAAAATTGTTTTTAAATCAAATAATTCTAAATTTGATCCAAATATTTGCACAAATATTTTGGAGAGAAATAATAATTTGACAATTTTCAATATCCAATAATTTCATACATAATTTGAAACTGTAATTTATATTTTAAATTTTTGTTTTGTTTTAAATTCCTATATGAAATAAATTTATGAATTTTGAAATAATTTCGATTCTTAAATTTAGTGTCTGGTGATTTTCTTCCTCACATGGCAGGGGCGGATCCAGACCATCTAGTAAGGGGGCGGGACAATTTATGTAATGACGTCATATATTGCTATCACAATAGTCAGATTTTAAAATTTGCACCAGGCAATTTATTAATTTTCATAACACTTTTAAACAGTCTAGTTAATAAGCCTAATTTACTTCCATTTTCAAACAACATGCTGTTTTAGATTAAAAAAAACATTAAATAGTAAATACAAATTACTTTTAATATTAAAATTTTTAAATAATTGTGTATTAATAATTTAATATCAGTTTATAATAAAAAAATATTACAGATTGTTGCTATAATCATTAGTATTATCAATTAAACATTATTAATATTTTTCTAGACGCTATAAAGAGAACAAATTCTTTTCAGTCATAGAGTAGTTTTGATTTATTTTTTATGGCAACGAAGAAAGAAATGTCTGCTGAAACACCTACGACTAATCATACTCCTACTATTGAGGTTACTACTGGAACTACTGAACTCTAAACCACAACAGCGGCTACATCGGCAAGCAATAGTATTGCTACCCAACATGTTGAACATGAGAAAACAGAACCACGTAACAGACACACCGACAGCAAAAAATAGAACAGGAATGACAGCTCAATAGATATAGTTGTTCCTTTTCTACGAAAATGGAAATATTTTAACTGTGCATGAGCCTGCAACCACTGAAATTAGCCGAATATATTCAACTCGGACACAAGGTGGATATCAAACATGTTAATATCATCGGAGATGTTGCATTGCAAAAGAACAATTGAACAAAAATTATATATTAACGTTGGAATTATCTAAACTTTTTAATACTGTTAATATGTTAAATGTTAGAGTTCAGCAAATGAATACAAATAAAACTTAAACAATCAAAGATTCGAGTGCAAAGCAATTAAAATTCAGAAAAAAATATTTAAACTGAAAAATGAATTGAAATTTTTAAAATCAAAATACCTCTTGGGGAAAAGTAAATAGCTTTAATTACAAAAATACAAACTACTTAATTAAAATTTTTTAGATCAGTGATGGCGAACCTATGGCACGGGTGCTCAAAGTGGCACGCAAATAAATATTCATTGTATATATATAGTATGTATAATTTTTCCATAAATTATTTCTATTTGCACCAATTCAAAAAAAATTAAAATCATCAAGTTTGATAGACATGATAGCGGTTTATCAACTGAAGGTAAACATTCTAAATTTGTTCTTTATTTTAGATGAAAGATTCAGAAAAATATAGATATGGCTTGCTAGTGTATGTTATTTGAGGAAACATAAAGGCATTATTAGCCTAAATTTGCTATACCTGGTCAAAAATAAAAGCTTCGAAATTTCAAAAAAGGTTGTTACAGTTATGGCAAATAGTGGTGATAATTGCAGTGGGTAGTGCCAACTCAGATTCGCAAGAAAATAGTTTGAGGTTGTTTTCCTTAGGATCATCTGTTTCTAATATAAACTATTATTGTCGGACACTAGAAGCAAGTTGACTTTGTAATTATTGACAATTGGAAGATTGAAATATAAACATAATTTTAATTAGTCGTTTTAATTGTTGTTTTAATATATGGGTTCAGATTACAATTTGTTTTTATTGAATTTATTTCAGTACTTAACATTTATAATAATTTTTCATTAATGAAATAAACAAACAATCTTATCACAATAAATATAAATAAATGTGACATTTTATTCGAAATCAAGAAAATCAGATTGTAATTATTTTGATTAAATATTTGTTTTAAAATTCATTAAAATTAATTTTATATTTTATAAAATAAATTAATTATATTAACTATTCGCTTTAAAGATATGGCTATTCAAAACTTCTTTTATTCATAGCTAATTACTTTTCTTATTATTTTTTTCCAAAAATTTCGAGGTAGCCTATTTTTTTACTATTTACAACTTCCATTTCTTGAAGTTTTTACGTCATTTTCTAGAGAATTTTATTTTCGCCTGAAGCTTGTGTGTATGGCTTAATTTAAAATTAATCGTGTTGTTTGAATTCACTAGAAACGTGAATTGCGGAAGTTTGAATATGATAAACCTAAATATTTTAGTATTATTGTAGCTTTGCTAGGTGGTTCAATTTAATCTGCATAGTGATATGGAAACAATGATGAGGAAACTATGGGGGATACCTGTTGTCGGAGGATACCTGTTGTCGGAGGATACCTGTTGTCGGAGGATACCTGTTTTCGGAGGATACCTGTTGTCGGAGGATACCTAGTGTCATAGTTGCTGAGGCGTTAAATAGGGAATTTTGGATTTTCGTTGAAATTTAATGTAAAGTAACTTAATGAGTCAAATATGCAGATTTTTACCATAGAGGGGTAAAAAGGATTTTAAAAATTTCGGTTTATTTGTGTAAGAAATAATATAATTAATTTAATTTAATTAATTTTAAACTTGCTTAACTAAATAAAATAACTTAATTGTCATTAAATATTTAATACAAATTATTCTTTATTTTAAGATTCTATATAGATATAAAAATTTTACATTTATCTTTTACATTTATCTTTTAATTATTTCAATACACTTTTAGGCCTTGATTTGGAAAGCCTGGCGGAAAATGAATTTTGATTTTGTATCAAAGGTTCCAGTAACAGATTTTTCTAAAAAATAAATTAACAGAAATGAAAGTTAGAAATATAAATAAACAAGCTTTATTAATAGAAATTAATTCACATGAGAGTTTTTAGTAAAGAAAATATACAAAAATAAATTTAAAGAGAAGGTAAAAATGATGAAAAATAAACAATATTACTTTCATCTTATTCTTTTCAGTGTAGTAACTCCCATAAAATTAATGGTAAAACACGCAACATAAAACATATCTGATTGGTTAAATATTGTCCAACCTCAAAATCTAAGTTATTAAACAAAAGTTTTATTATAATTCAAAATTTAATAATAAAATAATATTTATTAATATATTATTTTATATATTTAAAGATATTTAATTTACATTCACTATCAAAAAATCGCTTTGCTGTGTATAAATTATGTTTATATTTATACTTTTAATTTATTTATTTATTCAATTTTTTTTATTTATTTATCAAAAAAAATTAATTCTAAAAAATTTAATTTTCAAAAATATTTTATATTTTTAATTTGTTTTTTGATAAAATTTTATTTATTTTCATTTTAACAAAAGATAAAATAGTTTGTTGTTATACTCAACACAAATTATCTGCTTTCCTTTAATCAAGTTTTATTTTTTTAGTAATTTTTTGTAAACAAACGTTTTATTAAATACATTTTTGATTAGTCAATTGTAAATGCAACAGCTATAAAAATGTAAAAACCACTCAATATATATTCGTTTTGTCGACAGAAATAATTGATTAATGTCAGTGAATACAATTGTTGTCTGAATTATGTGTTTATAAGTGGATTTCAAGTTCTACTTAGATTTTGTTTGGATCATGGTTTTCAATTTATATATCATGGGTATAATACCACATATATTGGAATGACTGCCCGTCATTTCCGCTCGCAAGGTTTCGATCACAGTCGACTGATGAAATTGATTGATATTAGTAAGCGCATTTTTTTGATGCAGGATGAAACTAAGTGTAAAATAGTTTTAATAAAAAATTTTTTAAATATTTTGTTGAAAATTTTATTTAAATTTTGTTAAAGTCTCTGTTTTGTAAGATTTGAAAATTAAAGTTTTTTAAATTTTGTGATTTTAAAAAAAGCAAAATTTTTAATTTTTGATAAAATGTTTTGAGAATTTAAAAGAAGAAATTTGTTTAAGTAATAATGATTTGTTCTAAATAGTTTAAAGTTGAAGGCGAAGTACCTGATGATGACTGTTAATCAGTCGAAATATATTGTAGCTGAATATATATTTTGGATTGGTGACCTAATAAATATTTTCTAAATTGTGGAAATGACTATTCCAAATAATTTATTTATTTATTATTCTACATAATAAAATCCCCACAAATAAGATAAAATGTTTCCACAGGAAAAAATTACCGTTATTAATTCATACTAGAAATGCATAACAAAAAACCACTCACTCACTATATATGTCTATCCTAATATTTTGACGATAAAAATCATAGAAAAAAGTAGTAAATAATGTTTGTCATCAAACAAAGTCCTAATAAATAAATGTATAGAATCAGAGACAATAAGTCGGCAAAATGAGAAAGATAACAATCAGCTGCGTTTTAATCATTGTTGCAAAAGGAAGACCAAATTTGTAACGGTATGTTCCGGGGAAAAAGAGAATGGATTATCATTAAATTTAATTAACCACAGTAAATAAGAACGGTTAGGAATATGGTAGAAAGTATTGCTAAAAATAAAAAGTAACATTTAAAGTAATAAATATGAGGGATAATAAATTTGCATTCAAAAATACTCAAACTAAATGTAAAAATCATTAAAAGAAAAGGACAACAGAATATTTTATTTGGTGATAAAAATTAAAATCTTATTTTCTTTAAATATTTTATTTATTTTCATTATGTATATAGGTCAATTTTTTTCTCTATGTAATAAAATTTTTCCGCTCTGCCTTTATCAATTGTTATTTAAATAAATTTATAAATAACACGAAAAAAATCAGTGCTACAAATTTTATTACATAGAGAAAAAATTTTAAAGAAAATAAAGAAAATGTTATAAAATGAAAAACGGAATAAATGTAAAAAATATAAAAGATTTTACTAATGATACAAAACTTTAATGTAAAATAAATTACTCTTTATCAGTAACATATATCACTTCTAGGACAAGGGTATTATTTCCTATAACTTTAGAATTTCCATACTCTTACTTATTACAATTAAAGCTACTTATCAATCTGGGTATTATTTATATATTTATTATGCGACTATAAAGTATTTTTTCTCTCTTTCAAAATTTTTAAGCTTTTTTCTTTTTTTTAACCTTGTATTCCTCGATAATTTTTTTTCTTTTTAAATTTTTCAATTTACATGATGCTCTTCTTTTCTGTGATTAGGCAATCCAATTTATCATTTAAAGATAAGCATTTACTAAAACTCAATAATATTGAAAATTTATTTATGTCACAAGTTTTCACAATATATATTCAAATGGATTCAGTTTTTACAATGTGTGACATTTTCCTAATAAGGAATGCCTTTTATTCAATCTAGCTCCTGAATTTTGCTTCGATTTTATAAGTCTTCTCTTCTTTTATAAATTTTTAAAAGTTGATATTTTTTAATATATAAAAACAATCAGTATAAATAATAAAAGCAATTTTTCCATTAACCCCACAGCCGCGAGTGGAGTTTATATCACGTCTCTATACAATACTGCAAAGTATACTATTATTGCGTACGTTAAATGCCAATAAATTTGCAAATTTATACTCAAATTTTTGTTTTCTTTTTTACATTCCAATAATATAATCTTTATAACTAATATAAATAGCAAATAAAAATATCCCACAATTTGATACAACAAATTTTTAAAAATCTCACGCGGCTGGAGGGTTAAGCAATTATTTTAATTTATTACCATCCCGATTCACGGATTTTTTTTAATAGTATATATTTTTTAACATCTCAATTAATTTTTGTTTATCTATTGGAATGATTTAAGATTAACTTTTTAATTAATTAAATAATTAATTATTTAATAAAATAAGTTGTCCTTTATTTACCAATTTTATTACCATTAATTCATTTTAATTTTATTAATGTACAATTTTTTTGTTTTAATTAACTACTTTTTTATTTATATTTGTTTAACTCAAAAAAATTAATTATGGATTTAAAATTAATTAATAAATTTTAAAATTACTGAACCCATTAAAATTTAAAATATTATTCATGAATTGCGTTGAATATTTACTTTTTTCCGCTTCCAAGAACAATAACTGAATCCTAGCAAAGCATGACACTTACAACCGTTACATTGTCAACTTTTTATATGTTTCAATAATTTCTAAATTGACGATTTTTATGTCTCATTTGACAATAGTTTACGATTATCTTTTTCTAAAAAGAATTCCACAGTTTATTATCAAGTGGGTTAAATAATAGGAAAATAATTGTATAGAAAAAGAGAAAAATGGTTTATTTCACTGTTATCATGCGTTTTGATATTCCTCCTCTCCCTCTCCCTCCCCTCTCCCGCTACCTCTCCCAGTAAACCGTTGTCGAATCTCTTGGCAATTAAATATAAAATCAAACGTAAAAGTCTTAATTGGCAGCTATGAAAATTTAATTTTACAGAAACTCGTGAAAATGTGACTCTAATATGTCTTCAATTCTATTGTCAAGCATTTCATTGTCCAAATAATAATTACTAGTTGCATAGGTTTTTACATTATCTATGGCGCCGTTTACCGTTATTTGTGTATTTCTGTAACACAGAAGCCCAATGTCAATCATTGACCAAGCCAGCAATGACAACCGAAATTCCATTATTTATATTAGCAATATTTTAATGAACCCGTTTTATCTGTTATTCAGATGGCCATTATGGATGATAATGCTCTTCAGCACTGATAAGTAGTCCACTACATTAAATGATCTATTATTAATGGCAGGTGCGTTGTCACCAATATCAAATTATTTAATTATTTTTTTAATTTTTATTTAAATTTATGATAAAGCACGAACTCTTGATTTTCATCTCTCTATTCCTTTTTTATATTAGAATAATATTCTGATGTGTCTATTTTTAACTTCCTCAGATTTATTCTGTCTTCCTCGGTTACATTGTCCTTTTTAACTATGGGCAAAATAGTCGCCATAACGGTCTAATCTTTGCGAGTATTGTTACCTCGAAAACTGAACTAACATCTTGGATAAGAAAACTGACCTAATAAATGAAGACATCCAGTTGAACAATAACAGTTACCAGAGAGGAAATTGTATTATCATCTTACACTTATGGTTGATTTTAAAATAGAAAAATTAACTAAGACAGATTGCATGCTCCTAACTCTTCAGCAATGTCTGGAGTTTTAGAAAACTGGAAAGGAAAGTAAAAAAAATTGAGAATTTAACATCATAATAAGACATTCAAAATATTAGGCAGCTGAAACTTAACAAGCAGTCTGTTATTAACAGTATGAAATAGAAATTATAAATTAATTCGAAAATTTAAAAAATAATTTAATTTCAAAAATGTTAAAATATAAATTTCGAAAAAAAAGAGACATAAAGATCTGTCGTGTGATTATGTGTCCTTTTGTTTATCTGTCGTGTGTAAAATATTTTGAGACCCCTTATGCAAAATTTTTAAATCACAAACTTTGGACATCTTGAAAATTTAAAAGATTTTTTACTTAAATTTATTGGGTTTAAAAAAACGATTTTGTTCGGAATATGATGAAAAATAGGATTACATGTTTTCCTATTGAAAAAGCGAAACTCCCACAGCTAAGTCTTTTTCAACAAAACAATTTTTTGAAAGTAAAATTTGTTTGTATAAACTGCAATAAACAACATTTTTATGTAATAATTTAACAAGTTCAATTCACAAATATAGTCTGATCCTACGGATAGGATATAGAATGGAAATTCACTTCAAATTATATTTTATATTCAAAAATATTTGAAAATCTTACTGAAGTTCAGGGCATGGACTGCGGGGATTTTTCCCGAGGCTCTGCACTTAAATAGGCTATACGCTTTCATATTTATAACAATTATTAGTAGCTAGTGCAAGTTTTTGATACCAAATGCAACGTTCTTTAGAAGTCGGATGTTAACGAAGGTCTTTCTTTGCCTTTTTAATATCTATGCACTGTAACATCTTGACTATAATACGCACTTTTTTCAAAGAAAGAAATGAAAAGATTTTAAATAACATATGGATTCGGGTCATTAAATAAATTGATAAAATTATATTCAATAATTAAATAAATTTGGCAACGATTTAATTAAAAGATAACGCCAATAAAAACTTTTCGTACTCATACTTTTTTATACTCATATTTCGATAGCATAACTATCATCTTCGGGTACTCAAAACCAACTAAAAATATTATGAATTAACATTTAATTTAAACAAATTATTTTTTATTAATTTAATTTTGTAATAAATAAATATTTATAAAATATATTCAAATAACTTTTAATTAATTTAAAATTTCATTTATATTATTTTTTTTAAAAAGTTATAATATAAATGAAATTTTAAATTAATTAAAAGTTATTTGAATATATTTTATAAATATTTATTTATTACAAAATTAAATTAATAAAAAATAATTTGTTTAAATTAAATGTTAATTCATAATATTTTTAGTTGGTTTTGAGTACCTGAAGATGATAGTTATGCTATAGAAATATATCGTACGAAAACTTTTTTATTGGCGTTATCTTTGAAAATTATATTCATGGATCATTTCTTCTTTTTTGGGAAAAAGTCCGTGTATAATATACTTCCCCTAAAAATCTACAACCATCCCTGCTGAAGTTCTCCACTTATTTCACATTCCTCAAAAATATTTATCTTGGGCAACAATGAAAAATTTAGTTGAGTTAGTTTTGTTTAATATGCTGTGACTAACATTGATCAGAATGAAACCGCAATCTGATAATTCGTGACTCTAAATTAAACACTATAAATTTAATTATCAGAGCTCAGTTTGACAGATGATTTTTTTTCCTATTATAAAATGATTATAGTCGTCAACAAATAATTTAATTAATTAATTTGCATTTACGTACTAGATTGTGTAAAAAGTTCCCGGGCAGTTTTGGATTACAATTTCAACATATAGAATGACAATGAAAGCAAACATGATTAACCAACCGTTTTATTCGTCAAAGTAAAGTCATCCATTGTCTATAACAAGAGTTTATTAACTTATAACTTCCATGTATGCAAAGTGCTTTGTAAATTCACTTGCTGCTGCTGCCCGGGAACTTTATACACGACCTAATAATTACGTTGTCTAGAAAACTTTATTAGTGATTTGAAATTTATATATTTTTATTTAACTCTTTGTTCACTACTTGATCATATTTTCTTTCCGTGGGAATTATTGTTTATTCAATGTTTTCAAATTTTTAATTAATATTAACTCTAGAATTAATTTTTTGAATTTTAATTAATTTTCATTCATATAATATTTTTTACATGTAATGTGGAAGATCCGAGAGAAGAAATAAGAAGTATTAGTCTTACGAAAAGAAAAATACGGTTTGAGAAATTTTTATAGAAAGAACTGCATAAATAAAAAAAACAGAGAACCGAATCCAAAAATAAATAGGATCCAACAATTAAGGTTGCAGAAAAAACACAGCATCTTAAAAACAAAGGTGAAAAGATAAAATGTCCAACATTGATTAGCGAATTCAATATTCCATATTTACTGTTGCGAGCACCTTAAAAACATTTGATATGTGATTAATATTTGATAAATATCGGTTTTTAGTTATATTTTACTTATCTATTTAATCTTTCTTTAAAATTAATATCAGAAATAATTGAAAAATAGTAATTTAAAATATGTTTAAATGGATCAAAATACAAGGTTACCCAAAAATTCTCAGATATTGTTTATATATACCAGTAACTTTGGTGTAACATTATATGTATATATAAAACAACACCATTTTTTAAATATAATTTTGTAATATATTTCGTCAGGTCATCTGTCCTTATCAAGCAATGAACAACGTTAATAAAACTATTATACTTATAAATTCATTAGTTATTGCATAATTATGTGTGGAATTCAATGAAATTTAATAATCCAAATATAATTAATTAAACACTGTCAAAATGCATTTTGGATAAATTATTTTATCATAAAGGCTTCACAAGTAATACGTTCCCAATCGTTTTGAAACCTTTAGATAACACTTTAAACTTGAAAATTTCTATTTTTAACTTGAATGTCAGACATTATTGAGCATATTAAGATATACAAATTAAAAGTAGACATTTCCAATTTTAAAGTGTTTTAAATTCTTTTAATGAGATCGTTATATTAATTTGGACTCAGAAAATTGTTTATTGTTTGTTTTTATCTGCTTATGTATTTTCCCCAAGATTCAGTTTTATTAATTTAAAAGTAATAAGTTCAAATTTAATTTTTATCAGATTTTTTATATTCTTTGTTTAACTGAACAAAAATGATCAATCCAACTTTACCATTGTTCTGTTTTATATAAAATAAGGGTCAACTTTTTAAAGTTTATTTAAGCATGAATTAATAATTACGTGATCAGAAAATGATCCATATGAAATATTAATAATATAATATATTGTATTACGTGTTATTAACAATTGATATCTTATTCAGGAATCAGCTAGGCGGATAGTTACATAAATAATTCTATCAATATATTATTAATCTTTTTTTTTGATTTCAAAAAAAATAAAAAGGTGTCAAATAATTTTTTTAATTATAATTTATATGAATTCAACAAATTATTTTCTAAAAAATTAATTACAAAAAGTATTTAATTTTAAAATTAATTACAAATTAATTATACAATTATAATAGAATAATTCGTTTTAATTCACAGAAATTTTAAAATAAATAATTAATTAATTAAAAATTAATAAAATTGTACAAAACTTACGAAACCATATCCGCGACTTTTTCCAGTTTGTCTATCGGTAATGACAACTGCTTCTTCAAGCTCACCGAAATATTCGAAATAATTTCTCAAAGTTTCGTCTGTCGTATGATAAGGCAAACCGCCGACAAAAATCTTCGTGTACGTAGTATCTTTATGCAAATGAGACATTTGGTGTTCAGGATTCGCCGGGATTTCGTTGTTTTTAAGAAGTCGTTTTAGATTTTCGCTGGATTTACACGGACTAGGTGACGACGATGAGGAGGAATAATTCATGATTAAATACGGCTTTCTTTGAAAAACTGATTCAGAAATTTTCTGTAAAAATATTGTATATGTATATATATCTATATATGTATGTCTTTATCAACCGTTATTTTTGATGAATTATTTCAACTGTGTCAAGTTGATGCAAAACGGTGTGTTATAAATGTTTCAGTTGAAGAAACCTCTTGTGTAAAACCTAGCAAAAATGACTGATATTCACCAATCATTTACAAGTTTTGTTTTACTATTGTTATCTGCTATCTTCATATATGCTCCGTCACTTTACTAATAGCCAGTGAGCGTTCTATTAACGTTCACTATAGCGCTTGTAATAATAAAAAAAAGATTTTTATACAATTAAAAGAGCCAATAGCACTAGATGAATTGTTATTTTCTGGATGATAACTGGTTTGGGAGATTTTCACTTCAACAGATTGTTTAAGTCTATTTTATTTTTTATTACTTTCTGTCTCCAACAGTTTTGCTTTATTTTTACTACAGCTTTGTTTTTTTTATTTGGGCTTGGGGGGGAATAACGGGTGCAGGTAATTGATTTTGACTGTTCCAGAAAACAATTGAACTTGATTATAATTAGTTGGCATTGTTGCAGACAATTCTCCCTTCATTCTTTTTCTACTAATATGTGAGAAATTTTTCCAAAAATTTCCCAATCTACTCTGGCGACATTTTTCAATTGGAATGTTTCTTGGTGAGAAATTTTTTGTCAATAAATATTTTACAAAAATTCAATAATTTTTATAAAACAATATTATCTTTTTTGTTCTATTAAATGCTCGTCCATTGTTATAAATGGTGTTAAATGTTAAGAATTATATTTTTTCAAAGTAATTATTAAAAAAGTAAATAATAATAAATTGACACGCGTTTTTTGTTTAAATTTATAAACAAAAAAAATGTAATTTTAAATAAAACATTTTGGTAATTTTTTTACTTATTTCAATTATTTTTATTATAGTAACGTTTGGTTTATAAATAATATTGGTAGAATCTAACTTAACTCCGATTTCCCGCGCACAGACTACCCAACATTTTGAAATTTTAATCAAAGCACATCATAGAAAATTTAAATTTGTATATACATTGTCACAGTGTAAACTCAATAAAATTATTTTAACTAGATGAAAAATCAACATCGTACACACACAAAGACATTTTTCAATTTAAATCAAGCCATATTGTAAAAAATAAAATTTTACTAATAATTTGTTTGGGTAAAACTCAATAATTTAAATTAATTTAACTCTTTCTAAGGTGGTGGCAATATACTGAACACCATTTTAAACTAATAAAAATATCTAAGTGTAACGCTGTCAGTAATCATTTTTAATTTTGGTACAATCATATTGCCACCCCTTCTCCGTAAAAGCCTCTTTTGTTTTTTTCTGTTTTTATTTTTTTATGATCATTTGTAACTATATAATTGATATTAATAAACTTTGAGTTTTACATCACTTTTAGTTTCCTTTGCCTTAAGAAGGGTTAACTAAGTGAAAAATACATAATTTAATACAAAGAACGCAACATTTTTAATAAAGCCACCTTTTAGAGCAAGCATGCCAAACACGGGGCCCGTTGGCCATATGGGCCCTCAACAAAGGTTTTTGCAGGCCAGACAACAAATGTAATGATTATAAAAATATTGAGTAAAATCTCAAATTCAAAAGAAGTGTTCAATATAATTTAAGAAAGAACTGTTTTTTGTGTACATACGTAACCCATGTATTTATTTAGGTCTAAAATATTTGTAAACTCTTTAACATTCAACATATGTATTTTTATTACATTTATAGAATTATAGATAGGTAGAATGTAAATTAGTACTTACTAGGTAAGCCACTGGAACTACCTAGTTTTGTTGTTTATTGACAGAACTTATATGCTTTTTACTTATAAAAGACAATGTTATTTCTTTTGTTTTTCTATTAGTGGTTTTAAAGATAGGAATTTTTTGTGTGCCTCTTCACTAGCCTTAAAATGCTATTGCGGCAAAAGACGTGGGTTGAGCTTGATAAGTCTGTTTTAGAGAATTAAAGTATTTCTACTAGGGTAAAAGTTTGAAATTCAAAGGAAGCATGTGTGTACAGTTACACTACAAAGGGATCATGCATTTAATCTAGCCAATAAACGCATTTGACTATTAAAATTGTAGGATGAGTCCTTTAGATATAAGCAGCTATTTCCTCTAGAAAACTTAGGTCAACTTTTTAAAAGTAAGTCACTTAAATTTCAAATCTTTTTGCTTAAGATCAGTTTAATATCAAAAAGTAGATCAAGGTACAATTTCTAAGTTTTGAATAGGTACCAGAAACTACAAGCAGTAAAGTTTCCAAACAACTAAAGTTGCACTGACAAATAAGGATGATTAAAGGATTTGAACGAAAAAGAATGACATGTGGTAATTATGTGAAAGAAAATAGCAGTAAATTTATAAAATAATTATTAACTTGCTCGTAATCTGTTCGTGAACTCATTATCAAACTGTTATAAAACTGCTTTTCAGCATGTTCATCAAAATATGCATCAAACTTTTTATCAAATTATTTACATACTTAAGATTAAATCAGGATTTCCCAAATCGGGGTGCGCGTACCCTTGGGGGTACTCGATGGGTTTTTTGGGGAACGCAGATCTTTTCAATCTTCTATTATCTAAAATTTAGATAATATTTCGATTCTAAATATTAAAAGATAAATAAAAAAAATTTAATTAGATTAAAATGTCTTATTAAAATTTTATTAATACAGAAAAATATAAATATAATCTTGTTTTTTATTTAATGTTTATATTTTTGAATCAATAACATATTTTTAAAAATAAACTAAGTTTAAAAATCAAAGTATAAAGTAAATCTTTTATAAAAATGTCATTAAAATGTAAATCGCTTCGTTTTAATTTTTCATTAAAAACGATATTAAAAAAAAATTATTTAATTATTCAATAAATGTATATTTGTAGTTGTTGTTATAAATATTAAAAATGTATTAAACATATAAAATGATAAGTATTAACATTCATATATTAATAATAATATGCAAAATTAAAAAAAATAAAATAAAGTAAATTAAAATGTATAATTAAATAAATTATAAATAATATTAATAATAAAAAATAAAGAAAATAAAAATTAACAATTATTATAGGTACACGTTTTATTATTATTAATATTATTATTACTATTTTTATTAATATTATTATTATTATTATTATTATTATTATTATTATTATTATTATTATTATTATTATTTTATTATTATTATTATTATTATTATTATTATTATTATTATTATTATTATTATTATTATTATTATTATTATTATTATTATTATTATTATTATTATTATTATTATTATTATTATTATTATTATTATTATTATTATTATTATTATTATTACACGTTTTATTATTAACATTATTTTATAAACCAAATAATATATACAAGACCTATATAAAATATCTAATCAAAATAATAAATATATATACAAAACCTATATAATATCTGCATGCTCACTGCAAACTTTTATATTAAAAAATAAATTTAAAAATATTAATAAATCTAAAAAACTATAACAAATAAATCTGAAAACATGAAAATAGTAAAGACAAATTATTTTCACAATTTTTTATTTTTCAACTATATATAAAATTTTTCAATAAATATGAATTATATTGTCAAATATTTCTGCAAATTGTTCATCGAGAATTGCAGGACCGGCTTCAGGCATTACTATATTACCACCAACATCAAGGACATCAACCCCTCTATAATGACCATATGCAAAACTTGAGTTTTTCCCTACCCAAGGTTAGTTATTGCGATTTTAGAATTTTTAAAAGTAAACCGCTGGTGATTTCGGGTCCCTATTCTAGTTTGAGGTACCGACATAATAGTATTGTTATTATAACAATGCAAATACGATTGGTGTTTAATGTCGGTACCCGGTAATTTTACACCCTTAGCTCTCATTGTTGACTTATTTCCTAGCAAGCTATAACATTTAGGGCGCAAGAAAACCCACTCACTATATCCTAACCCTTTACTCTCATCCTTGAACTTGTCTATAACTGAGTCAAGTGGTCTAGAATATAAAGGATGAGAAGGATCATAATTCGAGGTGTCTAATAGGTCATCCGAAATCATCGCTTTTAATAAAATATCTAATTTTAAATTTTTTATCTCCAAACAGAGGCTGTCTGTATCACCCGCTATTAGATTTATATCACAATTATAAATATCACGATATTTTTGTAACTCAACATACTGTAACTGGTACATCCGTAGTTTGGATAAATCTAGAACTGATTGACCGATATAACTAGGTCTATCCAAACATATTGAGTCCTTATTAAGATGAGCGGCAAAAAGATCATCAGTAATCTCTATTGTTTTTCTAAATGCCGGTTTTGACGAATATGTAATTAAATTTTCAACTGAATTACATAGTCGCAAATTCATCCTCTATTTAAGATTCTCAACGGATTTACCATACAGACTGTTGTTATACAATTGAAATAAATCTCTATATAATTCACTAACTGCATTTGCACGCAAGTTAGTGTTTTTATCGATATAATTTTTAAAAATAGGAGCTTGCTTGTATTTAATAGCTCTATGTATATATACAACCTTAGCCCCGAGAGAAAGATAAAACCTGAGAAGCATCCAATGAAGAACATAGTTCTTCTTAGGATAATGCGTTAGCATTAACTTCTCAACGTTTGAATTTGGTGGGCACATCTTTTCCGGTCCAATTGGAAAGTCATTTAAAAAATCATGTAAATAATCTGGAATCTCGATATCAACTTCCATAGTATATCCATATGGAAGGATTTCAATATACACCACATTCGCACATTCACTCAAAACCTCATCCAAACCATCATACACCCAAGTAAAATCAGCGTAAGGAAGACTTAGGCCGAGAGCCCAACCATACAGATTATTTATATCTATGTACAATAATTCTGTATCCTCCGAAGCAGTAATGTAATGTTTGTTAACAAATGTTAACCTACCTCGTATTCCACCTTCGTAAAAATTGAGCATTTCCATGTCCTGTAAAAGTTCAATGGGTTCCGTTAATGTCATAAGCGCTGAAGCCCATGACATACCCGGAATTCAATTAAAAATTAGAGGTTCAAGACCATTGTAAACAATACCCTTGGCACTTAATTGTTGAAAATAGTCCACAAGGAGGAATACGTCAAGTTTAAGGTAAATTAACATATAATCACGCAAAGTATTACAGTTTTGCTGCGTCCAGATTAGTTGTGCCCTATCGTACTCATCTTCACTTACCCCTCCCAAAGCGGAGGCAACTCATAAGTAGTCTCAAGAACTTCCTCAGAAATAGCAAAATTATACGGAAAAAGACCTTTACAGTCAACTATTGAACCTTGAAAGACAGACGAAGTCAATGGAAGAGAAGTTAGTGTTTTCACAGGCTTAGCTAACGAACAATTAACAAATTGCATACTGTCGATAAAGCGAACAGCCAATTTGTTAATGTGAACAATTAATGAAATAAATTTTTCGGTAGAGGTCGGTATGATATCTAAATTCCATGAAGGTAAACGATCGAGACCGTATTTTAAAATATGGTTAAGGTCATACCCTCTTAAATTCTGAAAAACTATAGGAAGTATTCGATAAATCCTACGAGCTACATTACATTTTCGGCAAGCTGCCCCTAGATAATTAACATTAAAATGGCAATGATCTCTAACCGGATGTACAATCGGATTTTTACATAAATAACAGGTTCGACAAGATTTAAACTGTCGAACCTCATTGAAAGACATAGGCCCTATCAATTTATCACCTTCCGAATCATAGTACGGAATAAAAATTTCAGTTCCAATTTCCTCAATTTTCTTAAGAAAATCAGAAATGCAATCAAGACGATAAAAGTAGTAATACGATTTTGTGTTGGTGTAATTATTAATTAATAAAAGGCCTGCTGCAATAGGCATATGAATTTGATTATGTCTATCATCAAGAGGTAAAACCGATTCAAAATCGGCATAAATCACAAAAGGTGGGGTGATATGTTTTGAGTAATTTAGGAATTCTAAATTTTTATTTTCGGGTAATGTAAAAAGAGTTGTGCCAGTCTGATTTTTGGCGCATAATGCAATATGTGTATTGAATGCATTATCTAATCTAAACCCATAATTGACAATGTGGACACCAATGGCATCTAATTTGTATGTTACAGTGAGGGGTTTGATGGCAATTCATTAACCAGTTGATATTGGTCACTGCGGTATAATGACATCTATCCTTATTTTCAAGCAATAATAAATAAATAGGGTTTCCGTCAGTGACTTTGGTTCTATGTATTAAACTTAAATGAGGATGGTGAAAGACATTATTATCTGGGACCTCATCAATTATAACAGTTGGTGTGTACGAAAACACATTAATTGCTAGGTTTAAATAAGATTTTTTCTTTTTAAACTTTGGGATATTTATTAATTTCATGGGACAATCCGTGACCTCATCATATTCTAACTCCTCTAAAAACTCTGTATATTTAAAGACTCTTTGGGGATTTTCACCAATTATATCTTTCTTTTATAAATAAAGAATAGAGTAAAGGAAGCACTTGTCGTCATTATTTTTTATATTTACTACAGCTCATTTATTTTAATAATAATAATAATATTAATAAAACCTTTAAAAACTTGTAAAAATAATAATAAAATTATTTAAAATTATAATCACTAAAACTTGTAATAATAATAATAAAAATAATAATAATAATAATAATAATAATAATAATAATAATAATAATAATAATAATAATAATAATAATAAAACTTGTAATAATAATAATATTAATAAAAATTTAAAAATATTAATAGTTAAAACATTACTTATAAAAATAAGTAATAGAATAAAAATTAAAATTAAAAATAAATTATAATTAAAACACTACTTATAAAAATAAGTAATAACTTAAAATTTTTAAAAGTAATATGCCCTTGAGAAATTTTGAATCACCTTGAAAAAATATGATGAGTCACATAATGACCTTGACTGAGTCATGGTCTTTGTTTGAATAACCCTGAGAAATTACTATGAGTCATTCAATGACTTTGAATGAGTCATGGTCTTTGTTTAAATGACCTTGAGTATTTCCAGAGAATTTTTAATTCCTGGGAATAGTTCTTGAATCTTTTTATAAAATCACTTCAAATAAGTAAACTAAATATGATTATAAGGAAATTAAAAATTAAAAATGTATTCTTACTTTTCGACATATTTCAATTTACTAAAATTAAAACTAATAAAAACAAATATAATTGATTAACATTTTAACTTCTGATATAATATTTGATATAAGTTTTTATCCAAAGTATTACAACCTTCCCACTTCAAAATATATTTACACAAACTGGATCATATTTTTGAATTCGTAATGACGGAAATATTTCTGGTTTAAATATACATTTAACATTACGTGATAATTCATATAAATTTATAAATTTTCCGATATCAAATGTTACTCTAATGGATTGGATTTGTAAATCATGTATCTTATATTTTAAATCACCTAATTTAAGAGGTGGCTTTAAACCCATGATGCGACATTTACCTGATTTCAAAAATAAATTGTATATTTTCCACTTCTGTCCACAAATTGTTGAGGTTTTCCCAATGGAAATTTCATGTTTTTTACAAAACATTTGCCTTTATAATTAATATTTCTCAACATTAATGAATATAATAAAATTTAAATAATATTTATTTTTGTATAACAATTAGTTAAAACAAATATAAACAATTATATTATTAAAATTAATTTAATTAAAATAGAAATAAGAAATGACACTGTTTATCAAATTGTAGGTCCTAGTGGTAGTGGAAAAACTTTATTTGTTTGTAACTTATTACAGTCAAATATGTTTAAATCAAAATTTAATAAATTATATAGGCATAAGGGAGCTGACGATGAGCATGGTATGACTCAAGATCAGTTTTGTAAATTAAAAATGAATACAATCAAGGGATTTGATAAAAATTGGTCATCTAGATTACATAAAGGTGATGTTATTATTATCGATGATCTATATCAGGAAGCAAATAAGGTAAAAGATTTTAATAATTTATTTATAAAATCAGTAGTCATATTGGAGTAACGGTAATTTTTATAACTCAAAATTTGTTTCATCAAGGTGGAAGTCATCGAACCCGTAATCTGAACGTACAATACTCGGTTATGTTTAAAAACCCTAGAGATGCAACCATTATTAATTTTCTTGCAAGACAAGCGTATCCTAACGATAAAAGGCTTTTAATTGATTCGTTCCAAGATGCGACAAAGATACCCATGGATATTTATTCTTTGATTTTACTCAACAATGTCCTGATGATTTACGTAATAGAACATATATTTTCAATGAAAATGGCGTTACGATTTATAAACAAAAATGAAATCAGGTAATAATTAAAATGCCATTTAATAAAGTAATAGTTCAACACGAAAAGTAAATACGAAAGATACAAAGAAAATAGATGTAAAGAAAAACAATATAAAGTAAAAACATACAAATAAAAGAAAGGCTAGACCTAATGTAAAACTTTCAAATAATAGTAAAAAATCAATAAAAAATAAGAGTTGGATTAAATTATAAACAAACTGCATATCTAAATGTGTTATTAAAAATGAAACTAGAACGTAGCTTACCATATTTTAACGCCTTGTTTAAAGACTTCAAATAATAAAAGAATGAATATATTACAAGTTTTTCCTTCATTTGTTATTGATTATTTACTTGAAGTTATAGTTAACATAATTCATGGTATTATAAATATTAGTAATGCTAAAGAGCTTGTATTGCAAAGACATAAAAGATCCCTTTTATCATTAGTTAACACAAAAAATCGAAATTTAATGAGAAAAATAATATATAAACAACAAGGTGGATTTTTAGGAGCATTAATTCTAATTGTACTATCGGCGATAAGTGCAATTTCGTCATTAAATTCACCTTAAAATTATTTAATTAAATATAATATAATGGGCGCCAAGAATTCATTAGCGGATAAACATAATTTAGATTTAAATATATTAACAGCTTGTTGTAATAATGAAGCAAACAATGAAAATAAAGGTGAAATCAAAGAAATTATTAGAGAAAAATCTCAAAACAATATGGACAAACCCGAAAGATCCAGATGATTTTGGTGGAATAGGAAAACTTGCAAAAAGAGTAATTATTTCAAAGAAATAAACTCAAAATTGGTTATCTAATCAATTAGCATATAGCCTTAATAAACCAATGTTAAAAAGATTTCCCACGAGATCTTATTAAACCTTTGGAGCTAATGATTTATGGCAAATGGATTTAATGGAAATGATTCCATTTTCAAAAATCAATAAAGGATACAAATATATTTTGACTTGTATTGATGTATTTAGTAGATATGCCCGTGCTAAACCAACTAAAACTAAATCAGTTAATGAAATGGCTGTTGCCATAAAAGCCTTATTTGATGACGGAAAGCCTCGTAATTTATAAACGGATTTGGGTATATAATTAAAATAAATATAATATTTAGGTAAAGAATTTTATAATAGTAAAGTAAAAGAAATTATCAAAGGAATTTATCATTATTCAGTATTTTTCCAATAAAAAGCAGCACACATTGAAAGATTTAATCGAACTTTAAGAGATCGTTTGAAAGATATTTTGTTGATCGGGGTGATAAAACTTAAATAAATGTTTTGTCCAAAATAATTTACAGTTACAATTATTCACTCCATAGATGAATAAATAGAATGAGACCTATTGATGTTTATTTAACAAATAATATTGATAATTGGATAACTCAACAAGAAAATTCAAAAACAAAACAGCCAAAATATAAAGTAGGAAACCATTTTAGAATAAGTAAAATTAGTGCTTCTCCGTTCATAAAGAATTTTGATAATAATTCGAGTGAAGAATTCATTCAAATTTTAAAAATAGACACTAATCAGAATCCAGTTATGTACTTTATTAAAGATTATGAAAACAATCAAGTCAGTGGTAAATTATATGATTAAGAACTACAAGTCATTCCAGCCCCCACTGTATTCAGATTTCAAAATATTTTAAAAACCAAATCAGGAGGGAAATATAAACAATATTATGCCAAATGGCATGGTTATAAAACTCTTAGTTGGATATCTGAAAATCAATTGATTAAATAAATATTATGAATGAAAACCAGTTTTATATGATTTTACCTAGTAATAGTTGTTCTCTTATTTTTCTTGATAATAATCCTAGTAATTTTGTTGTTGAATTTGAATATCCAAAGTGGGAAGTGGCTTTCATGGACTTTAAATTTGTGTATAATCATTTTCCGTACTATATCAATTAATGGATACAATATAAATTCAAAAAATCACATGAAGAAACTAAATACTTGAAAATAAATAATGAAAATAGATTCTTAGAAATTTTAAATTCTAAATATACTCCAGATGTTCATATATTCATGGAAAATTATGAAAATTTAATCAGTGTTTGTCCACATCTTCCCTTTAAAATATCATTTCGCGATTTTGAACATGCTTCTAAATTTGGATTACAAACCATATCTATCACTAGTGAATCTGATCATTGTAGAATTAAATTACCTAAATTGATGGAAAATAATGCCGCTGAACAAATTAAAATAATTATAAATTATGACATCAAGACTAAATTTAAACATTATTTTGAAGATGATTTATTCTTAACAACATTATCAGAACTTCGTGGATACTTACTGACAATTAATCCATTCCCGTTTAAAGAAATTAAACTTGTATATGATATTTCAAATATCATTTTTTATCAAAAATTAATTAAACTTTGGGAATAAAGAATCAGACATTTACTGATAAGGATCTTGTTGGTGTGAAAATTCCAAAAATAATTCAAATTCATCATCAAATGTTTATTTATTCAAAGATTATTAAACCAATAAATGTTGGTAACGTATGAGTTCCTCTATTAAAATCTGTATGGATTAAAAATGTGAACGGGTAGAGGTAGTACAGATAGAATAAAAATTAAAATTAAAAATTAGTTATAATTAAAAAGCTACTTATTTTTATAAGTAGTAATTTTAAATTTAAAAATTTTTAAAAATAATTTGAATTTGAGAAATTTTGAATAAACTTGAAAAAAAATATGAGTTATCCAACGACCTTGAGAAAATTTTGAATGACCTTGAGAAATTATTATGAATCATCCAATGACCTCGAATGAGTCATGGCCTTTGTTTGAATGACCTTGAAAAATTATGATGAGTCATCCAGTGACCTTGAATGAGTCATTGTCTTTGTCTCAGAAAAATTGGACTTTTGGGCTTAGAAAAATTTTCTACTGGCAAAGGGCAAGGGGTGTTCTGGATGTGACATGTGCTGAATGTGACACATACCACTACTGTTGTCGGCAAATAAGTGTATTACATTCATTGCTGGAAAATTAAAATCATTTAGGTTAAGTTTGCTTCAGGATATCGTTTGCGTTACAATTGATGGATCTTCCATCATGAAAAAAAGTAGGAAAATTGCTAAATTGTAACCAATAATTATGTGATGCACATGAAATTAATTTAGCTGATATATTGTACAAAACGTCTGAACTACCACCATGTGAGGATGGAACTGAAATAGAAATAAGTGCTGATAAGGAATCGGAGTCTCATTGTGAAAACATCGGTGGATTTCAACTGACTTTTAACAAAATAGAACTCGAACTATCAGAAGAATTATATTTATTCATTGCAAAAGTAAGAAGTGTTATCCGATTATTCCGTAAATCTCAAAACAAAAAATGGTAATATCCTTCAAATATATGTCAAAGCAGAGTTTGGTAAAGAAATTTCATTATTAATTGACAATAGAACTTGCTGGAACAACCTTTGTGTTATGCTAGAATGTTTTTATAAAGTAATAAATTGTATACTAAAATCGTTGATTGATATTAAATCAAACATATCATTCAATGAAAAAGAACTGGACTTAATCGCGAACTTAGTTTCAACATTAGAACCTGTAAACTTAGCGGTTGAAACGTTATGTCGACTTGATGCAACGATTTCTTTTTTTCGTCTCAAAGAAGCTCTAATCCGCCGACTAAATGAACGTCTAACAAATCTATCTAGTTTGTTTTAATACTTGCATAGAGGGGATCAAGTTTATGAAAGCCTAGATTTGAATTGGAAGCTTGAAAGGCTCACAAGCACACGGCTTACTAATATAATTATTAGAATGATTGCGCGTGTGACCAAACCCTTGGCTAATGCACCATCATCAGAAATAGAATCTGATATTGAAATTGTCGAAGATGCAGATAAATATTTTGCTTCTACGGGAATTATATCATTGTAGGAAAAATTGGATCAAATGATCAATCAAGAACTGCACGCAAAAATTGAACCAAAAAAGAGAAAACCGAACGCGATATTATCGGGATTGTGAAAAGCGAGATGACGATATTTGGGTATAAGTATACAATGTTTAGCCATTGAGTTAAGTATGGTCAGTGCTGACATATATACGTGTCCTTTGTGTTTTTCCACGGTTCTGTGGAGAAGCAGACTTCAACATGGACTGAATACTATTATGAGATGTAATAGCAGAAGACTTCGTAAAAGATACAATTTTTGACGAATTTCATCTAAAAATAAGTCAAATTCTCTCAAATTAACAATTGAAGAAACCTCTTTACTACCAAGAGTATCAAAACCTTCAATTGTTGAATGTAATTCAAATATAATAGAAAGTCTAGTACAAACATACGATAGCATTCGAAGATCAAAGATCGGTGGGGAAGGATTAACGGTTGAAATTGATGAAGCCCATTTGTATATTAATCGAAGAAGAATTGGGAGAATATTAGTAAGTGAAACATATTGGATTGAGTTGAATATGCAGGGAAACGGGACAATTATTTTTTGACATTACGATCAACAGAAAAGCTTCCTATTTAATACGTTTTAATTCAGGGCAATGTAGGTTCTAAGACTATGAGAATAACAGATTGTTGGAAGGGATACAATAGATTGAAGGAGTTTGGATATCGCAATGATGGAGTGAACCATTCACGAGAGTTCATATCCCAAGAAGATAATACCATTTATACTAATAATATTAAAAGGCTTTAAGAGAGAAACTACCATTAGGTTTATGTATCATTAATATTAAAAGGTATGTTAAAGAATACATGGTTGATAAAATGTTTGAAGCAAAATATTCTATTTCCATATTAGACATTATAATAAATACATTAAATAAGTAAAAATATTTATTATAATATCATTTTTTAATTTCTGCCCTCCCGGTATTGAAGAAATGGTACGGTATTGGATGCCCTATGAGAAACCTTCCTTGAAAATAATAACAGAATCGAGCCATGGACACTCTTTGGGATCAAAAAGCATAATTCTCAATGGTTTCGCAGACAAAGGTGCCAATTATAATCAGCTTATATAAATGTATCCTGTACAAAAGAAAATGGTAAGCAAACCGAATTTTCAGAAAATCAGCTTGTGGAAATGAAATAGTGAACTAGTTAATCTATCAATGTTCAAAGCTACCACGAAAGTTTACTGCAATCTGTCTTATTTTATGTATATAAGGAAAACTTCATTTATCTTTGTGACTTTTAGAATAAATGTATTCTTTAAATTGAATAGTGCAACTATTGATATACAAAAAAAATAAAAATAAAATACAAGAAAAATTATTATGTATAGTTAAAAAGTTAACAAAAAGAATGCATAAAATAGACATAAGCAAAACTAAAAAAAATCTTTTTCTTTTCTAACTATCACAGATCGGAAAAAATTTGACTGGCATTATAAGACTGAGGTCGGGTTATAAAAATAAACAATAAAATAAAATGTAATTTCACAATCACACAAGTTGGGGATCAAAAGGATAAATGGCAATAGTTTCAGATGCAAACCTCAAAGAGAGTGGAAGGCATGCGTTTTCCATTCAGTGTCATTTTGTCTCGAAAAACACGTAGAAAGTCCCAGGAGATATAAATAAATAAATTGGTTGAATATAATTGAAATAAATAATAAATAATTTATATTTCTAATCCATCCATCAAAAGTAAAATAATTGAAATATAGGAAGTGTTACAATTAATAACAGTGATACCCATGCAATCCAAGTAGGTAAATATCATCACCACCATCATCATCATCAGAATCCAACTCAACAATAAAAATGACTATAGAGACCATAAAATAAATGCAAGAAAGTACAAATAGGTGATTGAAAAATATGCATAATATCGTTAAATGATTAACTGGTCTTTGCTTACACTGGTTTCACTGAATATAGGTAACTCACATACCCGTTTGTGATTTCCTAAAGCTTGTGCGGTACCGAAATCTTTTTTACAAGTTTGGCAAGTATGGCGAGTCAATGATGAGAAAGTACTGAGATGAAATGTTGAAAATGGGGATTCTGAGAATGAACTGATTGGAGATTGTGGAGGAGTTTTAGTGATTTGAGAATTTTTTAATCGAGTTCCATTAGGGCCGCCATGAGTTTTCGTTGTGTGTACTCTAAAAGCCATGTATGTTGTGAAAGACCGTGTACACTTCATGCACATAATTTCTCCACTTTCATTTGAATGTTCTTTTGCTGCATGATCTTCTAAAAGAGAACGGTCGGGAAACGCTGCATTACAATGCATGCAGCTAGTAGCTCGACTAGAAGCAGATGATGGGCTAGTTATAGATAGGCTGAAAGAAACAGTAGGACTAGAAAAGCTGGTGACACCATTGCTTTCAAAGGCATTGGTTCCATAAAGTTTAGGGCATTGGCTTTTCCTGTGCTCTTGATAACTTATTTGGGACATAAAACCTTGTTTACAATCTTCACATGGAAAAGGTTTGTTTCGTAAATTAAAATGAGACTTTATGTGATTACTTAATGAACTTCGGCACCCAAAAGCTTTATGACACTCAGTGCATTCGAATTCCCCATTAGCATTTGGAGGAACTTTAGATCTTTTAATAGAATTCTGTTTTGGAATCATCGGACTTATTCTTTGTAATATAGGGACATTGTGATATATAGAGGACTGTGTTGTGGATAAGTTAAGAGCCTCTGGGCTAAACATTGGCACTAAATTAGATAAAGAAAAGCTGCTAGGAGTCAAAAGTTTTCTAGGTGGGCTGCTTTGTGGTTGTATTTTACAAGGCTTTTCAATAGGAAGTCTATTAAATATTTCAGTGGGGTTAAAATTTTTATTAGGAATAGATTCCGAATGTTTCAATGGATGATTTTGTTGTTTATGCTTCACGAGGGCTTCTTTTGATGCATATTTACTATCACATTCATCGCATTTATGAATGAAATCTTGAATCACATTCATATTTTCCGTTTCTGGAGTCTTCTTTGTATTTCCAGATCTGATTTCAATTCGATGGTAATGTTCTAAATGGTGACCAATACTCTTATATGAGGCAAAATAGCAGCAGCACAAATTGCAGTTGAATTCATTCTAGAAAAATAGCAGAATTAAAAAAATCGTCACTTCGTATCTATAAATAAGTAAAATTGTAATGTTGGGTTCTAATTTACTATATTGATGTTATTAGTTCCAGTCCACAAAGGCCATTTGTTTCGCAAAGCAAATTAAAGGCATATAAAAGTCTCGCAATATTAATTTACATTTAAAACACCGATTTTTTAATCACAGCAAAATCACAATGTCACCTTTGATCGGCTTTTTTTTGACACTTCACCTTTATTCATTTTGAAAAAATATAAAAACTATGCAACAATATACAAATTTTCGTTTTTGTTATGCCTATTTCTTAATTTGTCATATACTTATATTTATTGTCTTTCCTTAGGCTTAATATTAAAATTAACTGCATTAACACTAGAACTATCAACGCGTAAAAATGATGGATTTTATATATTTTAATTTAAATTTATTAACAACTCAAGTATTAATTCAAGAATTTATGGAATAGCATTATATTAATTAAAATTTTTTCAGAAAGGCGCAAAAAAATTTTTATTTATTATTACATATAATTATAGTTTTTATTTTCATATAAATTTCAATAAAATGTCTATAAACTAACATATTTTTGATGAGCCTAATTTTTATGCTCTCTATTTCTTTTTTGTTTTGAAATATTTTTTTATAAATTTGAAAATAAAATTCTGAATTGAGAAACGATAGTTTTTAAATATTTTTTTAAAAACAAGAAAACCATTTTTGTATGACCTCATTAAATTTAAATAATGAAGAAAATTTTAATAAATAATATTAATTTAAAAAAAGAAATATATTTTTTATTTCCTATAAATAAATATTAATTAGTTTTTTAGGGCGTAATTTAAAAAAATTGCCTATGCAGCAAAATAGTTAAATCAGGGCTTTTATAAACCCATTTGCGTTATCGCTCTAAATGCGCAATGGACTTCAAAAACCGTACAAGCTCAACTGAACGTCTGTCCATACATCATTTATGAGGTTTAACTACTGTACAAAAATGCATTCTTAATGATAAAGCTTACTATTCTTTTGGTAACAAAAGCAGGATTGTTTATGAGATCATTGACTATCATAGGGGTCAAATTATCACTGTCACCGAGATCAATTTCCAATTGACTTTCATATTGAGCGTTAGTTTCTTCTGATTTCACAGATTCCTTTGATGATTCTTCCTCGGGATTTGCCACTATGATTTTGCATACCTTTTTGCAATGAGACAAATGGCTGTTACTACTTGCAAAATATGTGCAACACTTGATACACTGATTATTGGCTTCACAATTTACTCCGACTATCGGATTACTGACAACGCATTTCGTATCTCTATGTTGTTTCAAGGTGTGGTTTCGAGTGAAAGCCATTCCACAGTTTTCACAACCAAACGCTTTACCACGCCTGTGAACGAGAATATGCCTGCTATATACAGCCCGACTGCCAAAGTACATAGAACAATGTGAGCACATGTAATTTCTGGTAGCTAAATTGAATGGTTCTGCTGATTTGATATTCTGAAAATATTTTCGTTACTTATAAACAGAAAGTAGTGTAAAATATATACAAAATGATATTTACTGGGATTTGAATAAAGGAAAAAGTTTGAGAATAAATAAATAATTACATTAATAGGCTTCAACAGTAGATGTTCAACAGTTTAATCGACAGCTAAGATAAAATTCTATGAACGTGACAGTCTTGTAATTGTCTAATCATTTTTCGGAATGCAATTTATCTAATTTAAACAATGTTTCTTTAAATTACAGATGTATATGTTCAAGAGCGTCACCAGATTAGAGTGTGTTCCAAATCAAACAATTAGATATCGCCTGGAGGCGCCTACCTCAGTAGGACTGAACGAGCGTCCTTATTAAGTGGCGCTTTGAGACAATCTGTTCCTATGCTACACCCTCCCGCCCATACTGTATGCATGTTTGTTTTATTTTAATGATAAAACAAATAAATATTTCTGAGAATTACATGATCACTAGTGGCATTTAGTACTGTGAATTATGTGTAGGTCAAGATTTTTACATTGTAAACTTGAGGCTACCTACTCACGACCTAGAGATATAAGCTCAAGATGTCATTTACATTTGAATATCCTGACTGATTTACAATAAAAAGTATTACATTTTTATAACGAAAATTTAAATATTATTTTCATTTTACAAATATCATAAAATGTTGCAATTAAAAGTTTTTACAAACTTCCGGCAATATATAAAATGATTTTTCAAAAATGATATTTGTTGAACTCCTACGAGAATACCGACAATCCTTTTCCTTTTACTAAGCCAAACATCTCAATAAAATTTAATTGAAAATGGTGGAATTATTATAAATTACTCCTTTTGTTGGAATACTCGCTCATAAACTTTAATTTAAAGAAAAGCGCATCACCAGTGTCAGGAAAAAGAAAATTGTCCACATTTCTATCTGTTGAAGAATAGTGAAATTCCATATTATAATTATAAAGAATTAGTAGAATATACAAGTACCAAAGAATTTGTTACGCTTGAAATGTGTAGATCATATTGATGTTTGATAATGTTTCAAAGTTTTCATATTTTTTTATTGTTCCTCTTATTACAAGTTATGTCAAAAAAAGCGAAACCATGTGCCTGGTACCCGAATTCCCATCGAATTTAGATACGGAGAATTAATACTTATTTTCTTTTTATTTCTTTTTCATTAAAAAATTCTGGTAAATCTGATCAATCATATCTGAAGCTTTTAGCCCCAATGAATTCTGGGCGTTTCCAAATACCTCGAATTGTATATAAATAAAACTTGGTAGTAAATAATATATCTTAATTGGAACTAAAATGAGCTAACTCATTAAGTCTACCAAGACCTTAAAAAGCAATCGGTGAAGTTTCATTCGTTTCCCCCGCTTAGCTTAATTTGAGACAAGTACTCCATAACTGAACAAAAATCTATATCATTTACCGTTGAATCCTATAATGCAATTTTCCTTGGAAAATTTTTCTGATGCTTCTAACCTAATAATAAAATTCTACACTTCTTACTATTCCTCTTTGGTGCCATAGACGGATAGATTGGTTCCTAATTTATGCTAGCGGATGGCTACGTGTTGATAGTATTAGTAATTATCTTACAGCCGATAATTAAATTACGCCTTGTATTAACGCTTCAGGCAGTAAAGTTTTTCAAAAGATGCATTCAAAAACTACGGATTACTAAAAAGTTTAATTAAATAGAATTTCTTCCAAAGTTTTTTTAACCTATCGTCGATTTATAGAAAAAATTCTTTTCCTTACATTGTAATAAAATACAAAGAGCGTGAAGATATCTTTAATATATATATTCATAAAAAAGTAGTGATATATCAATTAAAGGGTTTATCTTATTTTTAATCAAACCACGATTACTTATAATTATTAACTAATATTAAAATTAATTTGTGCCACCCAGATAAAAAAAATTAATAACTACAGAAAACTCTCGATAATCCGGATTAACCAACGAAATAAAAAATTCTATTTTTAAATAATTATTCGAAATATAAAAATATAGAAAATATGTCGATAATGAGGAATGAACGGTCAGTTGACAGCAGGATCAAGAGAGAAAATATCTTTGTCATTATTCTTTAATCAAAATGATTTTATTTTTGTTAAGCAGTTTTTTTTTCAATTCTCTTGTGGGAATTATCTGTTTCTTTTATGTTTGGCCTTCAGGATAAAGAGGAATCTATTTTACTTACGAATATATTCGAGTTTAACACACAATTAAAAATATTTAATTAGTTTAATAGATATTATGCAAGAATTCAGTAGCGTTCATTTTTAATTGAAATCTGATTTAGATATATTGTTCATCCAAAATTACTATTTTCCAATAATACTATTTCACCGTTACTTTTTTCAATACTTTTCATTTTATAAAATATACATTATTTTATTTAACATTGAAATTCAAGGCAAGTGACCCCCTTGCCAGTACAAATCCAAGAGTAACTCATGATCATAACATGCATCTAGGGTCAAACAGGTTTGATTTTATCCCGGCATTGTGACATATTGATATGGAACTTACTTGTCTTTATTTTACGTCATATTAAAAATGAAATTACGACTAAGTGAAATCCAAATTAGAGATAATTTTGACGAAATCAACTTTTATGTTGATTTATTAATTTATTTCATATTGGGAAATTTTATCGAAAACTTGTGTTAGTGAAAACGTTAACACTCCAATAATTAGATTTAATTTATAACAATGGATAAATTTTCAATAAACGTATTTTGTAATTAGAAAATTTATCTGACTAGGTTTGACTGTATTCGTTTCAACGAATATATATATGCTATAATGTTAGAATTGTAAGCTTTGAAACAACATCAAATATCGCATAGAACACCAAAAAAGGTACTTCGGCGGTCAGCTATTGTTATAAATATAATTCAAAAATATATATTTTCTAAAATCATCACTTAATTTTGAGCAAAATTCAAAATCTACAATTGAAAAAAAAGTTGCAGTAATTGTTATCTTTTGATCAGCATGATTATGTAATAGTTCATGTTTGAAATAAATAAATAAAAATTAGTTTTAGAATTTTTAAAGGATTTTGATTGGTCGAAAATATAAATCTAATATAGATAGGAATTTAATACTTCATTTGAAATATGTTAAGTATAGCTCCGGTGCTAGAACATGTTACGCCAGTCATCAATTCATGTGAATATTTCACATGAATCAATTGAAAATATTTTTACAAAATCGCTTGAATATTTTAATAATGATTAAAATAATTTAAATTGGACACCTTTTGAAAAATGTCCAAATTGTTAGTTCAAATAATGTGTTTTTTTATTAGAAATAAACATAATTTGTAAACTATTATAATTTTATAAATTGTATTTTTTCATCGATTTCAATTCAAATTTTAACCATGGAAATATTTAATAAATAATTATCAAATGATTTTAAAATAGAAACTTTTAAAAATCGATTTTAATTTTTAAAGGATTTTCACAGAAAAATAATAATTGAATGATAACTATTGAATTTCAAGAGCGATAGAAAATTAGATTATTCTAACGAACGTAACAATTGATATTAGAAAATCAATTTTGAATTAGAAAATATTCTTCGTTGTCTACGAAATTTTGTATGTATCTTCCAATTCCAACACGATCTTACACATACACACAAAACATGAAATAGTCATCGTTTTGTCACGCACACCAGATTTTTTCGGTAAAGCATTTATTCAATAACTACCCAAGCCATCGCGTTACGTAATCATCGATTTTTTTCTCGTTTGTTTAACATATTACAATTAGTCACATTGGGTCTGCAATGCCTAAATTAGCTATATCGGTAATTGTCTATGAATACTAATCGATAAAGAATTGAGGCCCTGAGAAATGGAATTTCAATTTGTCAGTAGTATAGAATAATAAAATGAAATATTTTTTTTTGCATTGAATTATAAAATTAAATTCTAAGTTGTACTTACGGTTGCCTTAATGTCGGTTTTCAGTTGAATTTTCGATAAAGAAATTTTTGTGTCTTCTGGATCTAAGCTTTTAATTTTCCAAACCGTTTCACAATCGGGATTATTGGCATTGTTAGGACTGGATGATTGGCTTAAATCGATAACATGTGATTGACTTTCAGTCTCAGATTCATTGATTGTTTGTTGATTATTTAGATCTGAAATTGGACTGTTATGGTTACCATTGGTTTCTGGAATCGGAGATATTCGTAGAGGTATTGCATTATCGGCTTGGTTATTAACGACTTGTTGGGTGTTTTGATAAGGATTTCTCGCCACTACTTGTTCTGTGATTGAATTATTATTTAAGAATTATAAATTGTCAATAAAACTGACCGTTTCCAGTTTCTTGTACCGAGTTGTTTCTAATCATAAATTCATGAGAGAGCATTTCTTGTTTTTGTATCGGTTCAATGTGTGACTTGAATTTGTGTACTTTTGCTTGTTTTAAAGTCGGAAATTCTCTTCCGCAAACATCACAGCTCCATCGGCCGTCTCCTGTAACAACAATTCCTTCAACACCATTCGGATGATTTGAACGCTTTCGTTTTCGAATTGCGTGATCTTTCAATTGATGCTGTCGAAAGTTGTCTTCGCCATCAAAATGTCTACTGCATCTGACACAGAATTTTATTTGATCCAATTTTCTCCCATCGACATATACAACATTTAAATTCGAATCATAAACCGTTAGCTTATCCGACAATCCCAAATGAGTTTTATCATCGGATATTCTTGACAGGGTCTGTGAAAGCTTCTGATACGGAATCTGGATTTCCAGATCTGTTTCCGTGTGATTTAAAAAATCATTTGTCTCGGGTTTATCTGTCGTCGATTCATCGCCGTTGTGGAATTCAGCGACATGATTTTCAACCTTTTCAATTGAATCGAAAAATTTCGAACAGAAAACACAATAGATATCAGAGTCTTCCATTTCACAAGATTCTTCGATTTTCAATTTCACTTCCAAATAACTCTCGGTTTTACATTGAATCGGATATTCTTCATTAAAACTCATTTCACTTTCTTTGCTCGTTTCGTTCGATGTTGATCTAAGGGTTTTTTTTTACTGTCTAGAAAAAAGATGAGTTTTTCAAAAATGATTTACCAAAACGAAAACTAAAAATGATATCCAAAATATGTCGCTACACAAAGCTAGTGATTTCACAGATAAAGTTTAACCATTGTCCATTAGCCTGTTTAATTTAATACGAATCAACTTAGTGTGTGGACTAGATAATCATGAGATAACAAACTTTAACCACTAACTTAGTGGTTATAGCCAACCCTTTGCGATATATGACCTTATTATTGACATTACTGTGCATTGGTGGTAATCAGCACTTATTTTTTTCAATCATGTTTAAAAAACTCGTTCATATTTTTATCAAAAAAAAAATAAAACAAAAATAAATTACGAAACAAAAACTCACTTGATATAATATTTCGGCGTTGTCGTCCGAAAGATATGGTAATCAAAAAATCTTTACTTCAAATTCACTTAGCCAATTTGCGATGGATAAAGACGTCGACAATTTGTACAACTACTAACTAATGTTTCATTGAAGTTAATATCGATTTTATAAACACGACCTGGTGTAAGGATTACATCACGAAATACTAACAACGTTGAATGTTAAATAATGGATCTGCTAGTTCAAAGATTCTACAGCATCGTATGTAATTAAGATTATGTAATAAATGCACCCAATTTGTCGAGACGTCTCAAAATTTTTTGAAAGAAATTTAATTTCAAATAGAACTTTCAAAGACATTTTCAAACAAAAATTTAATTCAGAATAAAAAATATTCTAGAATAAAATCTTATGTTTTATTTCCCAATCCTAAAATTCATGTAAACTTTCAACGGGTTTTCAAGAGATTCGGAAAAAGAATGTTCTATAAAGAAAGTCGATAAATATGTTCAAGTACCACATTGCAATTAAATTTTAATTTGTATTATGAATCACCACTTCAATTACGTAATCGGTTTTTGAACATCACGGATTAGAATTGATAAATATCACCATATCCGTTGGTGTGCGATTTGTAGGTGTGTCAAAATGTATGCGTTAACCATAGTTTGGTTGATCGACATACCGAAAAAATATAACGAATTGTTTTTATTTCTTTTTGTTTAATTTCTTATGTCGAACAGATTCAGAATTTGTCGTAATATAAACATAAAGATGTCGAATAGTAATTAATACAAAAATAAAACTCACTCGAAATTAGTTTGACATAGATAATTAAAATTCCAATCGTACAAAGTTTGCAAAGGGTTTTCAATAAAATTTTACCAACGAAACAATGCATTGAGCTGATTCGTTAAACATTCTCTTGACCCTTTCTGTATCTGCCATGTGTGCAATAAGGCATTTTTGCTGATCATAGTTTGCTTGAATGAGGCATTTCTCGTATCATTAATGCAGACACATCAGTGTGTCTGTCTACTTTACTAGCGTGTCTGTGTGTTAGACTGAGATAGCGCACCATTATTGTTCCTATCTCGGGCATGTACACGCCACCTCGTATCGACCCTTTATTAGCGAATTACAATTCCAGCTCATGTGATACGATGTAGCCAGGCATGTAAACGCTACCTCTTATCGACCCTTCGTCAGCGAATCACAGTCAATCTCATGTGATACAACCATAACAAATGGTAATCAGTGACCTACAACTAAGTCAGTAATGTAGTTTCTCATTACCCTCTCACCGTGTCATTCAAAAATCGATTTATACTTATTTACCAAGCATAGAGATAAATACATTTTCATTTGTTTCCATTCATCATGCTTCATTAAAGCTTTAATTTGTTTTATTTGAAAATAAATTAAAATTTTGATTTAATAAAATCTTTTAACTTAGTTAATTAGTAAAATTAATTTCTTGAAAATTTAGTTTTGAAATTTTGATTTATATGGTATTATTTAAAGCTTAGTGGGAGGGGGGTTGCTAAAATTATTTCAATAATTTTTTGTAGCACTGCGTGATTTTTTTTTATGTGATTGTTTTAGATCAAAATATTGGATTGCAAACATTTTTGAACCCATTTATGACACTGCCACAGAGAATAAGTTGCACCTTATCTGTCATTGGAGTACTAAACCGGAATTCTAAATCTTTTAGAATCGTTAAAACAAAGTAAATCACATCGACTTAAAAATTTTAAACAATGGAAAAATATTATATTTCAGCTCTCAGGACAAAACATGTAAAACATTGGAGATGGTCCAGTAATAATAATAATATTACTATTAATAGCAGACTTATTCTAAACAGTAGCGTGGGGGTTGCAAAACTAAGAAATGCTTCAGAGCCTCGAGATAAGAGGAGCTCCACAAAGATTTATTCTAATAGAGAATTATATATTTAATTATCAAATGTTAAAAAAATAATTAAATTTATTTCAAATAATCCATATTCAAGTTATTCTACTTATAAATAAAAACATGCTACAAGCAAGCCCTATCACAGGGAGGGTAGGAGGGCCACCTGGCATGGGCCTCCACTTTAAAAAGGGCTACAAAGGCGCGTCACATTTAGAAAAAAAATCTAAATGCCTTATTAAATATAGAATATGGTCCATAATTAAATTTACAAATTGTAAGAACCAAAATACTTGGTCAATCGCGTCTAAGGGATTTAGCTTTTCTAGCAATAAAAAAGAATGAGACTAGAAATAATAATATTACAAATCTCACTGTCAAATTAGCCTCTTTATTAGGTCTCGAAAGTGATCATTTTTAAGTTTAAAAACTTTTATTTTATTTCTTATGGAAACATATTCTTTATATTTATTTAAATTTGTTAGAATTATTTCGAAAGTATTTCATTCGTTCTACAAGTTCAGCTGCCAATGATTGTGGACATAAATCTGTAGTTACGTCGCTGATATTAATAATATTTTAATCATATTGTTAATCAGGGATCTTTGTCTTATTTACAAATTATTCATTATCAGTAAAGTAAACGCTCCTACAACGCGTCACTTTTACAGCGTGATTTTGCAACGTGGTTCAAAAGATGTGGAAAATTTCTCTCATAACGCAACTTTTTGTTATAAAGGGATTTTTCAGTTGATAAAAACGAGACTTTTAACAAATTAAAATGCAAGCAATTAATAAAAAAACAGAGTTTGCAAAACAGTAAACATATAATCAAGTTCAGAATCGGATTTGGAAATAGTTCCAAAACGTTCACAGCGTAATCCACTCTTAATTTGCAGTGATGAAGAAGAGTTAAAGTGAAAATGCATCAAGATTTCTTTTTTTCGTTTTATTTTTTTTGTTGGTTTTTAATAAATAAAATATTTCTGACTCCACATGCTCAATAAAATAAAGCACAATATACAAATCGCATTCATACACCTTTCTATTCTTCGTTTGACAGTAAAAATTTCTTCCCCTTTTCAATATTCGAAGAACAGATCAAAAATCTCTGATTTTGTTAACCAAATACAATACTAGGACTTGTTTGGATTACCCATTTAAGCAGTCACTTTAATGATTGGTGATTTGTTATAACGAAAACTTGGAACCTAAAAAATAATGTGTAAATTTCCATAAGAATGTAACATACTAATAATTCCTTCCGTGTTATACAATATTGTATCTAACTTTTGGTGACTATTTTCGAAGCGTATCTAATAACTCTTTATATTCCATTTTGTTCTTAAGATAATACAGCACCCATGCTGCTATCAGGAGGATCTGTGTTGAGTATGTATCTGTCTTCATTAACAGGTAAAGCCAAGACTGGTGGGTTCGCTATTTTATTCTTTAGTTTATGAAATACAAGTCTTCTTTCATCGTTACAAATGAAATTACTATTTCCTTTCAACATCGCACTCAATTTCTGTGATATTGTTGCATAATTCTTAATAAACTTTCTGTAATAATTGCAAAATACTAGAAATGTTTGTAATTCTTTATTACAAATTCTTTACAAATTATTTCACGATTCTTTATATTCCAAATCTTCTCTGGATCCGTTTTTACTCCATTTTGGTTTATTACATGACCCAAATGACTTACTTCTGATTTTAAAAATTTGCATTTAGTAGCAGATAATTTTATTCCCGAATCTTTGATACATTCGAGAACATTATTCAACCTATGATTGTGTTCTTCAATTGAATTTCCAAAAATAAATATATCATCTGCTAGAAGTATTACTTTTTGTATTTATAACATCCATAATTAACACATTGTGATCGGGCAGTTTTCGGCCGCGTACTAGTGCTGGTAACGGGTGATTTTTCGCGTAATTTCGCACTAACGTAGACCTCTAGAAAAATTGCGATAACTTCAAAAATATTGGAACCCGCATTTTAACGTGACCCGCGCTCCACTAACAATCTATCAAAAACGTATAAATACGTGATACGCTCTCTAGCATTAATTTGCTAAACACGTATTAATACGTGATCCGATTACAATGTGTTAACTAAATATTTATTATATTTAAATTCAATCTATTTGTTTCTAATATTTGTCATTTTCTTTGTTATTCATATTGGTTTTAATTAAAACGCTTTCTCCTATTTCAAATTTCCTTTTCGTAATTGAATCAATTGTCTTGTTTCTCTCTGGCATATTCAATAACTATTCTTTGTAAATACGCTTTCCAAATTCTCTTACACAAGGTCCTTGACCAATTGTTTTTTGGTAGGTTCAGTTTATGGTAAACTCATGACACAGTTTTATATGGTTTTGTAACAAAATCTATTCTTCGACTTTTGGGTATTCATATCTTATTATCATTGGTTAGAATTGCCCCGACTTTTATTTTGAATTTGATTTTGTGTTTCAAATTTAAGCTTTGCATAATCTCTTAAATATCGGTCGAATTATTTTGCCATTCATTTTCTGGATTTTCTGTCATAATCGCTAACAATTTAGTCTTTTATTTTCAAATTTTTGAATCTTTATGAATTGTTTGGCATTGAATGCATTTGGCAAATTTGCTCCTTGATAATGCGTTTCATTAGAATGATCTTCTTCTTTTCTACATTGAAAATATATTTCTAGACTGCTTAAGTAGTTGATCCGTGTATGGAATTGTGGGGTAATGGCCTTCGTTGTTTTCATCATATAAATTATTGCTTTATGATCCTACAGAGTGTGAACTATAGGTTTACCCGAAGTCAAAATTTCGTGTGTTAACAAAGTTATTTTTCTTATGTCTCATTTATGTTTCATAAAAATGCAATTATATTTATCCAACAATTTTTTAATATTATTATCTTTTCTCTAAATCTCGAATTCCAAACTTTTGTAACAAACTTTTATCAATCACACTTATTTTTAACCCAGTATCTAATAAACACCGAAACTCATTATTATTAATAAAAATAGAAACAATATGTCTCCTATTTTATTTATCATATTTAATTATTTTATTATTTAAATTATTATTATAATTAATTATACAAAAATATTCATCCAAATTAAAATTTTCCTCATTATTACATGCTAAATTGTCCATTCTCCTTTTATCAACACACCAATCACTATACAAATTTTTAACCAATTTCCCTTTGTATGGTTCTGAGATGCCCATAAGCTTGAAATTTTTCAGATTCTTGCATAAAAACTTCTATATCGGCTCCAAGTTCGTAATTCTCTGGAGCCTTAATAAAATTGGCCATCATGGTAGCTATGTTAAATGTATTACTTTTGGTATTTATAACGTCCATAATTAACTAAATATTTTTTAAATTCAATTCAAATCCAATCAATTTGTTTCTAATATTCAAACAGAACTCTTGCGGAATTTTATTACACGTAAAGTGATGCAAGCATAAGGAATTTACATACCACATCAATTCACAACATACATTCATTTAATTATTATTTATTTATTTAATTAATTTAATTATATTTTCACATAATCTAAATAATTAACACTATTTATTCAATTTTCCTTTCTTATTAATATGTTCATCCGTTTTTGAAAAGTTACGGGTGCTTCATATAATCCAAATGACATTCTTACAAATTAAAATCAACCATATTTGTAACTAAATGCTGTTTTTTGTATGTCTTTTTCATCAACCTTTACTGGATAGTATTCACTTGATAAATTCAAAGTTGAGAAATACTTTGTTCCTCCAATAGTATCAAATACATCTTTTGATGAAGGACTAGGAAATATTGGTCTAGATGTCTAAGCATTTAGTGCTCAATAATTGACACACATTCTTTTTTCACTATTCGTTTTCTTCCCCACTACTATAGAAAAATTCCGCGGTGAGTTACTCTCTCAAGCAAATCATCTACAATATTATTGACGATTTCTTCTAAACCTCTAGGTAATTTTTTAGGTTTAAATTTTATTGGTTTTGCTGATCCTATGTCAATTTCACGAGCAATTAAATCTGACACCCCTTTATCCATTTAAATTTGCTGAACATATCCTTGTTATCACAAATAATTTTCATAAAATTTGTTTTATCTTCTTTTTTATTAGACTTGTCTATGTCCTTTTCTATATTTTTTAGTATTTAGGCGACTAGTTTTTCATCCTTTTCTTATCTTTACAACATAATTTCCTAAATATAATAAATAATTTAGGATTAATTACTAACTTTATTTTCACACTTATCCGTATTCCGCCTCACTAACATTAGTTTAAAGAACCTGGTACTACACTTTTTCTTTTTAACATAAACAGAACTCAGATTCTTGGAATCTCACTTTTATTTCATAATTCTTCATGCTTCTGATATCAACATATAAATGAGGTAAAATATTTGGCATAATATCAAATACATGATTTGTTAAAAGTTTTAAGTTAAAACTGGTCCTACTGCAACGCTTAATTGTAATTTTCTAATACAGTTTACTTCACTACCATTTGCACATCTAATCTTAGTTTTGCTTTTATATACTTTAATAGCAGAATTTTGCTTCTTTAAATCTTCACATAGTTTTTCACTGATGAAATTTATATCAGCTCCGGTATCAAACATAATCTTTAGTTTGCAATTTCATATAATGAAGTTAGCAATAAGTTTGTTTTTTGCTTTTGCGTTTTTCCTATTCGAAATTACAGTCTCCTGGTATTTGCGGATTCACCATTTATAAAATTTTAGTAGTTTTCTTCCAATGTCAGTAGTTTTTCTATGTTCTTAACATCTTGGCTTGTTCTCTCGTATCCCACTCATTGATATCATTTAGACCTTTATCTTCATTTTTGCTCAATGTTGCAATAACTAAATTAGTTTTATTCTCTTCTATTAATAAAAAATACTTTCGAGAGTTGATTTTTGTTTTTAAAGGATAATTCAAATTTGGCCCTCCCTAATCAATGGAGTTGTTATGATATTTTCAATGCAGGATGAGGACTAAGAATATAATATTTTAGCACAAGGTAGTAAATATAATCTCTTAAGAAATCTACATCTAAATATGGCCAAAGGCGCAAAACACATGCCAACACTAGCCAAATTAGATTGTTTTCACAATTGACCTTAAAAACAGTTTTCACTTCAGAAAAATACGCAACAGGAAAATTAGTGAGTCCCATATTTCTTGAATATTTACGACAATACTAACGACTAATAACTACAACATTTACGAAGCTACGCAAGATCATTTATGTTGAACTACATTTTCGGAGAATAGTTTGGAGCAGTAAATGTCCATAATTCTAAGTAAAATGGTTTGAATCGATGGTTTTATAATAAAATACAACTTCTTACCTGTTTCCTTTTTCAACTCAAAATTTATTAAGATTCTACCCAGCCTAATATATATTACATGTGAGTCTACAGCACGTGTCATTCAAATAAATAGTAAACAATGACATAATCTGAGGACACAGACACTCAATCACACACAGGTAATCATATACATTAATTATAAGGACTGATATATAAGTGACAGATTTGTATTCTTTTCCTTTTAATTTTAATATGATGAAATTTCTCGAGGTGCTTCGTCATTTTTTCAACAAATTTTCTTTAAATTGAAATTATTTAGATTTTTCTCAATTTTCTCTACTTTTGTTAATTATATGATTATTTTAAACATTTTTCTTAATTATTTTTTTTATTTTTCTTTGCCAGCCAAGGTTTTCCATTTTCTTTACTCGGTTTTATCTTTTTGTGTTGTGTTTTATTACGATATCTTGTTGAACTTGTTGCTTTTGCTTAATCTTACATTTAATTTTTGTGTTTTCTGAATTTTATTTTGTATATTTCCATATGATTTTTCATTGTTTACTTTGTGTTTTATTTACATATTTTATATGATTAATTGTTATTATTAGCCATTTTCATGAGATAAAACATCAATTTCATCCATAGTAACACAAATAATGGATCAAAATGATCGGAGATATTTATTAAACAAAATAGCAAAATGCAGGGGTTTTGGAAAAGATAGTGGATATATAAAATTCAAATGTAATTAAATGTATACCGTATTTTTCGGACCATAAGGCGCCATTAAAATCTTTTCATTTTCTCAAAAATTGTCAGAACGCCTTATAATAGAGTTGAATAAAGTTTGACTTATCAGAGTTTTGTGTTCATTTAATGTGTGCGCCTCACAACCCAATGCGCCTTATGTATAAAAATATAACCGTTAGCAGTCGATTAATGATACTGCGCCTTATAACACGGTGCGCCTTATGGTCCGAAAAGTACGGTAATTACTTACAAAATCAAGCGAAAAAATTAATTAAAAAATCAATATTTTTTAGACAGGTAACAAATCTCAAGTTAGAGACGAGTCAAATAATTTAAAATCGACTGGTCAACTAATTAAAATCGTGTTGACGACATTAATATAGTTTTTAGAAAACAAAATCTCTGAGTTTGACAAGTGTGATATGACCAATAAAAAAATTATGTTTATTGACTTATTGTAGAAAAATCTAAAAAGATTGTTTTTATGGGTTTCATAATTGATATGGTTGATGTAGAACAATATAAAAAAGTAAAGATTTACTTATTAAAATTTACCAGTTGCAGTCCATAACAGAAGAGTTTTTTAATCGATAATAATCCAAGTTTTGAATTTTAGATAATTGAAATAATATTTAAAGCATCATCTGTAAATAAAAGAAAGTTTACACTTGAGAGACTTATCCAATGATTTATAAGAATGAAATGAAACTTAAATCAGATGTCAAATTTGTGAAATAAATGCAGCAATAAATTTATCTTTAATATAACTATGTGCACTAAATTTATAATATTAAATATTAAATAGTATTTGTCTGCGGATATTACACTAGACAACACAATATTTTATTTGCCCCTGATCTTATAGTGTATTTTGGGTAATGTTTGTTTCATTAAAATTATGGGAATATTGTGTTTCACTTTCAAACACAAGATTCCTGATAGTGTTCAGCTAGCTTTTGGGCAATGTTTCAATCTCTACTCGTAACATTTCATTTACATTTAGTCACCTTGTAATTTTTTCTATTTCTTAACCCCCTTGTTACGCACAAGATTAATCTTTCGTCATATTCTCTTTTCCATTTACACCTGGATAACTTCAAAAGCAATGGTTATTCAAAAAAGTAAAACACCCACGAGGAGACGGGTGTAAATTATACAATTTTTGAAAATGAATAAACAAAAACATTCTAATATTTATGCAATTTTATTTATATAATCAAAGTGTTTTATCATGTCATAATGATTGTTATCTGTTGTTTTTTTCTGTAGTATTTTTCATCGTAAGGATTCTGTTCACATCCTGTATTGTCGCCTTTGCATAACTCTGAAAAATTAATTTATTAAATCTTTATTGATTATAATAATTAATATTTCAAAGCACATTTATATATATATATATATATATATATATATATATATATATATATATATATATATATCAAAAGAAAAATAAATGTTTGTTTGAATGCGCTTTCAAATATTAATAAACATTTAACATCTAGATTACTGATATTTATTCGCAGAAAAGAGATTCTCAATAATAAATATGTATCCAAAAACCAAACAAATTTAGAGTCGTTCAAGGTTCCGTAATGTATATTTAAAAAATTATTTCAGAAACGGTTTATGAAACAATAACTGAAATATAGCATATAATAAATCCAACAAATGCAATTAAAGAGGCAGAGGCTTGGAATCGGATGGTGAGAAAATACTCAGATATAATTCTGAAAAAAATATGAGCCGAAATCCACTATTAAAACGGTTAAGTTTTCGTAGCTCATCTGTATAGAAAATAAGAATTAAACGAAGAAATCTTTATTTAAAGCACACGAATCATGATGAACCGTTATTAGAGGTTGGTTGCATGGTTACATAGCAAAGTGGTTCCTATGATGCAATTATTAGACAAAATATGCGCACAACTAATATCGATCAACTAAATATTACCATTTTTAGTGGAGCCTCCCTTTGGCAACCGTTGGTATCATATAATAAGTTATTATTCAAAAAAGAATATAAAAAATTATTTTCAGTCACTTCAAATCAAGAAATTTGTAAATTAAAAATCAAAATAAATATTATGAAAATGAAAAAATTATTCTTACCGCAAATACCGCAACTGATTGGACATGTAGCGCGATACTTTTCTTCAGCGCAGTTGGAGCATCCGCAAGTGGCGCTGTCCTCGGTGCAATATGTGGTTTTGCACCCAGAGTTGCATGATGGTTTGGGAATATAATATTGTGGAACACATTCACAATTTTTAATTACAAAATAGGTTAGACTTTTTTCACCTCCCACAGTTTTACTGGAATTGCGAGGACATATTACTTCTTTCTCTACTTTCTAAAATTTCAATCCGAAAAAGTCAAAAATTAACCGAATTACATTTTATGTAATTAGACATTTCATTAAAATTTTCAAAAATAAATAAAAATGTATAATGTTAACTCGTGAGGCCAAATAGGCTTGTATATCCGACAGGTTGGTTTGCGTTTTTGTCACCTTTGATCTTTATTTAGTGGGAATAAACACAGAAATTAAGTCTATATTTGATATATTTCCACATAAAAAACATATTCCAAAGTCCTAGAAAGTCCTTACATTCTTCAACAGTTGACTGACATACATTCTGAAGTGCTCGAGATTCAAAGGAAAAGGCTTGGAAATAAATCTTTCCCCATTAGAAACCTGGATTCTATCGCCGTCCATCACAAAAAAACACACTAAAATGAACTAACTATTATTTCTAAGAAAACTGCATTAGAACAAATCAATTGCTTGTTGCAGCTCGACTGTACATGCTATTTGTCAAATTTATAAGAAACTTTCATAAAATAAAAATCAGTTACAAAGTGCTGTAACACAAAGTAACCAACCTCACGCATCAGACTGACCGCCCAAAACGTCCACAGAGCTATACACAATTTGCTAGTACGGGCTCGTTTTAATGTGAAAAAAATACATAAAGACCAAATTTCGAGGTGAAACGAAGGAAATGAGTAACTTTTGATGAAGATCGAAATTGAAAAATGAGTAAGCATTTTTAAAAATCAGCATCTTTTTCTAACCACCCACTCTATATGAGTTCTGTTTGCCCGTATTCCCGATTCGAACGGCCTTGAATACTAAAACTAATTTCATGATCGTTACAATGATAAAATAATAAATAATAATATTAAATAAAATATCAACAATTATTCTTACCTCTTCTTTTTTAACACAGTCGTAATCATAATTACTATTCGCAGTTTTTGTTTGAATATAGCTAATTCTTTTCCCAATAAATTTATTGTTTACACACTTTACTTCTTCCAAGCTTTCTTGGCATTTACGCAATTTATATTGAACAAATGTGTCCGTTTCACATTTGCACTTTATTCTTCGTTGGCTAGTTGTCGTTGTTACATCATAAAATCCTTTGTCTTTGATATGACTAGCAAGTAAGTCGACTACTTTTCTTTCCAGGCATTCTGCAATAATTAAATTAAAACACACATATATATATATAAGAGACAAAATTTTGAAATTGGTAAAACAAGACAATGACGACGTTAAGAGAACCCTCATTGAATGATGTCGACACGTTACCTACTCCTACCCAAATGGCCTTTACGTTGATCATATTTGTCCACACAGGAGTCGAACAGTTGATGTTGTGAAGGAAATTATTTCAGTTTTAAACTAGAGAAAATCTCTTACTACTTTATAAAGTAGTTTGTGATCGTACCAATGTAAACACGGGATGGAAAATGGTATTATTTGTTTACTTAAAACTTATATCAGCAGACTTCTTCAAAGGCGCATTTGTTTGTTCCATATTAATGAACAGCACTTGTTGACCGTTCCAGCGTGAACGGAGTAAATATTTAAGTGCTTGACGAAGTCAATCTCGATTTTAGTAAAGATCAGAAATAATTATATAAAGCAATCAATGCGGTTAATAGAAGGTTACAAAATTTAGATACTGAGACGAAGAAGTATTTCACAGGAACTCCTATCGAAAATCTCCATCTTCCCAGTTGCCAAATCTTTTTCAACTTGATGAAGCTTTTGAAAAACCTCATAAAGGTTTACAAATTTTTATAGTTTTTATTAAAGAGAAATTGAAAATGCGTCGAAGTAGCACGGAATTCTTTCGCTATTATAAAATGCACCCAGGCACTCAGTTATCCCTATACAATAGCAATCTCCCAGAAAGTATTACAAAGAAATTGTAATTTCGACCATTCTGAAAGTATCTTGTTGTCAGAAATCATGGATGAAGACAAGGAGAAAGCAGTGGATACAACTTGCAGAAATGAAGACAAAGAAGATGTCAAACGTGTTTTTGTCTACGAATGATTATTCTCAATTTCTACAAAACCCTCATCCCACCTATTCGATCTGACATGAATAACGAAGACTTATTAATGAAAGTTACAAATGAAACTCTTCAAGTTCCTGATATTCCATGCCATTCTCAAAATTTGAAACTTCTGGCCAAAAAAGTATCTCAAGTTTCAAAGATAGTTACAACGAAAGAGAAACTTCAAAAATCTTTATTTCCTCCTCAAAATCCAAACGAAAATATAGTGAAAAAATTTCATCTATAGTGGAAACCTAAATGAAAATGAACAAAATTTTAAATGAAAAAAGTAGATCAAAGATGAATGCAAAAGATTTTACAGATAGTTCCATAATATTCATGAAATGTCCCTTTTCCCAATAATCATTTAGAATAATACAAAAGCATTCATACTTATTTCCTTCTCGTCCTCGTGGACATTTCTCACACAATATCCTGATTCATCAAAGTTTGCTGTTGATTTTGTAGTTTGTAATATTCCTTTCGCTTCATCGCAATATGACGTTTCAGGTCTTGGACGACAATCTACAAACCGAAAAATAAATAATTTCCTAAAATGTTTCAAAAAATATACCATCGCATTTGCATCCAACATTTGTTACTGTCGGTTCACATCTACAGTTTTTCAGAGTATAACTTGTTTTTTGACAGACCGTATGTCCATTTATATATGACGTGGCAGTGCTGTCTTCAGGGCAAGGAATTTCTTTTGCATTCTTAGTGACTTTAACATAACATTTTTCTTCATCTTTTGATAAGGAATACGTATAGAAAAATGTCACAAGTTGATTTCCGACACATTTCTCCTCTGATTTCACCTCTGGGTCACAGCAACATAATTTCACTTGAACACTTTCTTTGACATTGCACTTGCAATCTGTAAGTGATGATCGAATTTCTCTGATTCTCCTTTTACATGTCTTGCGATCACAGAGTCCCTGGCAAATAATAAAATATTAAATAATAAATTATTATCATTATCATACTCGTTTCGTTTCAATTTCGGGTCCACATTCAGGCGTCCGATTATTTATTTTAGTTGATTCTTCACATTGTTTTTCTTGATCATTGAATGTGTAAGTTTTAATTGTTTGAATGAGTATATTTTTGGTGCATGTTTCAGTCGTTGCCGATTTCTTAACACAGCAGCACACTCTATCTTTTATTTGTGTTTTTTCTGGATGGCATTTTGTCTTACCGTTTCTGAGATAATTTAATAATCACATTTTAATAATAAATAATTGCAATGAAAAAGAATAAAAAATATAGATATAATAAAAATAAAACAAAATATAATTAACAATTTAAATAAAAAAATTATTTTAAGTGACTTCCGGAAACATGTCGAAAACAATTGGAGGTCTCCTACGGTTCCAGGAGCAGAATGTCTGAAAATGCTCTATTATTTTAGATTCTGAAGAAATCGGATTTATTTTCTTTGAGTAAAATCTTTATTCTAATTTTCGTTCACAAAATAAAATTTGAAAATCAGTAAAATCAGTAAAATTGTTTTATAATAATTTATAAGTTAAATTAACATAGATATATTTTTTTATTTTTTCAATAATATAACATGAATTTTCACACAGCTTTCACTTCAAGTCTTAGAAAAAGGAACTGCTGATAATTTGTGTTAAAAGTCAATAACCAATAAAACAAACAAAGATAAAAAAATTGAAAGAGATCCGTGGTGAGAAAGGAGAAACTAAATTAATAAATAAATTTATAATTCAATTTATAATTAGTAGTTTTTGAAATATCAGAGGTTTTAAAACCTTTGGATAAAATTAAAGGGATTTAATTGTTTTTCTTATTTTGTTCGATTACAATAAGGGCCGGCACGAACATAAGCGGTACACAGTGCAAAGTTTTCTAGTGGGGCTTTAAAAGAAATTTCATATTAGAAATAATAATTTATGACAATTTATTACTTTCTTTCAAAGATTCTTTTCAAAATCACTTTTTTTATTTGCAAGTTGCAAATATAGCATATAATGTTCATAGTTTTATTGGATAGTAAGTTTATTTGAATTATTTGTATCAATGAGTATGTATATATATATATATATATATAAATCAAAAACCATAGTAACCATAGATATGAAATAAATAGTATAAATCAGAGCTTCTTAAACTTTTGTAATTCACGACCCCATTTATGATTGCGAGTTTCTTGACGACCCCATACAAATATAAAAGAAAAATAAATTTATATTTTTTTAAAATCCCTATAACATCTTCTAATTCTAATTCATAGTAAATGTTATTCAAGTTATTACAATACTCTTAATAGAAATGCAGGTACAAACAATCTTTCCGAAATAGAAGATTTTATGACATATTTATCTACGATAATTGTTATTTTATCTTTATAACAATAATTTTACAAGTTAAAAAACATTTTCTGTTAAATTGTATTTTTATCTCTTGCGACCCCAAATGGGGTCGCGACCCATGGTTTAAGAAGCCCTGGTATAGATAAATGAAAAATAGCAGAATAACAGGTCATATATTTTTAATTGCATTAAGCTCTTACTCATAAAAAAAATTGTTATAAGTATAATCAAAATCGTTGTTATAGTTTTATTATATATATTAATATTACGCTAAAATAACTTTTATTAATATAATTAATTATGTTTTAAATTATTATAAAATTGTTTATGGTAATTGTCTTCAAAAACAAAAATATTAAAAGCATTATATTAAAAAACCATATGGTCTTGCGAGGGAGATTGCAGGTCTCCAACCGGAACTATAATTTGCAATATACAAAATAGTTCAATATATTCAATTGATAAAAGCTGAGCCCTAAAATTTGTGATTGCGTTTAATTTATTCATCATTTGGTAAAGACAAATCCAAAAATTTGTGCTGCATAGAAATTATTTGTCGCCTTTTGTCAAAATGAAAACAAATTAAATTTCAAAACAAGAAAGCAGATCAAAGGTGACTCAAAAATAAAAGATTTTACTGATATTGATATTATGCTTTAAACTTTTATATATAATCTAAAGATAGCTACCGTTAAAAATTATGCAACTCATATAACAAATAAAATTCCAGAAGAAATTTAATGAATTTCTGAAAATAAACAAATTGTAATTGCAACATTTGCAAACTCGTTTAAAATTATATTACAAAACATTTAAAAATTTTCAATCACTTTGAAAATAAACTTAAAATAATGCTGAGACAAATAATAATTATAAATTGTAAAATATTTAACTTACTTGATAGAGACAAGCTTGTTTTCCACTCTAAATACTTCCTGTAAGCATGTTTTCACGTTGCACTTGCCATATTGTATCGAAGATGGACCGCAAACTAAAATTGGAAGTAATAGTAACATTAAGTTGTTTTAATTATTTATTTATATTCTTATTTATATGATTTGATTCGACTTATATTTTATAAAATTTATTCATCTTCTCATTATTATTATTATTATTATTATTATTATTATTATTATTATTATTATTATTATTATTATTATTATTATTATTATCATTATTATTATTATTATTATTATTATTATTATTATTATTATTATTATTATTATTATTATTATTATTATTGGGGACCTGTCATGATTATGTAATACTTGTGTTCAAAAGCACTGAATCTAATTTATTTTGAAATTAGCCAAAAATATTATTTGATTTTAATTTTATAATCTTCATATCAAACACAATGAAATATAAAATATAGATTATGCCTATCTACCTCTACTAAGTGGGGACGGGTGCCACAAAGTCAAGACCATTCAACAGTTTGTGTTCCGAAGTAATGTATAAAATTTAATTGTAGTAAGGAAAATATTTACAAATACTACTGTTGTTTAAATATTACAATTTCATTTCGGTCCTTGGAGTAGTTTTAGGCCATACTTGGTGGGGATCAACTTGCTGAATTCAAGATTTGAGATCAAATGATCAGTAAGAGTGTGGGGGGAGACAAATTCATTGAGACTCGCTTCAATATCATGAATGGGAAATTTATCTCATCTCAGAAATGCACAAATTGAATTAGAAAGTTTAAAAAATTCAATTTAGGAAAAAATGGAAAGAGTTTTTTAATATAAAAAAAAGAAAAAAGTTTAATATAAAAATGAGGCTGGCTACACCAAAGCTCCATCTGATATTAATAAAAATACGTGGACTTTAAAATTTTTATTTTTTAAATTTATAACATCAAAATTTAATATTTTATAAAATTTGATTTCACTCAATCAAAAGAAATTAATTAATTAATTAATATAATTATATATATTTACCACATGGTCCGGTTTTTGGTTCTCGTTTTGTTTGACATAGGCAATTTTCCAAAAATGTTGTCTCACAATCAATTTTTTGAATATTTGTCACTGGGTGGCACTCGGACCTCGGCGTGCACTCTTCTTTGGCTTCACAAAAAACAAGAGATGTTTTCACATGGTTGTAATAACTTATGCAACCACATTCAGAAACTTCGCACCTTTCGGTTGTAATAACCCATTGATTGGTCGCCCTTTTACACCTTTTTTTAACAATAGGATCTCCACACTCAACTTTACAAGGTTTTATAACTGTTATTGGGTTTATACTACATTTACAGTTAGACACAACACCACGTCTTTTTTCAACATATTTTACATATTTTCCATGATTAAAAATGCACGGACTCTTTTTGGAAGGCTTGTCGTCACAATGAATCGGCTTTCTTTCTATTTTCTTCAAAATTCTCATGCATTTACATTTATGTAATTTATATTCATAATAATGTTTAAGAATGAAATCTCCTCCACACCTGTCTATAACGGAAGGCCCTGTGCACTTGCAATCGCATATTCTGGTCTTCGTAATGACTGAGCAGCCGCAATTTTTGAATACCAACTTTTGATAGATTCTATTCTCCTTACCAAATTGTCCATCTGAATGACATATTGGGTTGTTGACCAATCTCCATTTTTCGTCACATTTTATTGGCACTCGTTTTTCATCTCTCAAGTGGACACATTTATCATACCTGAAAACTGTTCGGAAATGTCTTCTTACTTCGACCTGTTTCTTGGTGTCACAAAATACTTCTTTGGATTCTTCGATTTTACAACAAATTATTTTGCTTCTTTTTTGATGTTGTCTACATTTACACAGTTCTATAACATAAAAAGTTTCTGTGATAATTTTGACATATTCGTTAGCCTTTTTGCCTTTCTTACATTTCGAGACTTCCGTATGACTCGATGGGCATTTAATTGGTATAAACCTCTTCGTTTTCATCTTTATGCATTGGCAATTCGAAAGCTCATATCTATAATGAGTTTCAATATATTGTTTTCCAGAGCAGTCACATTTTCTCACAACTTTGCTGTCTCTGCATTTGCATTTGCAATACCGCTGTTTGACCACATGGTCATGACATTTACAATTTCGAACAACCTGTCCAATGCTATATATGATTTTGAAACCTCGAGGACGGCATTCACTGTGTTCAACACGTATCCCATTCTGACATCTTACAAAATCATTTCTTTTAATTCGTTCTTTACGACAAGTCTGCCCTTCTAATTTATACGTAAAATGAAGATTAACAAAATGATCTAATCGACAAAATCTGACTTTTCTAGGGAGTCTACAACAACAAATTTCTTTTCGTTTTTCCATAATACCTATACACTTGTTTCCTCTGACAAGGCTACGTTTGTACGTATCGAATCTTATGGAGTCACGGAATTTTGAACAAGATGGACAATGGCCTGTCTTTACTAATACCGATGCTTTTTTATTGCATGAACATTTGAATTTTTCCACATTTTGGTGCTCAATACAACGGCAATTTTTTAACTTATAAAATGTTGTGACTATTTTTACTATATCTTTCTTACACGATCTGCTAGAGAATGATTTAGGACATGTAACAAATTCGGTGTGACTTTTGGACAATCTAAGTTCACATTTATTTTTCCTTTCATTGATGATCCATTTCAGAGTTTGATGGACAAAATTATTATTTATGCAAAGTTTTTGTTTCTCTTCTCGTTCCTTACATCGACAGATTTTTAATTTCACGTCTTCAGCGACGGAACATCTGCAAGACGACTCGTGTTTACGAAGATGCCTTGTAGTGACTTTTCGATAACTGTGCTCATTGCTCTTTCGTGGACAGTTCCCGATCGTTTGAGGAACATATTGGGGACAAACTAAAACGCATATAAATTTTAAAAAATATAACAAAAATTAGAATTATACTTGGCAAAATCTGTTTAATAGTTTCTGATTTAATGCATCTACAGTTTTGTTTGCGATATTTTGTGGTAATTTTATTCAAAAAATAATTTCTCGAGCACCGAATTGTTTGTTTATTCGAAGGGCACTTGCAGTGACAAACTTTCTTCTTAGCTTGTGACATACATTGACAGTTTCGGTAAAAGTAAGAGATATTTGTCAAAGTATATTTGTTATTGTGACAACTGGACTTTACAACTCTTGGAGATCTTGAACACGGAATATGTATCGTTCTTCGACTGATTGATCTTTGACAAGTGCCTTTGACAATTGAATACGAATATCTAGTGATTAATTTCTTTGATACCATGCACCTTTCTTCTTCATGTGATGGTAAACATCCTTAAAATTATAAAAAATCTAAATATAATCTCAAAAAGTCATAAAATACAATACAGTCACGGGGACCCTGTGAATGCATACAAATTGCCGTAATTGGGTTATTTATTAGAAGAATAAACGTAGGGGTATCTAATTAATTAAAAAATTAAATGTAATTTAACTAATAAAAAATGAGTTAGAAAATCATTTTTAAGGAAGAATATATAAATCTGGCTAAAAACCCACTTATTAACATTGGAGGTTATTCATGCTTGCCACGATTTTAAAGAACGGAACTTTAAAGGAGATCATTGAAAACTCTACAAAAAAACTTACGTATGCTGTATTTGGTTAAATGCTTAAATTTTCAAGAAAATTTCCTTGCTTGTCTGGAAATCAAAATTTGTGCATTAGGATTTGTCATTCTTTGTTTTAATCTCCCATATTAAAAACAATTACTTACAAAAATGTTTTAATACAAAACTAAAAAAAACATTTTAGTGTTTTAATGAAGAATTTTCCTGAAAAAGCTGTAAAAAGTCAGATAGAAAAAAAAATAAAATAAATATATCTTATAAAATATATGGAAATTATTCGATCTAATTTTGCCGTACTAAAATTTGGTATAGATTTGAAAAATAAAAAGAAGGCGAAATTGTTTTGTTTTAATTAATGACAGGATAAAAAATATAGTGAATAAACAGAGAAAAATTTTAATTTCAAAATGAGAAAAGAAAACCAAATGACATTGCATATTAACATGTTAAAAACCGCGCGCCTTGTACATGTCTAACACCAGCCAGCTCTGTAGCCACTATGTCAGTCATATTCAGTTGATGCCATGCCTAAATTTGTATTATATTGTAACATTTCATAATATCTTTTTTATGCGTGTGACAAACCTAGCTTCTTGGAAAAAACTTTTGGGTCACATTATTCGTTTCAGGGTGACACAAAAAAACAAAAATAATATAAACTTACTAATACACATTGGACCTTGCCATAAAGTTTTGCTTTGACACACACAATTTCCAACGAACCATTGCAAATGAGTTTCATATCTACTTTGTTCACAATATCTCATTCTACCTGAATTTCGTCCACCAAGTCTGTGCCTGTAACTATGTGTACTGCTTCTGTGAAAGAAAAATCTGTGAGTAAAACCGCTGGATCCATGTCTTCCACCATAATTAGAGGTGCCGCATCTGAATCTATGTCCATATATTATTTGTTTGTGAGAACAATTACGGATGCGGTAAAATTTTTTCGTAATCACCCAATTAATGGTAGATATTATACAAATTGGAGACCTTGTCTCTACTACCTTGATAACATTTTTCAAACAATATCTATTCACTTGAACTGTCGGTTGCCGTTTATAACAAGAACAATGTTTATATCTTATAAATTTTATTTTTTGATGACATTTGCAATTTCGAGGATAGATTATCTTATATTTCGCATCGCAATATCCCTCTCGATTTGATACCTTTACGCTTAGTTTTATCTTTATAGTCTTATGGCATCCTGGAACCAAAGAAACCGATTCCTTTTTTATTTCATCACAGACATTGTTTTGTACATTCAGTTTATATGAGACTAATATTTTCTTAATAGAGATGTGGTTCAAGCACGACCGAACCGTGAATGGATTCGGAATTCTACAAATACTGTGTTGGTGATTTATCAAAACTGGTTGGCAGATTTTGGTTCTAACATTTAACTTCAATGCAAACGTTTTCACAAATCTGTAATGACATTTTTGTTTAACTATACCACACGGTCCGGTTTCAGTCCAAGTGGAATCCTTTCTTGGTCCACAGCAAACATTGCGTTGATTTATCAATTTCTTTACACAGCGACATCCTTGACGCCTCAAGCATAACTGTTGAATAGTTTGGGTGTTGTGAATGCACCGAGAGTAAATATTTTTACACTTTCTACCGTCGCAATTCACTGGTATTGCTGTGACTTTTGTGACTGTTATGATTTTATGATTGACACATCTGTAACTAGTGTTGATGGTCAAATGTCTGCCAGTTTCTGCCTCACATCTTTGTTCGGTTTTCGGGGTCAGATGATCAGCGCCTGAGAGTATAATCTTTAAAACTTAAATTCTCACAGATATCAAATTTACATCGGCATAGATTTCGAATGGTTTTCTTCAATATTCTGACGCATTTGCAATTTTTCGGAATCACCAAATATTTCAACAAGTTAAATGTGCATTTTCCAGTAAATATTCGACTGACTGTGGGAATATGACAACAGCAAACCGGGATCTTGGTCACTCTCCGAACTGGGTGGCATCTAAAGTTTACAAGATGGTATCTAGTTTTATAGATTGCAGTTATTTTGTCTCGGATGCAACGTCGGATTTCCAAAGGTTTTTTGCAGCATTCTGAAAATATAATTTTAAATATTTATTGTTTTTATAAACAATAAATTCAATATATTTGAATCTTTCGATAGAAAAGTTGATTTTCATATAACATTAAAACAAAAATGTCAAGTTATCGATTAATTACGAAATGAATCACGGAAAGATCTGTGACGCAGAAGGAATGTTTATAACAAAAATACTAGAGCAGTTTAAAATTTTCGAAAAAAAATTAATTTTTTTATTTTTCTGTAAATCTAACAAATATTTCATTAATGAATTGCAAAAATTATAAAAAAATATAACAATAAAAACCATAATACAACCGATATTATTATACACTTCGTTACTTTACTTTTGAAATTTACTGTATAAATTGAGATCAATAAAATCTTTTATCTTTATTTTTAAGCGAATGGATCAGTTTTTTTTTGGATCAAATTTTCGACATTGATTTTTCCAACAACTCTTGAAAACGGCAATGCCGAAAATTCGTGTCAAATATTAGCTTCAGAAAAATGACATTTATGTAGTTGGCTCTACGAAAGTCTTGGTGGCCCTGGAGTTTTTACTTAACAGATTAAAAATAAAAATAGTTGATTTGTTATAATTCACCGAGTTTGTCTCGAAAAAACAAAAAAAGAAATAATTAATTTTCTTCAAAAATAAACATTAAAATTTGAAAATGTCTAGTTGAAGGTTTTTTAGACATTCAAAAAATAGCTGTAATGGACAAATTAGTGCCAGGGGAGTAGAACGGTCAACATAAACCAACAGATTCACTCATTGAACTTGCTTACGGAATTAAAATAAAAATTTTAAAACTTAGAAAAAACGAAATCTGGTATTCGTACCCTGAGTAACTATCTTTAAAAGGTGCAGATTAAAAGCGAAGTTGACGATATTCTAGAAATCTGATTGCAATTTAAAAAATATTTTGTTATGGGTTGCACTCATGTTTATTAATTGGTTTATTTTTTCAGTAATTTTCAATGTATAATAATTTATATTTCAGAGAACATTAAAACAATAAATTGAAAAATACTCACTGTAATGTAGATTTTCTTTTCTTACGAATTTTTTCACACACCGACAGTTTGAAACTACGTTCACATAATATGATCTCCAAAAATCACAATTATTAATTCTTGAATCTTTATATGTTTCTGCCATTGAACAAGTAATTCTTCGGAATGTTATAAATGGTCGCTTGGCCACACATCTGTCACGGATGAGTTGATAACCTATATGCGTCCGTTGCCACATATTAGATACGCATTCGACGCGATCAGCTATTTTCTGTCTTGAATAAACTTTTACCTTCTTTAAACATCGACAATTTTTTGTTTGAAATGTTGTCTTTCGATATCTGATCAAAAGACCTTGACAGTCGCCGATAACCATTCTATGATCTCGAGGACATGCTAAAAATATAGAAATATAAATATAATTTGACAAATAAAGAAAGAAAGTGGTTTCCCACTAAGTTTTCCGGATAAGATAAATGTTACAATAAAAAATAGTTGACAAAGATTGATATAGAATTGCATTATAAATGAAATTGTTTTTAACTTGATCATAAAAAAAGAATAAACTAACAGACGTTTTTAATCCTTTCCCTTCTGTGCGTCACGCATTTCAGATTCGTAGGGCGGTGAGATATGGTGATATATACAAGATTTTTGTCCCTTCGACATTCACGCGAATATTGATCTTTTCCACAGCATATATCCGTCTTAACTGATTTCTTTTGTCGTTGGCAAATACATTGCACTGGATTGAATTTCAACCGCTCAAAATGTTTAATCGTGTACTCTCCAGGATATCTGCAAAAAGTGGTCTTTACATGTTTCCAATAGTTTGGCTGGCCTTTATTATAGCAATGTATTGGTATCGCAGTGACTGTGACTCTTGGCCGACATTTTGATATTACTTCGTAATGAAATGTCTAGAAATGGAAATCAAGTTAACTTTGACAAAACACTAATTCAAATTTTGACAATGTTTCATAATAATGGTGTTCTTATAATTGTTGACTTTTCTTAGATGTACAATTATCCATTTCATAGTCCTTCTTGGTATCAAATCTTACATGGTATTTTCACTTATAAAATATATGAAGGGCCCGAACGGGGGTAAGGCTAGTAAATGTAATGTTACGAAACTTTACTTTATAACTTAATATTTACATATTTAAAATCCGTTGAGCTTTTACACTGTACTGGGAATCGCACGAAATAATGTTGTGGTAGGTCCGTATTTACTAACGTACAGAGAAGTCGTAAATTACTTACTTTTCCGTTTTTGCCATTTGAAAAAGTTAACTTGCTTACTCCGTGAAATATGCATTTTTGTCTAATTTGTGTTATATTATAAGAAACTAAACTAGTATTTCAATTTCATTAAATTGTAATATTTTACCTGACCTTGATAGAGTAATATGTTTTAATTATCACTTCTTTGACTATTTCACGTTATATATGTAAGAAACTAGACAAGTTCACTTATTCTATGTAACATATACATTAGAAGGATACAAATTAAATTTAGAAAATTTATTATATAATTATAATAATTAATCCAATTTTACAGAGAAAATAAAGTAATCGTGCTAATCTCAACTAAATTAAATAATAGTAAAATTTTATATTGAAATGTAATAAAGTAATCGTGCTAATCTCAACTAAATTAAATAATAGTAAAATTTTATATTGAAATGTACGATTATTATTACATTTAAATTTAATTATCATTATATTTAATTAATTTTTTATATAAAATAATTTTTTTTATTTAATTTATTTTTTAGTTATTTCAAAATATTATCATACAAATCTACAAAATCATTTTCAAACATTTTAAACAAAGATGGTATAATTATTTCAGAAATCGAATAAAAAGTTAAAGAAACCAAAACTATAGAACAAGTTAAATTTTCAGAAGAAATTATAGAATAAAATATTTATTATGTAAATAAATATTATGTTCAATATTGATACTACATTAGCCACTTACACTTGTAATTCGAAGAGAGTTGGTATATTTCTTAATTTTTTTGTTAGAATTGCGAACTCAAATGACGCGCTATGCATGTAAAATTGACTTTTGATACAGATAGCAGTCAACGTGCAAATCATATCATCCAATCACAAGTGGTTTATTATAACAAAAAACTAAGAAATATTTGTTATTTTTCTCTGATGATTATTTATTGAATTATATCTATCAGAATATTTGAAAATATTAGATAAATCACAATTTTCGAAAAAAATTTCCAAACGATTTTGATTGGTTCGGATTTTAGTTTGATTTGACATTAGTTAAATAGATCATTGTAAATAAACAAACAAGTTTGAAAGTAAATAATCTCAGTAATATTTATCAAAAAATGTACCTTGAATTTTCTTTGACCATTCTCGCATACTATAATATTGTGAGGCTTCCGGCAGCATCCAATTTTTTTTGTTTTTTCATGCTTGAGTACGCATTTTTTTTCTTTATTAATACCCCAGAATTTTGAGTAAACAAAAATGTATCCAATTCCATTTTTATTTATTTTACCACATGCAGTTTCACGGACAATTGGCAGGGGGCAATTTTCTAAAACAGGCATTTAGGAATATAATTTATAAATTGCATTTAAATTACTGCATGAGCGTGAAGTCTGGATGATAGTGGACTCTTTACATTGACAATTGACAGGCCTAAAAATGTGCTTTTCCACTAGTTTAAGCTTTCTACGTACGTCACACTTTATAATTTTGAAATCCCGACGACATATGACGGGTTGAAATTTCATTTTTATGTTTTCCACGCAAATTTTCTCCTTCATACCGGTATCTATTTCTGGACAGAGCCTTCTATGGGTAAATTGTATTTGGCGATTAACAAATGTGTACACCTAAATAACATTGATAATACCCCACAAAAATATATTCATATCAACCCATTGGTTTCTGATGCACTGCTTTTTCGTTTTTGAAATTGGGCACTGTTTTCGAAAATATTTTTCTTGGCAAATTCTTTTAATGCATTTACAGTTGATATTTTTATAGTAAGTTATTCGGTGATAGTAATATCCATGTCTCCGTGTTGTCCTTGCTCTCCACCGAGGACATTCTGAATATGTTAGATGTAAACTCACAAAGTTCTATAGTTACACAAATAAAAATACAATTAAAAAGGTTACTGTTCCAATGACTGAGAAATACAGTGGAACCTTTTCGTAACAGGGTCGTAATTAAAGGTGAGCTGTGGAAAAAACAACAATAGAGTTGACTCAGGTGATTCCCACAGTGGGTGCTGAATCATTTTAAAGAGGTGATAGCAGGTTAAGCTGCAACTACAGACACTAAGGTGGTTTAGGGATTTGTGTTGATTTACAGAAGTACTCAAGAAATTAAATACTTTAAAATTAATACTTTTCACAGGACATGTTTGGATGAAAATGTGCAAAATGTGATTTAAACATAAAATTTAGTCTTTTTATATTGGCTCCGTTTCATTAAAATCGACATAGCCGTAGAAGTTTCAAGATGAAACTCGTATAGACCACTACTTTTCTGTAATTTAACGGCAGAAGCGTTGCTATTTACATCGAAAATATCAGATAGCTTAAACGCAGTAAACTTTATAATGGGAGGGCGTTATTTTCAAAAGGTTAAGCAAATTATGGTCTACACCAACCCGTTACTTTTTACTACTGATCAAAATAGTCGCAATTCTGAAATGGAGTTCAAAAATATGTTTCTTTTTTCATTTTATCAGAAATAGACCCAAAAACTCTTCCCGCCATATCGGAATTGCGTGAAATCAGGGATTTACTGTATTTATAAGTAATATATTATTGAAAAGAAAATGAAATTTATTTTAAGACAAAAATCAAATTACCTATATTCTTGGATGTTTGACTTCTTCTTCGAACGCACTTATTGTTTTTCGGAATGAAACTTGTCGTTGTTATGAATTGTTTGTTGTTAACGCAACTTACAGTGACAAATGGGTTCCTGCATTTGGAACAGGTACTAATGGCTTTTGTATCCTTAACACAGCGACAATCTTGGTAAATGGAGAATTTCGTAAAGCATAAAGTGTAAAGACAATGATTGATGTACACCTTTCCGAGGGTACACTTGGTTTTGCGTTCAGACGAGCAGTGCTCAACTAATGGCAGAGCTGTTTTAGTGAGAACACATCTCATACCTTCAGCTCGGTATCTTTTACATTTCGAATATTTCACATTTTTTATGCACTGCGTTCGGCATTTGTCTAAGGTTTTACAAGGACAAGGGCGAACGGCTACCTGACGGCAACTCAATTCACATTTACAATTGACTTTTCTATATGAGCATTGCACTTTCCGTTTCCGATGATTTATGCAAGGCGTAACATACGAGTAATCCCGGTAGCACACTGAAATGATCCGCCAGTTTTAATATGTTAAACAAAATGTGTTCAAAACTCACCGACTGGTATGTCATAAACCATTTTCGATTTGACGCACTGATGATGAGGATACGCACCTGGTGCTTGTCTTCGGAGGCAACTTATTTTTGTCGTACGCCAAACGGAATGTGCCAAACAAACTGTTTTTGATAAGTTTTTCGAACATCCTGAAAGCAATTAATCGAATGAATATAAAAGTAAATCAATTCTTACTACAACAATCTTGATAAGAAGTAAATAAATGCCATTTGCAATGCTCGCCGACAAGAACAGACTTGAACACCCTTGCAGTTCTCATTCCATTTGCATTGCATTTCCCGTATCTCACTTTATTTGGCACTTTGTGGCATATACATGGGAAATGTATCATACGCTTTTTACATTTGCAGTTGACTACGTTATAAAAATACCGTTTAATAGATTTCAAATTCGTCCATTTTCCACATGGGCAAACGACGGAATAAGGATCCTGACATTCTGAAAATAAATTGTCAATAAAAAATTCCAACATATTTTTTAAACAAATATCCGGTTTACTCATTTCAGTTTATAGGGATAAATTAAAAATATCCTCTCCAGTCATTCACACACGTCCATAAAGTAGAAACATAGAGAAAATAATTCGTATATAAAATGTGAAAAATTTGACACTCCAATATGTCATTAAAACCAAACTGGAAGACCTAGAAGATTTAAGAAGGCACTTAAGAAGTTGTGTTTTTTTTCCAAAACAGACAACAATAATAATTTGATTTGTGTAAAAAAGTTCAAGATTTAAAATATACTTCTCTATTTTTTCATATAGAAATTGCAATGGGCATAAAAGAACACGAAATTATACGACTAAAATATTAATGAAATCTTCTTTGAATATCTAAAATCCTTTTCAAGGAAAAAAAATAAAATATACACAAAAAGAATATTTATTTATTTATATATTATGTTTGGTTAATATGATCAATTGAATAAGAAATTGCAGTTAAAACAAAAATGTCATAATAATAATAATAATAATAATAATAATAATAATAATAATAATAATAATAATAATAATAATAATAATAATAATAATAATAATAATAATAATAATAATAACAATAATAATAATAATAATAATAATAATAATAATAATAATAATAATAATAATAATAATAATAATAATAATAGTAATAATAATAATAATAATAATAATAATAATAATAATAATAATAATAATAAGGCTTACTTATAACTCTATCAACATTTGTCTTTTTCTTAACACACTTTTCGTTATTTACTAAAGTAAATGCTATTGTTGTTGTTCGCCAAGTTTTGTTTGCTATGCATGAAAATTTTGTTTTAGGTTTAAGGCAGCACCAAAGTTTTTTCTGTGTTTTCGTTCTGATCTTCTGGCATTTACAATTCCTTACTTTGAAATAGTCAGTAATTATGGCATATGTACAATCTGGTTTTCTTTCAGTTTTGCGAGACCTGGAATGAGACCCACACTCTGCAATAGTAAAAAGAAGTCAAAATCAGTATTTATTAAACTGGAAAACTACTCACGAATTAATTGAGTAGTTGTCGCTAAATATTTCAAGCATTTCTTTTTATCAGATGTCAACCGATAACTTAAAGTACGATAAACAAATTGTTTGTGTGCATTGCACTTTGTTATGAGCCTCTTTTTGGGACAACAACTGAAAAGAATTTCATGAGAACTCTTCTTTACGCAGTGGCAATTCTCAATCTGGTAGTAATAGGTAAATTGTTTAAATTTGCATTTGGAAATAGGTTTGGTTTCATATTGTGGCTTAATCGGTGGACATTGAACTGGATGTACCCGACGATTGATTTCTCGAATGCATTTTTGTTTATTTTTGCCGAACTTATAAGACGTGATTTCTACATCAAAATAATTTCCTCGACATTTTGTTACGGTCGACGATTTCGGCAACTTGCAGCATTTCCAGATCACCCTTTCCGTTCGTTTACAACTGCACGAATTTTTGTACAAGTGTTCCTTGATGATGGTAATCTTTCTGTAATTATTTCTCTCTTGTCCACATCGGTGTTTGATAACGCGAGCTTTGTTGCACTTTATACAACTAAATTTAACTGATGTTTTCGAGGAGCATTTAAAACATTTTTTATTATATTGAAATGTCTTTGTTGAAGTTACGATTTGACCTGTATTGGGATTGCAAAATGAATTCCTTTGAGGTTTTGGACAGCAGCATTTCACGGGACAAACTTTCGTTCTGTATTCACAATCCTCTCCTTGGGAAACTGTTATGTGAGAAGTGAGACATGTTTGGAGATTACAGGACAATACTCTTTCTGAGATCACTTTGAATTTACAGCACGGCTGAAAATAGAGTAGAATGATCAAAAATATCATTTTCTTTCATTCTTTACTATTTATGTGATTTGATTAGCGAATGATTGCTAATTTGATAAAAAGATACAGTAAAAATAGTAAAAAATGTACAATTAAAAACATTTTTTGTTAATTTTTGCTGTATACCGAAGTTTTCGGACCATAAGGCACACTATCATTGATCGACTGCTAACGGTTGTATTTTCATACATAAGGCACACCGGGTTATAAAGCGCACACATTAAATGACGCAAAACTCTAACAAGTCAAACTTTATTCAACTCTATTATAAGGAGCACTGACGATTTTTGAGAAAATGAAAGGATTTTAAGTACGCCTTATGTTCCAAAAAACACGGTAATTATTGTCATATCTATGTTAATCTGTAAGTCACATATGCGTCAAAAATATAGACAACTTTTTGATTAAAGAACTTCTGAATTGTTATTATTATTATTATTATTATTATTATTATTATTATTATTATTATTATTATTATTATTATTATTATTATTATTATATTATTACTAGTTATAAACACGAAATTCTTACTGAAATAACTGTCGAGATCTCTAACTTTCGGCATTCACATTTATGCACATAATATGATGTTTTTGTTATTGTTTTTGCATTTCTAACGCATTTGCTGGTTACTTCAGTTGCTGCTGGACATAAAACTGGGGTTTCCTTTCTAGATATCTGTACGTCCAAGCAACGGTTATTTTTTAGAATTCTTTTAAATTCTGTAAACACTTTTGTTTTAAAAACGCATTTCTTTTTAATCACTCTTTCTGGATGGCAACCTACAAATCAACCGAAATTATTATTAGATAATGTTTTGCACGAATGACTAAATTACAGCAAGTACGGGCTGAATACTCGTGAAATTCTGTTTTGATTTTACATCCATCCCGGAATGTCTTCCATATCTGATCAGTTCTTTTACAGTTTGCTTGGCAAATACCTTTCCGTCTTGTATATTTTGTGGTGAATTTTATGCGAGTGCAAAAGGAAAATTCTTTCCTAACACATCGGTAATTGCCACAACTGTTCACCAACTCGAATGTCACAGTAATTGTTGTGAGGATTCCAAATTTTCTATTACATTTTTGATACTTATATGATTCCCTACAGCCTTTAAACGATATAAGTTTACGCCTATACGCAATCATTTACTTACAGCAAATTCTAGGACGTCTAATAAATTTTCGAAAGCATTTACAATTTTTTGTAATTCCCGAGATTTCTTGAATGTCATCAGCTTTACAGTGAAATACTCCCTTTCTGTTTCTTACACATTCTGCACGTTTTATTGTGTTTCTGACCGGACAAGCTGAATGCAATTTAGATATAATTATATTAGTACATAATAAATAAAAGTGTAAGTATAAAACGGCAATTCCTTGGTAGCAGTATAAATTAATATATCAGATAAGTGAATAACAAAATAAGCCCTTGCTGTAAAGAGATAATTATATTGTTGAAAAAAGTTTCGATTATTAAATAAAAGAATTATTTAATAATCGAAACTTTTTTCAACAATATAATTATTACTTCGCAGCAAGGGCTTATTTTGTTATTCACTTACATAATAAATAATAATTCACTTTTTATTGTTACAATTTTGTTTAAAAATTAAAATTTAAAAATATCAAAATTGTAAATTGAAAACATATTTTTAAGATTTAAATTGGAAAATAAAAATTAAATCGTAATAAATTTTAAATGCATTTAAAATAAAAGAATTTTATTAAAATAAATTATTAAATTTTTTTCAATAATTTATTTTTCGATAAATAAATTTTATTAATTTAATTATTTTTTGATACGAAATCAATTGAGAAAATTCGAATAAATGTAATAATTTTAATAAAATTTTTAATCAAATTTCTAATGTGTTTATCGTTAAAATTCATTAATTTTATTCCTATCGAAGGAATTTCATTAAAATTAATATTTGAATTCATTTTTAATTTCTCCAAAAATTATTCATTTTATGAATCAAATATTAGGAGGTTTAATATTCATTTTATCTTTGTTTATCTCCTAGCTGTAATTTAAACAAAAATAAATTCATGTAAATATGATTTAAACAAACTATTACCTGGAGTTACGAATCTGTACTTGGTTTTCGGATAGCATTTTGCTTTGATAAGCTTTTCAAAATAAGTCGTGTGTATAAACTCTTTATTTTTGCAATGTATGGTTTTTTTCCGAAAGAGGCAGCCTAAATAAAAGAAACATTTATTAAACAATCCAATTAAAAAGCATATTTAATATAATAAATTTGTCAAAAATTTATAAATAAACAACTTATCAGTTATATCTTTTATATTTCTTGTCACTGACATTTTTTTATTTAATTTATTTTTATTTCTTTTACTATACTTGACATAAATTTCTAACACCGATTTTATCAAATGTTAGTAAAATGATAAAAAAAAAATCTTTTTTATTTTGTTTTATTGCTGACATTAAAGGTAATTTATTTAATTAATTAATAATTTTCCGTATTTAATAATATCTACAGTTGTGAAATTGTAAGTTGTTCTTAACTGTCGCTAGAATATTTTATTTGTTTTTTTTATTTTAAATTTTATTATGATGAAAAAAATATTGTTGGTGTTTCAAACAAGATTAGCTTAAAAGCAAATAATTCCATTATAAGTTTCACTTCGGACACGTTAAAAGTATATGAGCAACCTTTGACAGCGTTAGGAAGGAATATAAGAATATAAGAGATATAATTAAAAGCTTTAAAAACAGAAATATCAAACTAAAACACCGAAAAGGAAGTGTCGCTACTTTAGTATGGTAATGGAACATTACTTACATTCCTTTTCTTGCCAGCGCCTGATTGATACCTGACATCTGCAATTGCGGGCTAACCCCATTGTTTTTGTAATGTATTTGTCGCATCCCTTCCTTCTCACAATAAGCGTTGATTTACATTTGACTTCAGTAGAACTAATTCTTTTATCTGATACGCAATCATAGCATCCTTGAACCCTTTGAAATGTGACTATTTTAGTTAAATATTTATCATTGTCACATCTGAGTCTCTCTCGAGCATTCTCTAGGCATCTCTTACAGGTTTCATATCGAATAAATGATCTCAGAACACATTTATATTTAACCACCTCATAATAAAAACTTGTAACATTACGTTTTCCAGTGCAGAAATTACAACGTCCAGTTTGTACCCAATCTTTAGGACAATCTAAATATTATTATTATGTATTATTAATAAATAGTTATATAATAAAGTGTATTACCGCATGCTTTGTACGTATGTCTTACTAGTTTTACGCATCTTCCTTTGGAGTCTCGGGTATAGCTGTTATGAAAAGTCGTAATAATATTAGTGGTTTTATCACATGTTCCAACAATAGTTTCATCATTTCCACATTCTAATAATAATAAAATAAATTTAATAATTAAATTTCGCTTAAAATTTTACTGCATTTTTCAAAATTACAAGTCAATCCACAAATGGATCTATAAAATTCATGAAAGCAAAGTCCTTTTCTACGGAATGCAAGGCATCTTTTCGTACTAATTTCATTTTCACATGCTATATCTACAAATAAATTTTTTTAAAATTAAAAATAAATTTATACACATCCAAAAATGATTGTTTCGAAAAAAATAATTGCAATACTAATATACATATATATATATATATATATATATATATATATATATATATATATATATATATATATATTTTAAAAATGTTTTTAAACAATATTTTTATTTTTTAATATTTATAATAATAATAATAATAATAATAATAATAATAATAATAATAATAATAATAATAATAATAATAATAATAATAATAATAATAATAATAATAATAATAATAACAATAATAATAATAATTAAAAAGCTTTAAAAACAGAAATATCAAAAATAATTGCAATACTAATATACATAAATATATATATATATATATATATATATATATATATATATATATATATTTTAAAATGTTTTTAAACAATATTTTTATTTTTTAATATTTATAATAATAATAATAATAATAATAACAATAAATAATGAATAATGAATAATTGTTGTTGCATTATTAATGTTAATAATTAATAATAAATATTATTAACCTATTATATATACACCTTAAATTTATTTAAATAAAATCAATCAAATGTGACTATGTACTTATTTATATTATATTATTATTTATTATAGTTATTGAATAAAAAGTAATATACGAGTGGCCTATAATTTCAAAAAAATTTAAAAATTTGAAAATATGTATGTTGCGAAACTTAATTGTAATTTTCAAGAGGCATTTTGCATTTAATTGTGTAAAAAATCCTGATTTTTGAGCTTAGTTTCACAGTAAGTTAAAAACACCGTTACCTTGGTTATTTGCAGACTCTAGAATCGGCACGACTTGCTATGGACTAATAGAATTTGGAAATGAAATAAAATTGAATTTAACTAGAAACTGACTTAGAGCTTGGTTCATGAATGCAAATTTTTTCAAAATATTCCATGAGCTCCTAATATACCTTACACAAGGTCTTAGAAAGAAAAAAACTCGGGAGGGGTTCAGACCGATAAGCCACTCCTCTCTGGCCACTCTCTCATTCTGGTAGTTGAAAGAAATATTCATTTAGTATTATCTGTTTTTTAAATTTTTGATTGAAAGAAGATACAAATAATTTTTTGGAATTTCAAGAATTGCAAGAATTGCTTTAAAGTGATGTTGGCATTCTGACTGAGGCCTGTGGCCACCGGATGTGGACCATATCTAGTTGTCAATTTTACTCGGTTGCCATTTTACTCTGGTTTTTTACTGGAAGGCATTTAAGCCTTTGTATATTCAAATAAGTAAAGCTCAAGATATTTAGTAGTTTTACACTAGATTGTTTTGATTTCCATAGTTAATTGGATTAAAAATGATTCTTACTTCGAATTTTACAAAATCCACAAGTTCTTGGACACAAAACATTCATTGGCTCTTGGAATTTTTCACAATCTCCTCTCTGTTTCCATTTTCTGCAACTTTTCGAGTTTTTCCTATCCGTGCACAGACTCATGCATTTGCAATGTACTGGTTTGACGCAAAGAGCTCCGTCTCGAATAAATCCTTTATTGCATTCGCATCCTTCTCGTTCTGGCAAATCATAACAAGGACGTTGTGTTCCATAGAAATGATTTTCACACGTTCTTGGACAAGGGCTTACTTTCTGTGAAAAGTGTTGGTTTTTTCCACATTTCTTTTGACATTTAAAAAGACTTCTCCATCCGATTCCCGGAACTCCTGATTCTGAACAGGCTTCAGCCAGACCCTCCAATATTTGACACTGAACTCTTTTAATTTTGTGCGGTCTGTTTTTGTTAATACACAAAACTAATAAACAATCGTCATAGAAAGATTTTAAATCAACAAAAGCTTGTTTGCCGCATTTTTTAAAAGGATTTTTGTTGATCAAAATGTCTTGACAAATACTGTGTTTATTTTGTCGATAGAAATGGCTACCACAAATATTTTTATATGATATTTGAGCTGCCGGCAGACAATTCTTTCCGAAATTTGTCACTTTGTAACTGTTGGCAATTCGAGCAAATCTGTTTTTTGATTTTGATACATCTTTGCCTGATTTAGTCCTGAAGTCATTAAATAATCAAATTTTAATTATTATAAATGGTCATTTATTTATTATTATGATCTATATTTTTTTCTATTATAATTAATATTATTATTATTATTATTATTATTATTATTATTATAATTATTATTATTATTATTATTATTATTATTATTATTATTATTATTATTATTATTATAATTTTTATTATTATTATTATTATTATTATTATTATTATTATTATTATTATTATTATTATTATTATTATTATTATTATTATTATTATTATTATAATTATATGTTTGGAGAGTCAACCTGAGGTCGTCATGGCGCCCATTGCAATTTCCACAAATTCCACTCATTTTCCCAGAATATTTCCTTGCTACAGAAATGAATGCATTTGATTTTCCGTTGAAAGCCACACGAACGGAACATTTCGGAGCGACAAATTGGACGAAGTCATTCGAATAAAATATTCTGACATCTCTGTCTTTTTCATATGGAATGGATCTTTTCACATTTCCGATCTAAAAGTAAAAAAACATTTAAGATTAGAAGGTGATTACAAAATTAAAAATATATTTTATGTAAATTGTAAATGAAATTTTGATCAAGTTGATTGAAATTCTGGATATCGCGCGTTTTTTGATCAAAAAACCTTGAAAACCTTGTAAGTAAAGATTTGGTGTCGTTATATAACATTTATGAAACTTTATAATAATATGATGGAATGATTTCCAAACTTATTCAAACACAATTCTTTCTAAAACTACAATTTCTAAAAAAGTTACACTTATAGGACTGTATTAAGCATAAATAAGAAATACGCAAGGCACTCCTAACAGATTTCTAGAAAAAATGTTTAAATAGGTGATGCAAAAATGAAAATCGAATCGGACAATTAATTTTAGATATTTTGGTTACCAAATATCAAATCTCACAATTTTAACGGTAACTGAATAATGCACCCCTTAACGCCGGTTGAGGACAATTCACGGATACTGTATCTATTGGTTCAAATGAGTAAGCGCGTTCCACCAATAATAATAACCCGGCGTATCGAATCAAATACGCTTGATAATATAACATATAAATTTGTTGCACCATCTATTAGTTGAATATTTTTTAGGTTTATCTAATCAAAAAGTTTAAGAAAATATTTCCCAATCCAAAGGGTTAAGACGAAAGAATACTTTACCGATTTTTTGAAGTCAATCGCTTATAAATTTTAAAATTATTAGGAAAATGAAATTCTATTATTTAATACACTTTAATATCACATTAAATTATTTTACAGTAAAAACTGAGAGTTTTACCGTAATAACTTCACACTAAAACTATTTTAATTGAAAGAATTAATTAGTGAAAACACATAAATTTTAATACTAAACGAATAACTCAATAAAAATGTAAAAGAGAAAAAAATATTTTTTAGAAAATATCAGAAAAAAGTTATAAGTTATTAAATATAATATCATTATCTTTTAGTCTATATTTTGCTATTATTTAATAAACTAAAATTAATTAGTTTTATAATAATAATAAAAATAATAATAATAATAATAATAATAATAATAATAATAATAATAATAATAATAATAATAATAATAATAATAATAATAATAATAATAATAATAATAATAATAATAATAATAATAATAATAATAATAATAATAATAATAATATTAAACAAAATATGTTATTCTTACTTTTAAAGACCGTCTTGGGCCTAATTCATACTTTTCACCAAACATATGAATGATTATACTTCTCGCATATGAATTTACAGACTGCTTACCACCGAAATGATTTTGGACTTCAATATTAAACGAACATGAATCTCTTCCACTATTGTAGTTTGATAAAGTATATCTACAGTCACCATAAAAATGAATTCCTTGGCCATCATAAGTTCGATAATGTAGACCACCCACTGCACTGCATTTGCAAAAGTCTTTTCTTTCCAATCCACAATAGAGATTTGTCTTCGATGTAAATGGTCGGCAAACTCCATTTTCTTTAATAAAATTTGTTATTGTAACGTAACGTTTTCCATTAATACACGGCTCCCTGTTTAAAATCAGCGATTAAAGTTTTTATTGTACTGTATATGAAGGATTTACTTTTTCACGGAAGCCTTTCGACAAACGCTCTCTTGACTCATCGTAACACATTGAATGATCCATCCGGTAAAAACCTGCATATAAAATTACATTTAACAATTGAATATCATTTTATTAAATGAAATTTTAATTTTATGATGTCATTTAAACAAGTTTAATTTATTAATATTTTTATTGCACTTCAAAAAATCAAATAGTAAAAATATATTTTTAAAGTTAAATAAATTAATAAATAAGCTAATAAATAATAACAATAATAATAATAATAATAATAATAGTAATAATAATAACAATAATAATAATAATAATAATAATAATAATAATAATAATAATAATAATAATAATAATAATAATAATAATAATAATAATAATAATAATAATAATAATAATAATAATAATAATAATAATAATAAAAATAAAAAAAAATTACTACTTTGAATTTATAAATGAATTATTAAAATAGAATTTTATAAATATTATTTAAATTGCAAATACTCATTTAGAAAGAATATTAAATTAAATATTTTAAAAATAATGTTCCAAAAAAATGACTATTATAAAATTAAAATAATAAGGAAAATAAATATTTTAATACGTAAATTCAATAGAAAATCTTACCAGGATCAGATATTGTTTGAACATTATTTTGAATTGACCTATTGCAACATTTTTCACATTTTTATACCAAAATCGGATCCCAGAAGGGCCCGCGTTTTATAAAATTCAATTAAAAACTTCTTATGTCAATTAATTTCAAGTTTTTTTCATGCCGGAATAAAAAATAATAATTTTTGTCCTTTTAATAAATTGGTTTTATTGATATTTGTACTTTTTTTGTTTTTGACTATACAAATTACTATTTTTAAAATAAATTTTTGGAATTTTAAAAAATTCAGTCGAAAAATTTCGCATTTAATTTAGTTTAAATTTAACAAACTTTAATTTTCAAACCTTCATGGCCTAAAGTCAAATCCTTTTTAATCTGATTGAGACATAAATTTTATAAATAATAACTTATATGAATATTATATGTTGAATGCTTAAAAATTATTAATAAAAAAATTAAAGTCACTTTATATTAGCCAGATGGCAACCAGATTACTTTTTTTTAAAGAATTATTTTTACAAGCTTCTTTTCATAAAATGTTGGCAAAAATTATATTTCATTTTATATTGTTTGTAAAATGTAAATGCCATATATATATATATATATATATATTCATTGAAATTTGTTTATTCCAATTCAAATACCTTTTTTGGAGGGGGAGTGGTTTAGAGTTGTGCAACAGTATATGAAAGTGCACGGAGAATATAAAATAGATCAATATAAAGGGTAAAAATTGCAATACAGTAGATTTCACTTATAGAGAACTTGCTTAAAGAGAACAAAATCGGCGAAAGAGAACTTTTTGGTTCAAAAATGGCATTTTCCCCAATTTTTCAGTGTAAAAGTTCTCTTTAACCGATCATCGGTTAAAGAGAACATGTTTTATTAAAATAAACATTTTTTATTTCGGTTTTATTTTTTTCAAAATACAGTTTATTTTAGACAGTAAACATATAATTTAATTATTTTTGTTTTAAAAAGGTAATTGATTAAATGGTAACCTGACTAAAGGTTATTTGATTAATTGAAAATGTTATTTTACTTTAAAATTTTAGGCCATAATGAAATCAGGTTCCATGACAATTCTAACACTCAAACAGAAATTTGAAATCATAGCACTTTTTGAGAAAGGAGAAAGTCAAGCATCATTGGCCAGAAAATATAAAATATCTCCTTCATCAATATCAAACATTTGTCACAAAAAAAGGGAAGAAATACTTGAGGCCTACAGTTCCAGGCCTTCATCAACCAAGAAACTGAAACAATCTTTTGCTGGTGTACTGGGTGTAATTAATTTGTTTAAATCTGTGCAAAGCTTATTCAAACCTATTTCCCTCTATCAAAATACCTTCTTTTTCTAGGGTCTATGCTGTTTCACCCAGACGCCCCACAATTTTAATCCTACCACTATATACCCATGAGCAAGCTCATATTGGTACTGTATATAACATCTGAAAATTCATGAACAGGTGAGCTCCATTTCTAGAACTACTCCTCATGATATTTTCACTTTCGGGTTCCTGATTGCCGATGGAAGGTCTTACATCTCTTTCTATCTATACGCTTGTTCATACTCATCTATTTCTACAATTCCTATATCAATTTGTCATCATTACTGTTTATTTATTAAAATATTTTTCAAAAATTTGGGCAGCGTTCCGCCCTTATTTTATGGAAAATTCCTTGTTTCATACAAACGTTAACCTATGGTAAATTGACATGAATACATTATTATAAGGTCGTTATTTTAGTCCAACAACTCATATTTGCTTTCCTATGGTCGCCACAGTTACCACCATTCGTAAATCTCTATATTATCATCTCACAGATCTATACCAAAATGTATCATTTTATTTTAATTTTCCACCACTATGATTATCAAACAATGTACGTGATTTAACCCTACTTTATACCTTCGTTGACTTAAATTTCTATCACTAGTCGTACCCTTGATAATATAATAATCGGCAGGAATTAAATTAAAAATTCAATTTTCCTACTTAAACATTTACATAAATGTTATCCCCTTAATTATGGCGATCTTCCCGAATATTAATTTTTACCGTTCCGACCAACATTGAAATGGCCGCCACGGTGAAGTACGACGGCTTCCTACTCCGCGATCAGTGTGACAAGACCTGACCATGCCGGCAGACACCGAAGGGTGGTTAGCGACAAGGCAACACATCAACATTCCTCAAAATCAACTGAGGAAATTGAATATTGCCCTAACACTTTCACAAGCTAATATAAGTAAAATGAATATAAATAAGTTAAGGGGGACCTGCCGAGCGATGCCAAAAGACATCGCGGCCATCCAGAATAAGTTAAATTAAACAAAATATTAACTTAGAAAAATATATTTCTACAAAAAAACAATACTTACACTCAGTCAAGCATCCAAATTTGAAAAATTGTCATACACCGGCATAAAAATTGACAATGTCTAAAATTTTGTGTCAACAAAATGTCTAACAGTCTAAAAATTATGAAAATGACTGCTGTATATATAGTCATTTCATACCTGGGTGCGACCAATCAGAGTATTTTGAGCCTTTTTCGGCTATTTTTCGGGGGGTTTTATTGCTTTAATCTTATTTTAAATATTTTATTTTTCTCCTTATTTTTCTCTATTTTTTGATATTATTTTCTCAATATTTCGTAAATTTTTATTTTTTATCGTTTAACCATTCTTTTTGATTGTTTCTCTTTTTACCCTCTGATATTTAAATTTTTGGTCGCCGCTTCCGCCTATGTATTTTCTAAACCTTCTTTTGCAAGGTTTTGGCGGTTTTATATTTTGGTTTTGTGTTTCTTTCTGCATCTGTAGGCTTTTCAATGATTTTAATAATTATTTGTTTTATTTAATTTAATTTTGTTATGCTTTTATTTTGTTTTATTTAATGTTTTATTTTATTTTTTTTTGATTTCTGCTTGCGGTACGTGCTTATGTTACAGCAGCCATATTGATAATTTCCAAACCGCATTAATTATTTTGTTTTAATTTACACAATTTTCTCATTTTTGTTTTTTTTTATGATGATTTAGATATTCAGTTAAGGGATTGGTATTTGCTGCAACGATCTAAAAAGATTCCCGTTAACAGTGTATTACTTATTGAATAAGCTGATCAAATTGCCAAATACCTAAAAAGATTCAAGATTTAACTTGTACAATGAGTTGGATCCAACCTTTTAAAGCTTGCTATTCTCTTGTTTTCGGATCTATTTCTGGAGAAGCTGGTGATGTAAATAATGAGTTGGCGGCGTCGTGGCTTAAAAATGAATGGCCGGAAATTTGGAAAGGTTATGGTAACAAAGATATTTTTAATGCAGATGAAACGGGATTATTTTACAGGCTTTTGCCAAATAAAACAATTAAGGTTAAAGGAGAAAGGTGCGTTGGAGGTCAGTTATCCAAGGATAGGATAACTTTGTTATTTTGTGCAAGTATGGAAGGTGAAAAATTGCATCCATTAATAATTGGAAAATCAAAAAATCCCCGATGTTTTAAAAATGTTAATATTACTTCCCTAAATTATAAAAACAATCAGAATGCATGGAAAAAAAAATTATTTTTAATTAATATATTGTAGGGGAACCAGATATTTACAGATAGCAAATGAGGAGACAAATACAATTATGCTAAATCCAAATTAATAAAAAATCCTCAGTAAAAGAAATTCAATAAATTAAAATAAATTAAAAATTAATGATTTATTAGTTATGTAAAATAGCGAAGGCATGTGGGGAACCCAAGAAAATAATGAGATTAGTATTTTCTCTGAAATCAATAAAGAAAATTAGTTTCAATTGTGTTTCAATTGTGAAGATCGAGAGGTTGCCTGCTTACCAATGGTAGCGAAAACAAATTGGCTAATAATTTATGAGACCTAATTTGATTTTTGTGTATTCAAATGTAATATAAGCTAGTATAAAAAATCAGTTGGTTGAAAAGGAAATTCACATGTACTAAGTAAAAAAAGTTAGTAATCCGTGAGCAAAACCTAATATTAGTCAATATCTAACCAGTTTAAAATCATTTTATTCGTCTTCACAATCACCGAAAATTATTAATTTTTTCCAAATTTTTAATAATTTTTAGTTGATTTTTATAATTTTGAAATTTTATATTTTTATTTCTTGTAATTTGTATAACTCATATATATATATAATATTTTTAAGAAGAGGGTCAGATAAATATTTTTTCTTAGTTCAGAGTCCTTTATCAAAGTTTTAATGTATCTGAGTAGGCCATAAAAAGTATCGCACGGGCCATAGTTTGAGGACCCCTGTTCTTCATCAATGCTCCAATGCCAATAAATTCTGTTAAATTTTGATTTGAACAAATATAATTTAGTAATTTGCAAACAAACAATACTTTTCAACTACCACTTGGCCCGACTATTTGATATGCAGCATTATCTCTTAGTTCCATTTTAATATTTTCAATAATTTGTTGTGTGATATTGTTTAAATATATTAATTTAATAATTAAATTGCAAATGCATTATTTAATTAAATTAAATTACAGTTACAATTTTTTTTGAATAACCACTGGCATTTTCATTTTTATCAATTATCTCATTATTCAAAATTCGGAAACTATGACTAGAAAAATTTCGATTTCATATAACTTCGAACATGTATTTCGTTGACTAAACAGATCCAGCTTAAGTTGTTTCAAATCAACCTCAAGAAATCTCAAGATTCTATTAATATGCTCTTTTGAATGTTTACCTTCATCAAGCTATTATTCTTGATGTTCTTGTCTTCATAGTATTCACGTTTCTCAATCCTTAATCGAACATCAGTTACTTCAAGTTTACATACATCGAAGATTGGTCAAATTTTTTACAATTACTAAGATACTTTATCAATATCTTTATCAATTTCTAGTAGTATAAATAACGAACATTTGCTTCAATATTTATTTTTACAATGTCTGATCAAAATGGTAAATAGTTTATTCTTAATTTTTTAAATTTTGTTTAGAAAATATAATAATGCTTTGATTAATAAACTAAAAGATCTACATACAAATTTGAACAACTCTCTGTTATTGTGTTCTTGATGTCGTGATATTTAAAGATTATGAAATATCAGTATTAAATGACACAATTAATTTCGTTTAGATCATTCTACGATTAAATGTTGTACCGATGATGTTGAAAATTGTGAATTTTGTATCAATAATATATGGGATACTTATGGGGATGATACTTGCACATGTTTTGTGTATCTAAAGAAGCTAGAAATAACTCATGTATTCCTTGTTGAATTACGAAAATATATTGCTTTAATATTTTGGATAAAATATAAGTTTCTTGACTTGAAGTTATATTTGTTTAGAGATAATATTACTTTAATTAACCTATAACATTAAAATAAAATATTTTTGTTAACAATAAATTATGTTGAACTTGGATAATTAGCACGAGAAATGAAATATTTGATAAACAGTCTCGTCTTGTTTATAATCGAAGAAGTACAAATATATGGGTCAAAACATTACTGAATACAACTACAAATGAATAATCAAAATAAAGTTGGGTTTTTTAAAATATTCTATTTTATATCATTAAATGAACGAGCATTAAAAGAAAAAACGTTGATTATAATCAAGTAATGAAAAAAGAAAATTTTGTTTGAGTATTACGAAAAAGCACGGTAAAATCAATAAAACACCAAAATGATAAAAGTGCAAGATTAATTAAAAAATTTACAAAAATTCGAAAATAGCATTGATCGGGGAAATTGGTATGGTTGAACGCCAAATTGAGAGACGAGTCCAGAAATAATAATAAAAATTTAGTGAGGGGTCCCTAGAAAATAATGTAAGACTAAAAACAAATTAATTTAAAAAAAAATTAATTACTTATGGGAAACCCGAGAGATGAGGAAAACCCGGCGTGTAGACGGAATAATAGAGAAGGGTAAATTCTCCTAAACTATATTAAATGGGCACCACTGATCTATGGGAGGTAATTATTTCCTAAATTGTAATTTAGTAATGTAACAAAGGTTGTTGGCAAATGTCGGCTAAGATAATCTGTGGGAAGTAATTATTTTTAATAATTTAGTATGGCAGCAAATGTTGTTGACAATTGTCTGAAAACAGTCTGAGCAGGATTATAAAAGGAAAAGGAAAATACACGAAATGACCAGTGGTCGAAGCAAACGAGTAGTCTAGTCAGGTCAGTAAAAGAGTTTAAACTCAAGAAAAGTCCAAAGTTATCTATCAGAAAAGGTGATTATCCATTGGATAACCTAAAACATTGAAATAAATCGGATTGAGTTGTAACTGCAGTAAAGTGCAAATAAAATTATTCTGTGTTGGTTTTACTTATTTGATTTGAAAAGTACACGAGGAGTCAGCGGGAATCGACTTTCAATAATAATAACCCAACAATTTAAGGACGGCAATTTGTATCTGGAAAAATTATTCTTTGTTCGAGTGGATACGAATAAAGCCTGTAGAATATGTTTTATAGTGAATCAAACGATCCATTTTGTGCTACACCGGAGACTGGAACCGTGGGATATAAAAGTCCAGAATCGTTTTCGAATGAATGTTATCGGGTAAAGCCAGGCCTCGTGTTTAGCCTGGGATGTTTGTTATATTTTATGATTGAAAAAAAGCATGCGTTTAATTCAGATATTGATACGGAAATTTGCAATCTGGTTATAACAAAAAGTTTATCAATAGAAGCACAATTGTTTATTCTAAATTGCAAACTTCTGGCCAAAAAAAGAACTGATTTTCATGATCTTTTATGTAATAAATGGTTTAATTTTTAAAAATAACATTTTATTATTTTATTGTCATTGTAACCTTGATTTTTATTTTAAGCTTATGCTGGTGTACTGAGTGTAATTAATTTGTTTAAATCTGTGCAAAGCTTATTCAAACCTATTTCCCTCTATCAAAATACCTTCTATTCCTAGGGTCTATGCTGTCTCACCCAGACGCCCCACAATTTTAATCCTACCACTATATACCCATGAGCAAGCTCATGTTGGTACTGTATATAGCAGCTAAAAATTCATGAGCAGGTGAGCTCTATTTCTAGAACTACTCCTCATGATATTTTCACATTCGGGTTCCTGACTACCGATGGAAGGTCTTACGTCTCTTTCTATCTATACGCTTGTCCATTCTCATCTATTTCTACAATTCCTATATCAATTTGTCATCATTACTGTTTATTTATTAAAATATTTTTCAAAAATTTGGGCAGCGTTCCGCCCTTATTTTATGGAAAATTCCTTGTTTCATACAAACGTTAACCTATGGTAAATTGAAATGAATGCATTATTATAAGATCATTATTATAGTCCAACAACTCATATTTACTTTCCTATGGTCGCCACAGTTACCACCATTCGTAAATCTCTATGTTATCATCTCACAGATCTATGCCAAAATGTATCCTTTTATTTTAATTTTCCACCACAATGATTATCAAACAATGTACGTGATCTAAACCTACTTTATACTTTCGTTGACTTAAATTTCTATCACTAGTCGTACCCTTGACAATATAATAATCGGCAGGAGTTAAATTAAAAATTTAATTTTCTTACTTAAACATTTACACAAATGTTAACCCCTTAATTATGGTGATCTTCCCGCAGTTTACCCTCTTACCACTCCGACCAACATCGCAATGGCCGCCACGGTGAATTACGACGGTGTCCTACCCCGTGATCAGTGCAACAAGGCCTGACCAGACTAAGCAGACACCGAAGGGTGGATTGTGACAAAGCAACACGTCAACGTCCTGCCAATTTAACGGCCGGAATTGAATGTTGCCCTGCCATTCTCCACAATTGACATGTATATTAAATGATTATAAATAAGTTAGGGGGAACCTGCCGAGCGATGCCAAAAGACATTGCGGCCATCCAGAATAAGTTAAATTAAATAAAACATTAACTTAGAAAAATATATTTCTACAAAAAAGAACAATACTTACGATCGACAAGTTTGTCAGTCAAGCATCCAAATTTCAAAAATTGTCATACATTGTGTCTACAAAATTTTCTAAAAGTCTAACAAAAATTGTCTGTCAACAAAATGTCTACCAATGTCTAAAAATTTTGTGTCAACAAAATGTCTAACAGTCTAAAAATTTTGTGTCTACAAAATTTTCTAAAAATTATGAAAATGACTGCTGTATATATAGTCATTTCATGCCTGGGTGCGACCAATCAGAGTATTTTGAGCCTTTTTCGGCTATTTTTGGGGGGTTTTATTGCTTTAATCTTATTTTAAATATTTTTTTTTCTCCTTATTTTTCTCTATTTTTTGATATTATTTTCTCAATATTTCGCAAATTTTTATTTTTTTATTATTTAACCATTCTTTTTGATTGTTTCTCTTTTTACCCTTTGATATTTAAATTTTTGGTCGCCGCTTCCGCCTATGTATTTTCTAAACCTTCTTTTGCAAGGTTTTGGCGGTTTTATATTTTTTGTTTTGTGTTTCTTTCTGCATCTGTAGGCTTTTCAATGATTTTAATTAATATTTGTTTTATTTAATTTTGTTATGTTTTTATTTTATTTTATTTAATATGTTTTATTTTGTTTTTGATTTCTGTTTGCGGTGTGTGCTTGTGTTATAATAGCCATTCTCATAATTTTTCGACATGACTTTTTCCTAGTCATTTTATTTTGTTTTAATGATGGCTTATAGCCCAACACTTAATATGAAAAAAAACTATTGTTTTATTAAGTAAATATTAAATATACAGTTATTTTTAAAGAGTTGTGTGTATAAAATAAATAATAAAAGAACTTCAACAAACAACATCATTATACTAAATATATAATTCAATTATTTAAATTCATTCAAAATCACTGTCAAATGAGCACTTTGAACATTATATCTGACTTACAAGTTACTAAAAAAATTTCGCAATTATATTAAAATCAGATATACATATTTATTATAGAAATACACTTCTTAAAGTAATCAATAATGTCAGTCAATCGACCTTTTTATTTTTTGACAGCCTAAGTTATTTCAAATTCCAATTTTATCATAACAATAATTACGAAATTAATTAAGTGCCTACAGAGGAAATAAGTAGATATTTAATAGACCTCTTTATTATATATTGTTTAAAAAATTCAAATTAAATCTATTTTCTTTAATTATCATCTAATAGAAAATAAATTAAAAATAAAATCACACAAAATTGGAAATGAATTAAATTTAAGAGAACACCAATCCAAAATATATATTCAGCTACAATATATTTCGACTGAATAACAGCCTTCGTCAGGTAGTCTTGAACTTTAAACTATTTAAAATAAATCATTGTTATTTAAACAAATTTCTGCTTTTAAATTCTCAAAACATTTTATCAATAAATAAAAATTTTGCTTTTTTTTAAAATTACAAATTCTTTAAAATGTTAAAAAAATAAATTTTTTAAAATATTACAAAACCGAAACTAAAATTTTCAACAAAATATTTAAAATTGCGCTTAATCAATTTCATCAGTCGACTGCTATCGAAAACTTGAGAGCGGAAATGTTTAAAATTCAAGACAACCTGGCGTAAAATATTTTGGATTGGTGTTGTCTTTAAATTAAAAATAATTAATATTTCTTTTATTTAATTTACAAAATAAATAAATGTTAAAAATGTTAACAAATGACAGCATTGATTACAATAAATAAAAAACTTGCAAGATTATGTTCACATCTACAAAAGGATTAGTAATGGCTGAAACATTTCAAATTAATCACTTATGATGCCATTAATGACAAAACAAGAATTATCTTGCCATTTATTTCTTTAACATTTAATTTATGATACTGCCAAGAAAGCATCATTTTCTATTATTGTTATTGTAACTTAGCTATACCGACATGTGACTGTAACTATGACAACCTCAACATCAGTAACTGTATTTATAGTAACATAATTATACATGATCTGCTTTTATCAAATATAAAATTTTGTGAAATATTTATAGAAATAATATTTAACGATATTCTACTTATAATAGTAAATAGATAATAAATAAAATATAATTTCTGCAATCAATTAACAAAAACGTTACATGCTTAAAATGGTAATTATGTCACTCAATTTTGCAATTAATAAAAAAATTTAACAAATAAGTAGACAAAATTTTTTATTTAAAATTAATCAAAAAGTTTTAAATCATTTAAAGTTAACAACGAACGACTTCATAGACAACATGGGGGACGCAAACGCTGTCACTGTACCATGTTTTGACCACAAGTTGTTTATTGTACACACAATTTGTTTTCACAAATTTGACATTGGAACACTTCTTGTCGCAATTGTAGACATTTGTCACCTTGTGTCTCTTGCAATGTCCCTTGACATTTGACCAGAATATAATCGTTATCACTCGCGAGTTGTTGCTACATGAACTTATTCTCGTCAAAATGTCCTCGCAACAACCTCGACAAGAATAAGCTTCTTTCTTTTCCTGGAGTTTACAAGTGCCATATGGTAACTTCTTCACGAATTTTGTCACAACAAATCGCTTTCCATTGAAACAACTCAATACCGATTTGTAAGGTTTTGTATCACAGAGTTTACAACGTCCCTCATAAGAAACCTTTCGAGTAAAGAAGCAGGAATTTTTCAACTTGAAAAATCTTATTCGTAAAACTTCATATTTTCCTTTATTTTTGCCTTCTTGCAAGCACGATTTATATAATTGATTTTTTCCGCATTGTCGACAATGAGAATTGCAATGATATGCACATTTCTGTTTGATTTTCATCTGATTGCAATGGCCTTGCTTCAGGGACTTTAAACAGAATTTATTAGAAAGCTCATTTGTGCAATCACAAAATGTTTCAACGACTTTAGATTTTGCCGGACACTTTCGCCCGCTAGGAACGCTGTGAGTGATTAGAGCTTTACGAGAACATATTTTTTTCCCAGCTACATATTTACATTCACATTGACTGAGATATTTTTTGATCTTTGCCGGTTGACATTTTTCTTAAAAGGAAATCAATTTAACATACATTTCATAAATCATGTGTATAAGGTTTATTCTGTAATTCATTTTTATGACAATAATTAATCAAATTGTAAAAAAATCAAAATTTTACATTAACTTCTAATTTCAATCATCAACATGACATTATTATTTCAATATTATCCAAAAATCGACTTTTTTATCGAGTGTATTTTTTAATTAATCTAGTCAAATATTTCCTTTAAAAACTGTTATAATATTGTTGGGGTCGCATAAAAATGGAAAGATTAATATAGATAAAGGTGCCAAATTCAAATGCAAAACAATTAAAACTAAGAAATTTTAAATTAAAAGTAAAAATCAATATTTTTTGGATAAAATGGTATGAACGGGTCGACGAATTTGGTAATTAAAAATTGACGGGGGATCACAAGTAAAGGCATTACAAAAAATAAAACCTAATCAAGCCGCTAACTAATTATTCAAAAAATGCATGTATAATCCCATATTGTTCAAACACAGTGGCGTTACATTAAATTGAGACTTAATTACAGTTTTGCAAATCACAGTTAGAAGCTGCTGACCAGCTAATTTGGAGCGATAATTAACAAATCAAAATGCGGGAATTTAATCGATAACTGGCTGTCTAATAAATAGTATATAAGCAGAGACAAAAATAAAATATTGACACAAATAGAGAAGACAAATATAAAAAGATGAAAATTGCGAGAAATCAGACTTTATAAAGAAGCTAACACAAATGTAAAGAGACATGAGACACAATAGGAAAGCATAAACCTTAAGTAAAAAAACTCACTCATTTTATTGATTGATTCAAGTGAATTTGTGTAGAAGAAATTGATTCTGTTAAATTGTAATAAAATACACTTTATTATTTGTAGAGTTCTGTGTTATTTGATCAAAGGGATGCGCGATCAGCTAGGAAACCAAATCATACCGGAAATTAAATAAACCCAACGCATTAAAACTTATTTTAAATAAACTTAATGATTTGAATTTTTGTCTAATAGTCAGTTATTATATATTATTATTACAACTTTCAAATAACTTGTTGATAGCGGAATCATTTACAAAAATTTAATTTAAATAAATAATATTGTAAGCCAATTTCCGCAGTGTCCCCTTTCATAAAATGAAATATTTCGACCTAAAATAAGTCCTGATCACACCAAAACAAAATTTAACAAGTATTTCGCTTTCTGTCTCTTCTCTGATTGAACTTTTTTTCTCACATATTTCTTAAATTTAATTGGCAATATTAAAATCTGAATAATTTTTTTTATAAAGATCTGAAACAAAGTTTTAAATATTTTAAAATTCAATTTGCATTTTATTATCAGTTGAATATATAAAAGGTTTTGAAATTTTTTTTGCTAAATTTTAGATTTTCGAAAGCTATTTATTTCAACTATAAATGATTCCGACAATAAAAATTTTTTTAAAAAAAGATTTTAAAGTTTATATTATAATATAAACTTTAAAATATTTTATTTTTATATTTAAAGTCATATTAGAATAGATGCTTATACTAGTATAAATATTTGAATTTTCATGTCGACGCCAGAAAGCGATTTTTGCTGCAAATGCCAAATTATAAAAACTTTACTTATTGCATCAATTTTCTATGTTGTATTTACTGTGCCGAATTGTCTATATCTCAAAAATGTGAAATTATTCTTCGCAGATAATATTTTATGTTATTTATCTGTAAAGTTATAGTTTTGGATTTTGGAGCGCAATCGCTTTACAGCGTCGATATGAAATGCATTGACATGAACAACTTACCACAATATCCGCAAGTGATCGGACATAAGAATTGTGAATAGACATTGAGTTGTTTGCATTTTCCGTATTTTTTAATGATTCTACATCTTTTGCCGGACAAAATATCGTGACAAATTGTGTTTTTGCAATCAGTTCGAGTATTCGTTCGTTTATCAGCTACACATTTACAATTCTTTATATCATAAGTTGTCCAAGTTCTAACGCCTTTTCCACGAATACATGCCTCCTTAAACTGATCATCTGGACATCTAATCCGTAAGTCAACATTGCTGTCAACATACATGCACTTGCAATTGGGAATCATTTTATTGTCACAGTTCAATTTCTGTAGAGAATTAAAATTTTAATCGAGACTGAGAAATGGAAATTTTAAAATTTCATCAACTCTACTTCTGCTACTTACACATATCTTCCAATTTTTTACGTTTTCAATTTTTCACGATTATCAAACTTACAAACTATGTGTTGAGCGCAATAAACAATGGAAATAAAGGAAAAGCATTATTGACAGTCCATAAATGACATCACATTTAGTTACACTTACCATCATAGTTTATATCTTGATTGTTCTGATCACTGAGTGCATCAGCATATTAGACGAGCCGATTTAAAATACACTTGAATAATTTAAGTTTATTTTTTCCAAATTTCTCTATCAGAGTGCTACTGAAGATTATAAAACAGATACCATAGGGATAATTAATTAATTGAATAATGATAATTTGCAAATTGAGAATGTTTAGGGGGATGCTAAACTTTGTAATGCAATATGTGATGGGGTATAACTCTTTGTGAAGTGACGTAGTGAAGGAGGTCATTCATAGTCGTTCATGTGTGACGTCATTTTTATGAACGACCTTTTATTGATATGTATAAATTGTGGTTTATATTCAATTTAAGAAATTATTTACTAACAGAAATTACCTTATATTCAAATTCACTTCATTTTACTTTAAAATTACAAATTTACTTAAAATTGTTTTTCCCTAAAATTTCAACATGCATATCGAATGGTGTTAAAACCCTGCAAAACACGTTTAGTAATACTTTTATTATATGTTTGCAACGTTTCAATAACTTTTGAAAATATCACGGCATAAATATTAGAGAGCAGTGCTGAAAATTTGCACCGAACTAAAACTTTGATCTATAGTCGAAAATCAAATAAAGATAAATGATATTAGTAACTGTGAGAGAAAGTTTAAAGAATTACGGTTTTAAATTTTAAAATCAGAAAAATGTTATTTAAATTTAATTTAATGGTTGTTTAGCATGAAATTTTAATGATTTTATAATTTTATTATTGATTTATGAATTTCAATAGTTAAATTTTATAAATGAATATCTGAAATATTTTTATATATTTTGATTGTAATTTCAAAATTAACATTGAAATTAAAGTCTTGAAAATATTTTGTGAAGAAATACATATTTTTAATACTTGGATTTATTTAGTTATCTATTTAAAATTAATAATGCAATTATATTGTAAATAACACTGGAAATTTTCCTTTTTTATTTACTGCCGCCATTAGTCATTTAGAATTCAATTTATCGTTAAAAAAATATTATTAAAACAAATATATATAGCAAAATATTTAATTTATAAAAAAGTTTATAAAACGATACCAACATAGAAAACATTTTTACTCGTATTTTAATTTTATTATTGACTTTATCAAAGAATATTAATTAATCAGGAACTTCAATCAGATTAGCTAAGTATTGGAATAGTAGAAAAATCAAGAAATTATCAAGTATCCGGTTGAAAAATAAAAGAAAATCAAAAAATTATGCGCGAGAAACCAAAATATGTAAGCTGCGATGTGGTGAAGAAAAGCCCGGAATTTTCTGAAATGACCATCCCTAATTCCTATTCATCTTGGTCAAGTTCGAACTCGGACGAAATTGTCCAATAAAAAGTCAACATTTAACGGATAAATGTTTTGCACCTAAAGATAAAGGAGGTCTTTTAAATTCTTTCTGATTATAGTTAAAATTTTGATCTATTTAATTTTCATAGAACTTTTAATTCAATAATTATCACAAAAATTATAAGCAACAAAATACAATTGAAAATTTTTTTTACATAAGTTCGGAAAGTTTTTCTGATCTTTCTTCCATTAACACATTTTCGACTTATTTCTTTCTTTCTGCCACAAGCGCAAATAACTCTGTGGATTTTCATTCTGGGAATGCACTGACAGGAAGTTCGAATGTAAAAATGGTGAGTGTAAGTCATAAATGATTTGATACATTTACTTTTCTCGATGTAGGGCTTTTTGCAGAGTATTTGCAGGGCTGGTAAAATCTGTTTCACGTAGAAATTATCAAGTTGAATTTCGTCAATTCTTACTTTTTCTTTGCGCACACATCTGTAGTCGTATTTTTTATTCGATGATCTTTGTTTTACATAGTAAATTTTTCTTTTGACTGTTGTGTTCTTTACACATTGTGTAGATGATTGAGCTTTATTGCAATGTGATAGGGAAAATATCCATTGCAATTGCTCTATGCATTTACAACCAATTCTTTGATTCCATATGGTAGTGCATCTTTTGTATAATCCGTTACTATGTATGTGTTTAGTGGCTATGCAACTGTATCGTTTTTTATTGTTGCATTCTAAATAAACACTATTTTATTACTATTACAATGTTAATTATATGAATTAAAATAAATTATGAAAACCGTCAAATACTAATATCGCTTTAAACTTATTTGAAAATATAAAATTTAAGCACAATATGGTTCCGGAAAAGATTTGAAAAACGCGCCTAAATTTGGCGACCTCATTGGTGACACCAATTGATTGGATACATTTACCGATTGGTTGCTTTTCAACCAATACACAAGGTTTTATTTGCCGTTTTATTTTATCAGCATCAACTATAAACCAAAATAACGGAAAATACTAATATAGGAAATTGGTTGAATTTTGGATTTGATAAAGAGGATCCTGACTGATAAATCTCTTCAGGCGAGGGTAATATAGCTTTTTGTAACGGAGTGAAAGATTTTGACGATTCAAATTCAACAAATGTTAGAAGTTAAATCAGCTTCTAATGTTGAATTAAAGTTAAGTATAGCGCTATAAATGCATTCAATGAAAGAAATTAAAGTATCAAAAGAAAAGATAGATAAAACTTTATTTTACTGCTTGATAACCTACAATTCACGACTCTGAAAGATATAAATGTGAATAGGAAAATCTGATTAAACATTCCAAAGTTTTCAAAAAGAATAAAGAATTGTGTTCAAGAATATTTGTTTAAATGAATTTTGCGATTGAAAAATGTATTGTTGAAGTATTAATTGGATTACAAAGTCAAACAAATAAATTATGATTGATGGAAATAATTCTGTAAACTACAAACTGTACAATACTTTGACAGATGCATTTTTTATAATATCTGTACAATGGCGATGATATTATTTCCTGTCCTGCTGATATTATTGGTAGTAAAATAATAATAATAATAATAATAATAGTGTAGTTCTTATTTATTTGTGCATTTTCTTTATAATGTTGTAGTGAATAACAACCCGCATTATTAAATTTATGAAGATTTCTTCACTTCCCTTTTTATTCATTAAATGTGTAGAGGTTGCCAGCAGGTGAAAAAAAAGTTGGGAAACACTTCTAAATGACTGAATGCGAGATATATGCTAAAGCAGTTTCCGTTAAAATTATGCAAATATAAACCAATTAAACGATGTTATTAGAAAATTAATTAATTGCACACATAAGTAAACTTTTAACTAAATAAAAGAACACCCTTTTTAAAAATATATTTGTGCAATATATTTCTATATCTTAGCCATAATCATCAGACATTAAACAACTTCAATAAAAACGATTATACTCAGGTTTATTAGTAATTTTGACGTGTGAAATTTAATAAATTTATAAATCCTGAAAAAATTAATTAACTACTCAAATTAATGATTTTGGGATTATATGATTTTGTAATCAAAGACTCAAAACTAATATGTTTAGAATTGTAAATGTCTATTTTCAACACCCACGCCTTATTACTGTTTCGAACTCGTGTACAGAGATGACGGGAAGTTTCTCCAATGTATGTGGCAATAAATCCATTATACGTAAAACGATATACAGACCAGAACATAGGCCAAACGGAAACAGAATTATTACAGAACATATCCTATACTTTACAAGACTGCGAAATATTTTTTAACATCTTTATATATACATATACAATACAAAAGGATGTTATTTTATTTATATGAAAAAAGTTTATATGTTTTACACTATAAAATCTATAATAATTCCACTGACGAATTATTTGAGATTTTCAAAAGATTGAAATAATTTTGTCGTCAATAAAAACTGATATATTTTATTGAAAAAGCTGAGATGTAAAATAAATTTAACTTTTAGATTATATTTAGTATTAAACCAAACCATTAAATCCTTTACCGTGCCACGACGAAAAAAGTACGAAAATTCAAGTTTTTCTTATTTTCCTCACAATTTCTAAAAGAAAACTCATTTTCACTTAAAAAAAACATTTTATTTTGAGAGGACAACATAACATATCAAATTATGAAAGAAAAAAATAAACGGTTTGCATAAAAAAAACTTTTTTTCCTCGGCAAAGGGGTTAATAAATTTTGATTTGATTTTTTCCAAGATTTGTTTTCAAACAAATTGTGTTAAATTTTCATTCAAAATGGCAGTGAATAAATAGAATTTTTGGGGGGTACTGGAGGTTTTAAAATACATTATTAAATTAAAACATAAATAAAATTTAAAATATAATAAGTTCATCTTTCACAATGATAGGAACATAATTCGAATATATAAAAAATAAATTCTGAATATTCACAAATTAAACGTAGGAAAAGAAAAAATATAAATGCATCCTCAGTCAGAAATGAAATACTCAAAAGATAAACTTTGAAACAATTGGTTTAATTTATTCAAAATACTTAGTTTTTTTGGCAAAAAAAAATGCATTAAAAATTGTTTTATGTCAAATCAAGAGAGTATGGTAAAAAAATTGAGTTTCAATAAGAATGGATGAAAGATGAGCTGATTTATACATTGTCATGCAAAAGAATTCTGGTCGAAAGATTCCAAAACTTCAAGACAATATTCGCCATTAACTATAAAGGTAACAACATTTTTAGGAGTAATTTCAAAGAAATCATAGAAAAATAAATAGCAATGTCCTGTTTTTGAATTCATTGGATGAAGTCCCCCTAAAACCGTTTATGAGAAACTTACATTTTGAATAAATATTTATCACCATAAACATTTCACAACATTTCAAGCGTTTTTGAGATATTTTTCTATTTTACCAAAAATTTAATGTAGTTTTTGATTCATTTTTTACTCAATTCACAACAACTCACCTTCTAGTTATAGAAATGTCACGGAAATTCTCTAGAATTCCACTGAAAAATAGATTTCTTAAAAATATAGTTTCCATTTAGATTTTCTCGGAAAATGTATAAAAGTAATTTGCGGTGAATTTTTAATTTCAAAATTCAAGCAAAATAGCAGTTATAGTTACTTGAAATGAAATTTTACTGGGAATTATTTTAAATGGCGCAAAATTGGACCTAAAACCCGAATTCATAATCAAACACTCACTTATTTGTTGGTCTTCGTTTTTAACGATTTCATCACATTTGTTTAACTTTTCATTCAGTCTATAGGATTTATTGATGATTCGTACGATTCCTTTTCCTGCCAAACAAATTCTACGAACAGTGGGCTTCGGACATCCTATGTGAATGATCACAGTTAATATAATAAATTATTATTGATTATTAATGAAAACATTTTTCTAGTTATTTTTGTCAACTATGAATGGAAAAGCTCTATTTGATAAAAATGATGAAAAATATTGTAAATATTAAATAAATAAAATCTTTTATCCTTTTTGCCATCGATCTATATTAGTATAATTGGATTTAATTATTATAAAATTGATCCATTATAATTTAATTGATTAATTTAAAGTAAATAAAACCTTAACTAAAATATAAATTTGTTTTAATAAACAAGTTGTAATAGGTGTAAAACTTTCAAAAAATGTATCTTATTAAAGAAAATAAATTAAAAAAATTATTGATATAAGGTTTTCCAAATATTCATTAAAGATATTTTTTTTGTTTATTCATAGTCGGTAATAAATACATCTAAAGCAAAAACCAGAAATTACAAAGAATATTGAAAAAAATACATCACGCGGTTCCTTTCAATCACGGAATAAATTTCACCTTTGATAGGACAGCTTAAAAGCCTAAACAAAAATTAATTTTTAGAACTTCCTTCGTCAACATTGATGTTTAGATTAAAATTATATAAAATAATATTCATTTTCCTTATGAAATGATGCATAAATTAAATTCAATAAATTTATTGGATAAAAATATTGTTTTTATTTATTATTATTTTTAATTATTATTATTATTATTTATAATTATTATTATTTATTATTTCTGTTAATTATTTTTAGGCATTTCTTTATTAATTTTACATCTTGCAAAATGTATTTTTGAAAACAGATAGACTATTTTTTAGTTTAACTTCAACAAATTTCCATCCAATCACGAAACAAACGCCAACTTTAATAAGACGGGTACAAAAATTCCTTGGAAAATTATCCAATAAAATTTCCTTCATCGAAACATTTGGCTGGTATAGAATTACATCGTTTTTGTCACTTCTTTTTCAATAAAATAATCATTCAAAAAAACTAATTTAAAATATTAAAAATAATATTTTTTTTATATTTGAAAATAATAAATTAAGATTGGTAAAATACACTTGAAAAATGCTGTTCTGAAAATTCGATAATAAATAAATGAAAATATTGATCTATAATCTGAAATGAATATAAAGGAAATTGATAAAAAAATATTAAATTATATATCTATCTATTGTTTGATAAACAAATTTTATAATTAAGATTAAATCAGAAAATTCCGATTTTCTCACCATTATCATTATCTATTTCCTTTACTCTCAATTTCAAATGATAGAAAAAAGCTGTCGAGAATTTATGTTAAATAAACAAAAATATTGAGTTATAATTGTTAATATATCATTTAAAAAATAGAAAAAAATTACTGCAAAGAATTTCCTTGACAACCAATTTTGGGAGACATTTACATTTTTTGTTTATAAATGAGTGATATTTGACTTTTCGTTTCCGCGTTAGAGGATTGCATTTCAGTCTTTCTATTCTCGATGCCTTACAGTTGACGACAAATGAATTCTTTTTAAGGCTTTCTGAGCACTTGGAATTTTCGAAAACAAATTTATGGGAAATAGTTACAAGCAATCTTCCTAGACATTTCTTTTCTTTGTAATCTTTTTTCCTACAACAACATTCACGAATAGCGATTTTCTTTGTTGTGATACATCGACAAGAGATGATTTGTTTGTAGAAATATTTATTTGTTACCAAGCAAGTCGATTTGTTGCATTTACCCTGAAATTCATGGATAATAATGAAAATAATTGAATATAATTTTGGCATAATTCAAATGACACCTACCGGAACAAATTTAACAGCCGGCTTACAAATCGGGGTGATATCCAAATTTTGTTTGATGATATTACATGTCTTTTTCACTTTGTCAAATTGGTACTTTCGAATTTTCTTTGTCAGTCGATTTTTATAGCATTTTATTACATCTTTTGCGTTCGAAGGACAACAACATCTCTCACGATATACTCGACTCTTTTTCACACATTTCTTTTCATTGTATCTGCACTTATTATGAGGAGTGTAAAAACAATAAAATCTCTTATCAATAAACTAACATTGAAACAATCAAATGGAATTTAGTTCTTGTTATACTTCGTAGGCATGTTTTTCTATTGCATTTTCCTCTTTGAATTAGAACTGGTTTGCATACTAAACAGAAAAAAAGTAAAACAAAACTTACCAATTAATGACGTTTTCAGAAGACAGTATACAAACATTTTATGCCGATTGCCGAATAACTTTTAAAAAGTAGCAAGTCGAAAAGGAAACGGAAATAAATTATTTGTTCACAACACAAAGGAAAAATGATGATCAGATATTCATTATATTATATTACCGTTTTATTGCGTTTTTTTTTCAAATTATAAGTAGTTTATAAATTCCGAGTCTGCGCATCGGACGTGTTTTTTTATTTTTAATAGAAATTACATTTTTATTTTAATGTTATCCGAAAATTAACTTTTCTCTATCAATCGATCCAAATTGATTTAATTTAGTGAAAAGTGTAATTTATTTTTGTTTAAATAATGACTTCAATTATTTCAGATGAGGATTTGGATTTAATCATTTAGTTATAATATAAAATTAATAAAAAATCCATTTTTCACTATTGATAATCTCCTTAAAATTTATTTTAGAGTATAGATCCATATTTTATTTATTTAAAATGAAATTTTCAAGTTTTTGTGTTAAATGAAAATGAAAATATTGATCTATAATTTAAGAATTAAAATAATGAAATAAAAGATGATAAATAAATAACTTTGTCTTTGTTAAAATAATGGCTTCAATTATTTCAGTTTAGAATTTGGATTTAATAATTTAGTTATAATATAAAATTAAGGAATATTCACTAAATACCTATTTTAAAATTATTTTTACACTTTTTACCAAAATAAAATTTTTATTCACCTTCTACCTAAATTTTAAAGTTTTACCAAATGACAAACAAATGTTCATTTTGTCAAAATATCATATAATTCAATAAATAAAAAACAATGTCAAATTGATAAAATTTAATCGATACATTTACATAATTGGTTAATTTGACATTTATTTCATTAGTAGCCCGGCAAAAAGGATCCAGGAAACTCCTACACCTGGAAATTGTTTACAAATACAGGTTATATTCCTTAAATTCACAGTGTATTCATCCTTAATAAGATACATATCGCTTCTCGATTTAACACATGAAAGCTTGTTATAATATTTTAATTTGGATAGGTGAATAAATTTTTTTAAAATGGGTAGAAGGTGTAATGCCCCAAAAAATTAATTTAAAAATGAATAAAAATTTCCTTTTTTCACTATTGATAATCTCCTTTAAATTTATTCTTGAGTATAGATCAATATTTTATTTATTTAAAATGAAATTTTCAAGTTATTGTGTTAAATGAAAATGAAAATATTGATCTATAATGTAAGAATAATAAAAATAATGGAATAAAAAATGATAAATAAATAATTTTTTTGCTAAAATACACTTCACTTATAATACGGCCGTATTTATGCGAAGGATTTTTTCGGGGAATTTGATTTTCGTCTAACGAAATTAAGTTTGTTATAAAGTTTTCTACAAAGGAAGTTATTGAACAGTGTAAGGAAGTGGACGATGATAAAAGTCCACGATGGAGTATTTTTGATTAAGAAAAGTTCAGGATGTCATTTGATTATCGTGAATTATAAATTATTAAAATATTTTACTTTATCCATATATTCATAGTCCAGAAAGAGAGAAAAATAATAATAACAAGCGTATTAATAAGAAAACACGTTCAAAGCCAGTAAAAGTGTACTCTGGGTATTATCTAATCAAAGATTTACTTTCGTTTCCTAAAGAAAAGTGAATCTGCGAGAATAAATTCAATTATAAATATATTTTATTTTAAATAAAAATTTATTATTTTTATAATTCAATTATGAAAAATAATAATCAATAATAATTATAAAAAAAAATCTTACCGCAAGGATGAATTTTTCTTTCGTTTCTGGATTTGCATTTACAGTTGTCTTTATATGAAACGAGACAGTCGAAGGTTTGCGTGAGTGTTTTCTTACGGCATTTGGTAATCTGTTTGCATTTCGGTAAAACACCACATGGGACTTCTTGAGTTGTGGTTTTCACATTTTGCTTTATCCAACCATTTGATAGTATTCGGCATTCTTTTGTCGTGATAATGATATTGTTAGATCTTCGGTTGCATTTCCGGTTTGTGAAATTTTGACAGGGACAAGTCTGACAGGGCTGTTGTTCGAATCGGGTCCTGTAAAAGCACTTGCATTTGATAGTGTATGGATCTTTGTGCTCGACAATTCGTACGCATCGATTTTTGATGATTTGGCATTTGGTGATTTTCGGACGAACTCTTTTGCACTTAACCGGAGAAACGCGTTCCGATCGGGTCAATTGTCGACATTTGCACTTTTCGATTTTGTAATAAAATACTTTATGGTGAATTTTTTCATTGACACAGACCTTACTGAATCCGGGACCCGAGCAAGCACAGTGACACGAAACAGATTTTGTAACTTCTTTACAATTGCAATTGTTATGGATGAGTTTGGAATAGATTATCGTTTTAATTCCATAAAATCCATGAGGCTTACAGCCGCTGTTGGTTTTTATTCTCCATTTTCCATCACATTTCACCGGTTTACTGGCCGTCTTGACGATTCGAATACACTGTCCGTTTTTAAGAACGTTAAACTTTGTTCTAATTACAGTTTCGTGAGCCTTGGCGTTACAAAGGATTTTCACTTTTTTATTGATTTCACATCGGCATATTTTGTTGACAACAACCGTTTTTGATACGCATTTACATTTGCCGTTCAAGCTGAATGTTATCGTCCGTGTTGATACGATCCAATAGTTGGTTCCTCTTTTCCGTAAACAGTTGGAACTGACAGAACTATCTCTCGGGCATGAAATGGTTCTGGTGGTTTCGGATATTTTCGGTTGGCATTTGCATTTTGCCAATATATAATTGGTAATTATGGTTCTGAGCGATCTTTTTCGAGGATAACAAATTGTTTTACTTGAAGACTTTCGACATCGACATCGACAATTTTGCGACTTGATTTTCTCCTTAATACATTTGCAATTCTTCAAACTTTTCCTGTAATATGCTACCGATTTATATCCGTTTCTCTGACACTTTCCGGTGATTTTTGAAATTCGATCAGAGCACTTTAATTTTATTGATTTCTTGATTTCTTTTCTCACACATTTATCGAATACAAGTTTATAATCGATAGTGATTTTAAATAAATTATTTTTTTCACATTTGTCATAGAATTTGTTTTTCGGACAACAGCAAGTGACGATTTTCTTTGAATCGATTCTTTTACATTTTTCTCCTCTCAAACTTTCCTGGCGGTAATAGTCGATTCTTGAACATTTTGGACGACCACTACATCTGCCTCTTTTTACTAGAACGGGCGTTTCATTGCATTTGCACTTATACTTTCGAACGGATCTAGATTTGTGGCAAATGCAATTTTTCAAAAGGTACTTTTCGGTAACCTCTTTACCATTTCCGGTTTTAGTGTTGCATGTTTTTTGGATTTTTGTCGATTTGCAAACAATCGGTTTGCGATTGGATGATTTCAAATATTTTTCACATTTGTTTTTCTTGCTATTGATTTTCCATGCCCAAATTTCGATAATGAAAACGTTAGATTTACATAGTTTCTTATTGATAAGTTTACTAGGGCAACCACAAATTGTTTTATGTTTCACTTCTTTTACTTTACAATGGCATTTTTGTTTATTTTGTTGCAATTGTCTTTTAATAACTTCTCTATAACTTCCAAACGTGCCAGCAATGCAAGCACCTTTGGAAACGACTATGAACCTTGGACAAACTGAAATTACATTTTTATTACAAGCTGATAAAAAAAGAAAACTCGAATAAACCTGGAACGATTTGAACTGTTGATTTCTTTTTGTGGCATATGCATTTTTGTTTTTGATATTTGACGGTGATTTCATTGATAAAATATTTCCCCGAACATTTCCGATATTTTCGATCACGAGGACATTTACAATCGCAACTTTTCCGTTGAATTGATTTTGCACATTGGCAATTTTTCAGTGCAAACGTTGTTCGTGTAATTATGTATTTATTTTTCACGCAAGGAAATTTGGAAATTTTCGGTTTCAGTGAGCATGGAACTTTGATTGTATTTCTATTAATTTTTTTTATACAGAATCCTTTGACTAGAACATAACTGAAAGTAGTCTCGATTTTTTTGTTTCCAATACATTTAATTGACGAATGAGTGCGCTTACAGGCTAAATAAGAAAAAATAAAGAATAAAAGAAAAGAATAATATTTTGTATGTATTTTATCGATAGTTTTTTACCCATCGATTTCATATCCGTACTGTTTTTGACAGGTTCATGAATTTTTCGGATTGTATATCTTTTAAAACTGTTAGCAAATCGCGTTTTCAATTCCTCGTTATTACCCTCGCATCATAGTAAACTTTTCTAAAATTATATTTTCCGGCAAAATTCGAATCTAGTGTGTCCAAGTAGGATCAATGAAATTCAATTAAATATTGTGCATAAGTGCCGATGGAAATAAACTTCCACCAATGGTTGCACCTAAACGCAAAAACACCTCAGAATAATTGTTCGTGCCAGTGAAAAAGGTTGTGTAAATGAGGATCTAATGTTTATGGAGTGAATAAATTCGAAATCCTTCAATCGGATTTCGTAGCTGTAATCAATAAAGTGCCAATTGATTGCAACAGTAGTAATCAATAAATTTTGATACATTATTCAAGGAAAGAAAACAATTTCTTAAGAAACATAAATAATGATTCTAGACTGTTTAACGAAAAGAGAAAGATCACCAGCAGTTGGTAGTATTTCCGCCGAAACAAATCCACTATATTACACATAACGATATGGAACATTTTACCGGAATTTCATTGTTAAGTTAAAGTTTATACGAAAAAAGAAAACCTTTTATGTTACGTTATAATTTTATATGCTTTTCCTTAAGTTCATGCAGAGTGTTCCTATGCGATTTTTATTTTCCTTTTTAAATTGGATATCTATCCCAGTGGTACCCAACCGCCAAGCCACTGAAGAAATGTTACCGGGCCATACAAGAAACATAATATTTTATTTAACGAGGTGTATTTCTCTTGGGATTTAGCGGATTGTTGAATAAAATTTTGAAATCACTTTATATTCATTTTCTTGTGTTATTGTATTTTACTTTGATGGCACCGTTAAATACACTTAAACTAAAATTATTAAATCAAAACAATCTAAAGTATAAACAATAACGCCATCTCCCCTCAGCGGGCCGCAGTAAAATTATCAAACGTTGATCGGTCTGCGGCGTGAAAAGGTTTGGCAGCACTGATCTATCCGATAATTCTTTTTGCCATGTCAATATCAATTTATAATATTTTATCTCTAATTTATTCATAGTGCTCAGCCTTTTGGACAGCATATTGACAAATATTCTGGTGATTTATAACTACACGTAAACCTTTACAAACATACCAACTATATGCTGTCCTTCAGTAAGTTCTAGAGTTTTTCCTACACAATAATCTATCAATTCGACAGCGCTCACTGTGATTGAAATTGTTTTCTTTGTAATTCCTCCAATACTATGCAAGTTCTGTGACTAGAGAAAGCTTATTTTTACAAATTTATTCTTAGGTATCCAAATGTTTGCGTTTTAAATGCTGTAAGAAATTTCAAGAAATAAATGTTTCTTCTGTGCTTACCCTTATATTTACTTCGATTAGAAATTCGTTGTAAAATATAAATATATTCAAGTTTCATTTGACACATCTTATTCTGAAGAAATTTATATATATATATATCGGATATTTGGTTGAAATTTGAAAATCTTCAATAAATAAACGAAATTTAACATGATTAAATGACATGGCTAAATTTTTTTAAAGAATCAAAAGCTAAATTAAATATTTGAATAATTATTTTATGGCATTAAAAAAATATTTATAACACAAGACAAAATCTTTTTTTTGGTTGGTGTAACAAATTATAATTTTAATAATAATATGTAACGTAATTTGTATAAATAAATTGTATT